>WAAB01019478.1:277883-399471 GCA_013389865.1 Piaya cayana | reverse complement strand
CCATTTACCACCACTCTCTGGGCCCGGCCAGCCAACCAATTTTCTACTCAGGAGAGTGTGCGCCTGTCCAGGCCAGAGGCTGACAGTTTCCGTAGCAGAATGCTGTGAGAAACTGTGTCAAAGGCTTTATTGAAGTCCAAGAAGATACATCCACAGCCTTTCCCTCATCCAGCAGCCAAACCACTTTGTCATAGAAGGTGATCAGGTTAGTTTGGCAAGACTTGCCTTTCATGAACCCATGATGAGCTCCAAACTGGCAGCCAAGAGCAACAATGATGGCCTGACAGTTCAGTTGTGCACCAGCTTTAGCTAGCAAGGGTTTAAAGACTAATGTGGATATTTTTGGTAGTGGCAAGAGCTTCAGGACTCATTGTGCCACCTCTCCTATTTACAGAGCAGCTGACCTGTGCTGCTGGAGAGAGAGCACCCATTATACCTCTGTGACGTGACAGTAAAGTGTCTGCACAAAATCAGTCTGGGTCCCTCTCCAAATCCTAGCTTGATTGTGTTAGCCAATTTCTACTGAAACTGGAAGCAAATGCAAAAGCCAGGAAATCAAATTCATTTCTGCGAGATATCCACAAACTGGAAAACTTTAAATGAGACATTTTTCATCCACAAAGGAGAGCATTTGGGGTCACCCCGTGCCATCTCTGTACATCAAACGTTTTATTGTTTTTACCTTTCCCAAGTCAGAGAAGTCATTTTTATCACTAAAAATCGAGTGAAAGTATTACGAATGAGGGGAAGGCACGGCAGAGTCAAACTTCTTCCTTGAGCAGCCACATCAAAATGTCTACATAATTGACACTTGCAAATGATTTCTCCTGAATCCCCAAAGCGGCTTAAAAAATAATGATGACCCCCTGTCCTTCTGCTCCATTACTCTCAACATGCTTTTTCTTTCACATGGATACATGCCATAACACGGTCAAATACCAGGCAAAGTTAGTCTGTGGAAGAAGTGCTGTTTAAATCCAGCGCTAAGCCATTTCCACATGAACAGACTAAGAGGTACAGAGGAATCACAGATGGAGGGGAAGTTAGTTATCCTGAAACATTAATCATCACTACCAGCACAGCTGTTTGCCTAGGAAAGGATCCACCTAGCCATTGCCATTGCTCTTGGCTGCCAGTTTGGAGCTCATCAGGTGGAGACAAAAGTAAAGGCGTTATGTGCAAAACAGCAGATGCTCAGTGACTCCCTCAAATACTGCCAGGTCAGGATTAAGGGTATTTTGCTTCACTTCTCTCATCCAGTCTCACATGGGAAGGGTCTGGCTGCAGGACTGTAATTCACACGACAGCTGCCATAGGTTTTCTTGTGCCGCCCTGGGTCGAGCTCCACACCAGGGCAGTTGTGACATGTTTGCTGAGGAGAAAATTGGCCCTTTGTGGTGCCAGTTGCTAGGTTTGTTGCAAAGGCATCGTCTGGATTTTGGTCCCTTTGATGATGTTCCCTGAGAGATGGAAGCAAGTTTGGGGTTTGTTTATTTATTTATTTTTCATTTCCATGAGAAAAGTGCGAGTCTTGCTAATTACTGGCATCAGTTTCCAGGGGGAAACGGAGACTAAGATGGATAGCTGCTGTTAGCAATGTCTGCTTTATTTTCAAAGACTGGTTTTTGCTGTTGTTTTTTTGGTTGCCTGTCTAATAAGTGCAGAGCAACTATCAAAGTCATTACACTCAACAGGAAATGGCTTTGGGCCATGGCAAGCTGGGCTTGTTTTTGAGCTGGCAACTGAAAATGAAATTTCTGTATGCTATTCGCTACCCTTCTGCACCTCCCAGTCATCTGTGCCCCTCCCCCCCCACCTTGCCCTTCATCATGTGGTGGTGTGAATCTGTCATTGATGGATGACATCCAAACCCAGGTCCTCTCCCTACCATCAGATGTGAATGACAGGCAGATCACGACTGCTGCACAGAAAATGGCCTCAATTTTACAATGTTTAACAAAAGCAATTTCTCATTCTAGGAAATAATGACTGAAAAGAGAAGAAAAATTATGGTTTCTTACTGTGGTTTTGGCTCGTTCCTGCTTTCATGGATTCGGATGCTGGCTCAGCCACCATCCTGCCCTGATGGATATCACCAGATTTCAGGAGCCCAGGGTGATGGTACAACCACCCTCCCCACATACTCCTACACCAGGCTCTCCATTTTCTCCATGCAGCTTATTTCATCAGCCAGCATAAGTGGAAGAAATACTGTCTCATAAAATGCAGAGAGTCTTTTTTGCAACCAGAGGCTCTCTTGGCCCCAGCCTGCTATGGGGCTGGGCGCTAACAGGCTGCCAAGCAGGAAGCAAATGGACTCTTCAGAGTAATCTTGCTCCTTTTGGCTCATAATACAATCCATAATTTTTTTTTTAATTGGCCATTTTCCCACCCTCATTTGCCTATACTAACAGCCCTGCTTCTAATCCTCGGAAAGGTAATATCTGGGAATCGTTTGCCATCCAAAATACTGGGGGTGAGAAATTTAACAGGTTTCAGGATGGAGGTTGCTAAATTTATCAAATATATTAAGCAGTGGATGTGCCTAGGAGATCTGGTACCCTTGAAGTCCCCTGTGGGCTTGTCTCTAGGTTTCTATCTCAAAGCACTCTGCAGACATTTAGCCTGTAAACCTCAACAACTGGCAAGTTGATATTACCACTTCTATTTTTTTAGCTAGGGAGCATTAGACACAGAAAAGAGTTGGTCAAAAATATTGTTGCTAATGAATCTAGTGGAATTGCTAACTGGCTAAATAGAAATATGTGCTTCAGTACTCAGGGTTATGGCCTCCCTTGTGCTCACTTAGATCCATTTGTACCTTACAAACAACACCCTGTTAAGATACCAGCTGGCTCCTTGGCTTCCTAGTTGCTTAACATGGCCTCTCCTTCCACCACTGCCTTTCACATTCCCAGTCAGATGGTACTGGGCATTTAAATACCTTTGAAAGCTAGATGAGCACAGGAATGCATCACATGTTACTCTTGATAGTTAATGGAAAGCATGAGACAACAGCTGCCAAACACCATCACTTCCCACTCCACATGTATGCAGTCCCTCTTGCTCCCTTCTCCTCTCTGTCTCTGTAACAGCAGCACGTCAGTGGTAGAGTTGGTGATTATGCATGAGTGTGTTAGGATGCAAAGTGGGCACCTGGCCTTGAGAGCAGAACAGACCTTCACGCAAATATCTCCACTATGCAATCATATAATTTCGTACAAATAGATTTTTCCAGCTGCCTTGCAGGGCTTGTGCAGCACTTATCAAGGACATGAGGAGCAAAAGTAGAGAGAGAGAGAAACTCACAGAACTCACAGTTAGTCTTACATTAATCAAGAGCAGGAAGCAATTTGTATAGCCAGAAGAAGTGAACGGTGGTTAGTGAGAGCCTGATTTTTTTTCCTTCCCTGCTTGCTCTGTGATGTTTCTTTAGTTGTCATTTAATTTTGAAAATACAGTCTGTGACTTCATAAATGTTCAAAGCTCTTCACCTCCTAAGATAGTTACAGCATGCCTTTTTGGGAATGAGCAGAGACAGCCCTTCATTTCCATCTTGTAGAGGAGGAATGTCTGTTCAATAAATTTTACAGCTGTAGCAGTAACTGTGGTAGTAACTAAACTGGTACAGGAGCTGACAGAATGGTTGAATCAATATTCTATCAAGAGGAGAAAGAATTGCCATGTACAAAACTCTTTAAATCATGATGGGTAACAAAACATAAAATATTTTTTAAGAACCACAAATTACCTGCATGGAAATGTTTGATAATCAAAGTGTCTGACACAAATGATATTATTGAGATGTGTTTCAGCTCCTCAAATCTCTTTTACTTATATTTTAATGCAAATACAGAATCAAATTTGCACAGGTAGCTTGGGTCAGATCACTTGCCTTGCCAGCACAGCATATTCAAGTCTACTGCTAAAAACAGTGAGTAGATGGTGGAGAATTATATCTGCTAGATTTAAAAGACAGCTGAACTCAAAAAGCTTAAAGGTGAAGTTCCATGTGATTGTTGCAAATATTGATTCAGTCTCATGGCTGCTGTGAGACCTTTCTAGCACTGGGATGGAGAAAAAATATGCTCAAACCAGACCACTGTCTACATCACACAGAATTCCCTTCTGGGCAAAAAATGAAGATTTTTGGAGGTGAAAAGTCAGGAGGTGAAGTTTCACTGCAGCAAAAACTTCTTAGAATCATATTTTGGCAAGTTCTGATAAAGGAAAAGCACTATTTGCCTGTAGATGTTTATGCAAGTATGTTTCTTATATGTTTTCTGCAACCTCAATGCTGTTTGTCAACAGTTCTTCAGCTAAAATAATGCATGACCCTTGTGCATTGACCCACTGGCTTGTCCAGGGTAAGCCATAAGCAGCACATCAAATTTCCATCATTAAATTCTCAAATACTCTTTACTACTTCTTGATTCTATGCAGGCAGCCCTGTAAAGCCTCCACTGACGAAAATTAGCTACTTGCACTCAGAATTAGCAAAAGGGTAAACAGCTTATTTAACACCTTCTCAATCTGTCTGCTCAAAGGCCTTTTCTTTTTGTATTTACTGCAGATAAAAGGCTCTGGGATAACCAAACAAACTGTTGGTACTTATCCAAATTGAATGAAATCTTAGGAACTTTCCCCTCTTTTCTTGTGGGTAAATCCCGGCCACAATGAAATGACAGACAAAATTCTTGTCACTTCAATGGGGATTTAGTCATTCAATCCCCATGTTCCCAGTAATTACTCTATGGCCTGACGCCTTCCTTTTTCACATGATGAATTGTTCCTTGTTCAAGATACAGAGAGGCCTCAGCTCCAAGCGTGTGGAGTGAGCACAGGACATGGCAGGGTGAGCTGGAACAAGATGCTCCACTGAGCCAGCCGCTTTCTGTCCAGCTACTCAGCATTGTGCCCAAGTTTGCAATCAGTTTAGGGGTAGATGGTTGGGGTTTGTTTTTTTTTTTTTCCAGAAACTACTGGGCCTGAACGAAGTTATTTGCAAGCTGTAAACTCTCAGGGTTGGTGAAATGCTTCATAAGAGCAAGTCTGCATATCACTGCTGGTGGCTGGCATCCTGCCTCTTCTCAATGAAGCTCTAGTGCATCGTTATCTGCATAAGGTAACAGAAGCTAAGTCACAAGAATGTGTAGAAAAGCACCTTGCTTTCACATATTAATTCTAGTATTTGTCACTGAATTAAATGAAACCACCTAAAATTATGATCTAATAGACAGAAGTGTACCATATCTTCATAGTATTTTATGGGCAGTAATTATTGATCTCTTGTTTGTCTGCACAGTGCAAAGTGTGAAAGCAGCATCCACCTTCAATATTAATGGATGAATCATTTAAACAGTTTACAACTTCAATTCAGATAAAGTGCAATCTATGTCTTGGTTAAATAAGGGGAATACTTGGGGAGGAAAAAAAAGCCAGCTTTTCCAGTCATGACTAGGTTAAAATCAGGAGGCATGGGAATAAGACATGGAAAAAGAGAGCTATCTGATTCAATCTGTGTCCTTAGCACCCAGATCCTTTGGGTGCATAGAAAGGTGTATAAATCACTGAAGATAAGTCTTCCCAAAACTGCCTTATGTTGCCCTTGGCCAGCCAGGCTGAACGCAGCACGGGATTGCCTTTTCAAAACAGCATTGCAATAGATCATGCTACCTTCACTACCTGTAGAGAAATATGGAGGAAATGCACTCAGTCTAAGTTCATAGAAGTCTAAAATTAATCCTCTTGCCAGGTCTGGGTTAACAATGTTGTGACAAGTGATACTGTTGTTCAATAGAGTCTAGAGCGCTCCAAAAATCATGAAGATGCCATTGCACAGGGCACTGGGCGCACAAGAATTTTGCCCTCCCTAACAAAGTCTGTGGCTGGGCTTTAAAATGTGGGGAAGTGGTCAAAGGCACCAGAAAAAAGACCAAAGAGAAATAAGATTATATCTAATGACTACCCAGTGCTCTCTACAGGGAGAAGACGTCACCAACCACAAAGACAACCATGGTCCCCATCCCTTGGCTTGTTCCTCGCTCATACCGATTTCCTGGATCTTTCAGTGCCTCACAGTCACAGATCAGACCTTGACCATCAGCATCCTTGGCATAGTTACTCCAGCTGCACCAGTACAAGAAGCCCAAAGGACAGCTACGCCGAGGTGGCTTCCATGGGTGACAAGCACAGGAGATGTCCAGGAGGCACATGACTTGGAGAGACTTCTGATCAGGGCTTTCTGAGAGAACTAGAAAGAAGTTCCAGGACAACCCCAGGTGAGTGAATCTGGAAGAAGAATGCTCATCTTTAAATATCTGAGCGTATACTACTGTCAGCAGTAGACAGATCACCAAGTACATCAAACTATGAAGAGAAAATCAGGAGCATCCTGTCCTGGAAACTTTATTTGATCTCCTTCAGCACACAGGTTACAGGAACTTTGTGCATGTGTTAGGAGGAGAAATGCTCTGACTGGGGACACAAATCTCTCATTTCCAAGAAGCCCAGTTCCATTCCTTTATCTAGACACAGCAGCCTGAAACATCACTATTTTCAACAACCTGACAAAACTGTATCCAAAAGATAAAGTGCTCTGCTACAATATAAAGTCACATGCAGCAATGAGCTGTGCTGGCTGGGAAAGCTTGAGAACAGACATACAGCTCAGTGGATGGGATTAGCAAGACCTGGAATTGCTTTTACAGCCTGGTTTCTTGTTAACCCTGTGGTGCACACAGGTTTGTGCCTCTTCAGCAGATTTGCACAAGCACCACAGGACTGGAGGCACTTTTCAGATGGGCACAGAGCCTGTGAAAATTTATTTCTTATCAGCTGTGTGAAGGCAGGAAAAATCAGCTAACATTTTTCCTAAAGTGAAATATTTGCCCATTTGTCTGACCAAAATATTCTTTCTTATCCAAACAAGGTTGTGAAGTGTCTTCCACTAAAAATGCAGCTGCCTGAATAGCCAAGTGAGGAATGAACATTCATGCACAAGCGCATTGATTCCTTCAGCAAATGCATCGTCCCTAGCATACAGATGTGTGCAGCATTTCAGTGTTTCTTTGAGTGAAAGTTTCTACTATAGTTATTGAAAATAATTCAATAGTTCAGTAATTATTAATCTGAACAACAGTCTCATTGCAACCACATGAGGAGATGCGAGTCCATGCAATGAGTGTTTTTGGTTTATGCACTAATGGGACGTGTGTTTTCCTGACAGTGAGTGGCTTCCAAGAGCCATAGATCATGAGTTAGGACATAGCAAATATTTTTATAGGCAAGAAAACTTCTTGAATGAGAGCAGCTACATTAAACTCAGAGCTAAAGGAAGACCGTTTCCTCATAATGTTTATATTTCATGTGACCACTTCTAAGATAAATATAAGACAGAACATAGAAATCATCTTATTCAGGTGTTACTGGACCAAAATTTCTTCAGTGGTGTCCAAGATTTCCTGAACACATGTAGGATCTAGCTTGAACACAGGATTTGCAGTAGCACAAACACATCTGAGATTTCCATGCTCTCTGGATAGATGTTGGACAGACAGAATTCCAGTAATGCAAAATTTTTAGTTGAAAAAAAACCATATCCAGAAACTGAACTTTCACAAGTGTTTTTTAGTATTACATAAAAGAAAACAACCTCTTTTCTCCCCCCCACCCTCAGGGATGTCTCCCACAATCCCTCTGGAGAATATATATAAAGATATATATATATTCCTAAATGGCTTAAGACCAATGCAACCATCTGCTCTGAGAAGCAATTACAAACTTATTTCAGGTGTTGTCCCCAGTCTTCTTCAATTAAGGAGGGAGGAAACTAGCTGATACCACAGAGCTTTTAAGGGCCAGTAAAGCCACCTGTGGTTACCTGAGAGCTGTGATCCTTGAAGTATTAACAGAGAAGGAGAGTGCCAGGGCAGAAGCTAGGATGGTTGTTGTATTTCAGCTCTGGTGAGTTGCTCACATTTATTTTAGAAAGCCTTTCCAGCAAGTGGTGCTTACTTGATAATTTTTTCTCTTGGTATCAGTTGGGGACCTGCTTATTCCCTTTCTGGATCTGTGCCTTAGGTCTGCACTGAGAAAAGGTTTAAAGAGTGAAAGGAGTCTCATCCTTAGCTCAGGTGGTGCCTCTCAAGGGCTAATTCTAGGTCACAGTATAGCTGAGAATTTATATGCTGTTACTGGTATGAGCATTAGTACTACTGGAGGGTCTTAATCTCCAGCAGGGCATCTCACTAGGTTGCGTGTGTTTGTTCTCCTGAGTGCCACAGTTTATTGGAATAGTACTAACAGCAGCTGAAATGAGAAGGAAGGGGGGCTCTGTAAATGTCGTGAGGTGTAAACTGCAACAGCCCTAGCAGAAAGGCAGATGGTTGTTGCACCCTTCCCAGCTGTATCTGGTTCCAAACTTCTTTCCACTGAAACAGCAGTGAAAACTTGTTTGTGTTAGTGGTTTAAACTGGGTTAGCACCTTATGGGCTTGGGTAAAGTATGTTTGGTAGGGCGTTGCTGTGAGGAAAGCTCATGTATGGTTGACTTAAAGTTTAAATCTAAAAGGCCTTTGAGTATCAAAGGGAAAGGAGTAAGAGAAGCACAACTGTGACTGCAACTTAGCCTAAGTACAGGTGTTGCAGCAAGAGCATGGAAATTGAGGTGGCCAAGAAATTCTGAGCTGCAAGGTAGGGGTTTGGGCACCTTAGTCCTTTAGCCTACACCTCAAAGGGGATGGGGAAAAGGGATATAGATGAGAGCAGTGCCAGAAACCACTCTAACAGTGCTAGCCTACAAGCATTATCCCTATTTACAGGCTGTTCTACTTCTTAAACTGCTTTTGCTGTGTTTTAACATTTTCCTTGGAACACATCCCTCCACCCGCAGAGAACAAAATCAGTGTTTAACATGAACCCTAATGAAATTACTCATTCATTTACTCTGGATATTCCTTCTCTCTAACCCATTGGTCACAGCTAGGGTGAAAACCATGTTCCTCTTTGCTTCTGTTGTCACCAGTAATACACCATAGAAGCCGTATTAAGAGATCAAATAATAACCTGCTGTGAAACTTAAGACCCTGAAAGGGGCTATTGATTTGAGTGTGCTGCTTGTAAGTGTTAACAAGCCTAGGACAGGTGCCATGGTGTGCTTGGTCTTACTCTGTGCTGCTCTGTGCAGTTTACCCTTTGCAAAATCTGACCAATGTAGCTGTAGGGAATGGATATTTCTCATCTGGAGATCCAGAGTCTGGGAAGGAGTTGGGGGATTTCTGTGCCCAATGGCTGTCGTGCCATTAAGGCAGATGTCTGATGAGGCCGTTCTGACTGTCTACCTACTTCTCCTTCCTGTGGTCATAGATGAACCAGGAGCCAGTGTCATGGCCATGTTTTTTCTATGTCCTCTGCTGTACCACAATGATCTAAAGAAGTGGGATCAGGCCTTGTATCCGCACCGGGTGCTCAGGGTTACTTGTAGCATGCAGAAGTGCCTTTTGCCTCTCCCTGCAGACCTGCTGAATTTCACTTGTATTCTTGAGTGGGTGAAAGCTCTTGTAGATTTCTTCATGGAAACCCTCATAACTCTTAACTTGTCAGTAATAATTAGGAAATATGAGAATGAGTCTCAGCAAAAGGGATAAATCTGTAATGGAAAGCACCTTATCTGAGGGAAAAACAAAGAACTTTGCCAAAGTTATTTATATGCTGTTATGTCTTAAGCATCAATGCTTTTTTCCTCTGAATGAGGCCGCACTTCCCTGAGAATGGAGTCAGAAAGATATGATCCTCTTGGGGTTGGTTAGTAACTAATGTGCTGGCCGTCTGCTTTCCCAGTAGCTCTGAACACATGTGATGGAGGAGATAGAAAATACGTCCTTCTATGTTAAATCTAGACTTGATCGCCTTTGACACTGTGGCTCCCTGTTGCCTCTTCAGAGACTTGTCCCCAAGATATGGAGTCTCCAGCCCTTGCAGGGGGGATCGTGGCAGAGCAGAAACTGGCTTCTGTGCTTTGTTTGCCCTAAATGTGAAGTTGGCATGTAACAGTGCCAAAATAATCAGCTCTATTATGCATCAGTAAAAGTGACCCCATTATCCTGAATAATCAAGTCCAGAGTAAAAAGGGTGTAGCACAGGCTTACTTTGTCCAGTCCGACTTCTGTGTTTGGTCCCAGGAGCCCCTTTCAAGTGGTGTTTAAAGATTTAGCCTGACAGTCTGGTTTAAACCCCAGCCCACATCTTGGATACCTGTAAGTAGGTGTCAGGAAGCTCCTCTGTGTTGCTACTGGGCATGGAGCTGGTTGGAGGGGGTGATTAGAGTTAGACCCAGTTATCCTGTTAGCCCTTTCCCAGACAGCTGCTGTCACATGCCACCAGCTATTACAAATGTGTTCATTGTAATCAGTGAGCTGAGCATTTCATTACAACCTGCACAGCTCTGTAAATTATTTTTAATGAGTCCAGAGCAATAAATAACACCTGCTTCTGCTCTCCAGAGAACCCTGTTAGCCTGCCATGCAATGGCCCTTCTTTCCCCTAGACTGAGAAAGTACTGGATCTCCTTCTCTTAAGAGATGCTGTCCTCAGCTGTTATCATTTGGGACTAGTTTGTCTCCTGACCAGGAGAGCCAAGAGTTGTTCAGTTTCACGTGTGAAAGCTCTCAACTGGCCTGCATAGCACCAGGGTCTGGAGGCCTCTTGAGAGGGCATCAAAGGAAGTGTTAGATATGAGCTCTTTTCTGTTTGCTTAGCTTTTCTCATCTCTCTGTTTCGGCAGCGTAAATTCATGTTTCAGTAGGTTTTTCTAAAGCACATCTTGCTCTGTCCTTTCACTGAGTGCAATACAAAGGGGAAAGACAAGGAAGCATGAGATGATTGATTTGTGTGTGCAAGATGGATCGGACAATAGAAGGTATTGACAAAGATTTTATCTAAGCAATATCCGAGTCTTGTTCAAAACAGATATATCTATCCCTGCAGAACCAGGTAGCTAACTCTTTGTGTTGTCTGGAGCAGTTTAAACACACAGCAAAATGAGAATGAAGCAGAGTCCTGGCTTCTGAACAGGTAATTCTGAACAGGCTTTTTCTTGCTGCTTAGATTCTTAGTCTGAGACTAAGCATTTGAAAGCAGTGTGCACCTTGAGCGCTTAGGGATGTGCAATAAAAGGTGAAAGAGCAGGATAACGGCTTTCTGGGAGAACATCTCAGCTTGGTGAATAGCTGTAAAGTGAGAAAAGGGCAGCATGAATTTAGATGCAAGTTCAAACCTTGCTGCTGGATGGACTGGAATAGATCTCAACTGCATGCACTACCCCATTGTGCTCATTGTGAGGCATGAGGCAGGTTTTCTACTTGCAAGGGCCCTAATCCAGAGGTCTCCTTAAGTACAGAGAGGACCAGAAATGGAAAAGGTGTTGACTTCAGTTTGTGCTGCAAAAGGATTTCCTGATGTCAGAAAAAACCCAGAGCCTTTTAACCATCATCACAAAGCCAGCTATCCCCCCTTACTTTTAACAAAGGTGTAAGATTTTTTTCAAAGGGAGGTAGGCATTAGTTCCTTGTGTAGGTGCTTTAAATGTTTTTACCTAGTCCTTGGTACTTAAATCCAATATAGTTGTCTTTGCTTCTTAGCTCTACCTATATGCTTTTCCTATTGGTCTCTCTATTTTGTTCTTCTTCCTTCTTCTTTTCCTGCCTAGCTGAGATGCAATGTTCTGTGTCTCTGCAAAGGTGCAGAGAGATAAAACAAAAGCACTCCAGTGAGACACTGAGGAACCCAACTGTGAGCAAGGGACTGTTGTGTGTTTGCAGTATATATATTGGCCATGCTTAGCAGACCAAGAAAATCGGTCTGTGGCCTGTATAAATATGAATGATGCAAAAGGAGGATTAGATGCAGTAAAATACCCTGGTTGGTTCTCCTGCTGCCTTGTTTACTCCCTTTCATGCGTATTAATAAGTATCCTGTGGTGAGGGTAGGAGATATGTTGCTATTACTCTGCAAAAGTAGATAAACAGGTTTAAATAAAAAGCATCAAGGAAGCTTACCTAAACTCCAATTTAATGTGGCCTTTGGCTAAAGGCACATGTTTATGATATGGTAACAAAGTGGGCATGTATTAGTTACGCTATCCAGACAGGAAAACAGATATGGTGAGAGGTTTAGGGTGGAATTTAATGTTGCATCTAACTAGGATCCTGTTACTGAAAAGTACAGCCATCACCTTTTGCTACCAGCTCTCAATGGTAACCTCCCCCTGCTTTCCTTTTGCCCGCTCAGGGCAAATTAGGTGAAGAAACTGATCTCTCAGAAGGCTTTTTTTTTTCTTTTTATTTCACCTGTCAGATCAGGTCACTACACTGATTCAGGCTCAGCAGCTGAATGATCCGCAAGGCTGAATGTCTTGTAAAATGCAGAAACAACTTGGTTCTTCCTCAGCCTATTGCTGTGTTGCAGGGCGAAAGTTGTGCTGAGAAGGTTGTTCATAAGCAAACATCAGCCAAGATGAGGAGCAGATTGGCTTTTCTGGAGTTGGTGGGAGCAATGCGATGATAGTGGGCTCAGGGCATAGGAATGTGCTTGGAGGGAAGAGAATAGAATCCCCTTGCTCCCAAATTTTACCACTCAACTTCTTCCATCCAGCAAATATGTCCCAAGCATTTGTCTTATTTGTATATAATAGTTCGCCAGCATTGATGCATCTCCTCTGGAAGCTCATTTTTCAGCGAGGGAGAACCTGTTATTCCTTTAAAGGAACGTGAAGCGCGTGGGTTGAGTAACTCTGTTAGGGGGAGTGGAAGCTACCAGTGGGATGGAGAGGGAAATTCAGTACAAGTCGGCTGCAAAATTATCCCTAGCCACAAGAGGGTGGTCTAAGGTGGTACTGTCTCCAGAAGGTCTAAGCACTTTGTGGTAAGAAAAAGCTTTGTTTATGTACATTTCCTAATTCCAGCCAGAAGAACAAGTGCTGAGGTATGAGACATTGGTTTTGCTGCTATTTTTCTGTTATGGTTTGCAGATCAAAGGGGTTTAGATAGTTTACTTGGGCAAGTTATGAATAAGCTTTCAAACTTTCTGGGTAGTCATCAGCATGATGTTGACTCCAGCAGGAATGAAGGATGCTTGAAATACTGAACAGTTGGTGAATTGTTCATAATCTCCAGCTGAGCGACAGTGCCTAAGAAGCTCCATTTGTGATCTGTAGAGTTGCAGAAAGTGGGATGCTTTTCTACTTCACTTCTGAAAAAGTCTAGTTTAATTCATTGGAGAGAAAGCAGGGGAAAGTAAATTTCCCCGATCGCTTCTGTCTTCTCTGCCTGCATTTGGTTATTATCTTTGTTACCTTAGTTTTCAGAATAAATAAGGTAGTTGGTAAACCCATGAGAGATTTTCCATGCTTCATAGCTGGTACAGGCATAGCTGCAATTACCAATGCAATTACCAATTACATATTTTTACATCAAGCCAATATGTGGGGAAAGCCTTTTGATAGGTGATTTCTCAGAGATAACTGATTCCAATCACATGATTATCACGGGTTTTGTTACTTTTTCCACAGCATCAAGCTGCAAAGAACATCTTGTGGTCCCAAGGGTTTTTGTTAAGGATTGGTTGAGTGAAAATGAGTGGGATTGTATTTTGTATTGATCTACTACTTTTTAGTTTATATTTGTCCTAGATTCCTTCCTTATGATGAAAAAATGCTGCAGCTTAGCAGCAGGTAGTCTGTAGTTAAATAGAGGAGAGGGTGTTTACAAGGAAGGAGGGTCTTGATGAGGTCTAAGGATACCTTCCTTACCTGAGAGGGAAATAGTCCTGAGGGGGAAACACACGAGTCTGATAGCCTCTGAACCCTAACTAAAAGATAAATGGGTAACATTGGTGGATATGAAGCAGGAGAAGAAGCAAGCACTGAAGGGTAGCAGGTCAAATGTGAGCTTTGATTTCAGATACTCCATGGAGCCCTCAGCTTTAGTAGCTTTGCCCAAACAATGTTTCTGAGGCTGATTACACTCATAGCAGCACTTAGCTGTTTCACAAAGCAGCTAAGGCAGATGTTCAGGCCCAGGAACACAGATTTTCTGCAGGGAGTTAATTTCCTTTTATTGTTTTTCTTTTTCTTTTGCTAGAAAGGTGTTTAGCTTTGCAAAGCAGAGAAATCACGACATGCAATTGAAGGGGACAGTCCTGGAGAGTGCTGGCTTTGAGAAACTGTTCCCCATGGCTTCAAACGGCTGCAGCCTGCCCAGGAGTTTGGTGCCTATCTGGATGTTACTGGAGTACTGATGAAAAGAATTTGGATAGCTATTGTATGAGGGAATTTGGCAAAGATGACTAAAGCAGAATGGGTTCTGTTTCTAATTTTGTCCTTCAGTGCTCAATGATTACTAATGGAGAGGTATTCCCTTGGAGCCTGGACTTTGAGCATCTTCCCTGTAGCTTGCTGGGCCTTTTCTATCAGACTTGAGCTCTGTGTTACTTCAGCTGCAACCACCAGTCAAGCTTTGAATGCTAAACATTCTCATTAGTATGGGTAATGATGATGACGAAGATACCTCCAGCTTTTTTTGCTGGTGTCTTTCCCCTCTGGGAAACAAAAAAAGAAGTGGAGTGTTATTGAGCTTGCACAGATGGCTTGCCAGCTCTCTCATGCTTTGGAATGGGATGGCAGCAAGTGAAAGGCTCAGATGTCATGTGGGGAATGCTACATCCTCCCAAAACCACAGTAAAGGGAAAGTCACCAGTGCCTTGGCTCTCCTTAGTGAGGAAGGATGCGTACTTGAAGGGAGCATTACATCTGGGTCCAGTCGCCTGGGGTAAGCAGTGCAGCCACGTGCAGGAAAAGAGGAGGAAGACCAGAAGCTGTGGGGATGGCAAATAGGCACCAGCAGGACAGTTTGGATTTGCACTGCAGCAACTATGTGAAGGGTTCTCATCCCTACTAACATATGCTGCGTGTTGGCTGCAGGGCCAAACCTTGTGGTAGAGCTGTGCCAGCAGAGCAGAGAGGTGAGCGTGTCTCCTTTCTCCTGCAAATGGACACGAAACTCCTGTTCCCCATTGCAGTGGTGTTATTGCACAGGTAAATGGACTCTTGAGACCCTTTGAATAAAGCTTCAGGTCCATTCTTGCAGGTTCATTGTAGCCTCTGTTATAGGGGCAGGTTCTGTTTTTAGGAGGCAAGTGAGACAATGTCATAGGAAGGAAAAACCTGGCAAAGTAAGCGTTATGTCCCCAGAACTACTGAGGTTAAACACTTTGCCTATTTTGCTTTTTGGTCTGGGTGTCATCCATCACTGCTGCTGTTCTCATATTCAAAGGTATAATACATTTCTCTTTTAAAGAACCAAATTCAAACCACATACAAATGTGGTGACTGCTCTGAATATCATTGATCTCCATGTGCTTGCATAAACTGCAAGTTCACACTGGAAGAAGTTATTATTCAGATGGTCACTAAGTATATCTGTGCAACAAATGCTAGGGGGGTTCAGACTTTTTATAAAGCAGTACTGCCATTATCTCATGAATCTTATTCAAATTTCATAGAACTAGCTTTTCTTATCCTATTAGTATATATAACAAGAAGAAAAATCATGACACAAAATAGGCTGGTGTGCAGCTGTCTTTCCTTCTCCAGCACAAAAGATCCTCTTTTAAGTAAAACTTCTGTTTGTATGTAAGTGAATCTGCTACAGGATTACAATAATGGAGTGTTTCAAGGGAAAACAATAAATACGGTATCGGCTGACAGATGCTGTCCTTCCTGGCTGCAGTGTTATATCCATTATTTAATGGATAGACATGATGTTCAGGAAAGCTTGAGCAATGAGCTGTAACTGTATCTTTTTGCTCAACAGAGGAACCTCTAAAGAGATTAATGGAGGACGAAGGAGGGTAAGCCTTACTTTTGGGCTTCTGGTGTCTTATCACTGCAACTTTTGATTTGCAGACAGGACCCTGGAGTAACTCTCCTGGATGAAGTCTGAGATGCAAAAAGCTGCTAGTAAGTTTTCTCACTACTTACAAAGCAAATGTTTTCTTAGTGTTGTTTTTCAGAAATTGTCTACGTATGTGAACTTGTCAGGCCCTGTTCGGATATCCTGGATTAGAAGGAGAAATATAAGAATTGTTACTAACTTTTAGAGTTGAAGAAATGACCATAGAGCAAATCTTTGCTGGAGGTGTGGACAGATAGATCAGCAAGCGTGGCTCACTCAAACATTAGCTGTTCTTCCAAAGATGCTAGCAGAACTACAGTGGGATGTTCTCACAACTGGCTAGAAAAACTTGGAGAAGTGAATTTTGGAGAACAATATATGTATGAAATGAGGGTGCATCTTTCAGCTGTGCTATTTGCAGCCAGCTGAGACTGGAATGTTTCTAGATTCTGATCAGCCCCATCTCTAGGGATTGGTCTGATAACAACAGTTTCTCCCCAGCAGTCTTCCAAAGTAGTTGCTAATAAATACTATGAACAGGTGTGAACTAGCTCTTAGCTGTGAAAGACAATGATGTTCAGAAATGAGATCAAACAGAGCAGACAGTCAGTGTGTCTAGACTGGAACAAAAATACATACCAAATCCTTTGGTTCGTGCAGGTCAGATCTATTTCAGTAGCAGGCTTTGTGCCTGGCTACTAGGATATAAAGTTGATGTGGCTCCTTGCCAGTAGGAGCAAACCCCTGGGTTTGCTATCACAAGACAACATACTCCAGACATGCTAACTTTCTCTGATCTGGCCTTAGGTGTTCAACTGCTAGCAATTAGTCTGCCTAAATCTCATTTCTTGGGTGTTATAATTATAAAGGAAAGGGCCAGGGTCTGATCCTTAAGAGAGTGAGGGGTTAATGTTTAATAAAAATAATTTATCCTTATAAAAAGATGTATCTTTATCTCTGGAAGTGACACATTCTATTACTCTGGAAATGACTGATTGGACCTAATGAAGCTCCATGGGGAGAACATACAGCAATATGGCTGGCTCTGGTTACCTTAGCAACTCTCTCCTTGAGAATTTGAAGGCTAAATTTATATAAAATTGGAGATCTAAAAACATCTGACAGTATTCCAACAGAGAAAAACATTATCCAACAAAATTAACCTTGATTAAGAAAGATGATGTTGCTGTAACTGATTTGGCGTGTGCCTCCAACAGAAGGGCTGTGAATACTATCCCTGGGGTGAGGCAGGGGGAGCAACAGGAAGCTCTGAAGGGGCTCAAGGAGTAAAAGTCAGTAAGGTTGGGGAGAAGTGGGGGAGAAACTGCTTCCAGGTAACCCGAATCCATCCATCCATGCATGTTAGCTCTTGCAACCATACAACCATATTACTCTTTTCTACTCCTGCTCATATTATTCTTTAAGTTAAACTTTTCAGGCACGTCCTGTTGCTTTAATTCTTGAAGTACCTACTTGAGTTTGGAGCTGGACTAGGAGAACTAGAGATCATAAGTAATTAATACAAAAAATTAAGCAGGCACTCTAATACAAGTAGTCATATATGCATTGATTTAACTGGTGTATAATAACATACTTGCCTGCATGTCACTGCAGATAAAATCTTTTTTGTTTGCTGACCACCATCAGCTATAATAATGCTGAGAGAATATGCATATAACTTAGAGACATTTAAAAGAACAATGCTTATAATTCTTCAATCTTTAGATTTTGAATTTGAACACTTTGAATTTGTTAGATCACTTTAAAGGTGGATACATTGCTGCTTATTGTATTTAATGTTAAGATTATTTACACTAACTCCATTTTTGAGGACTGAAGTAGAGACATATCTGTAAGTTGAGTGGGGAAAGGTAAAGTGACCAGGGAAATGCAGAGATCCATAGATGAAGTGCCAAGAGCCACTGCTGGCTGGGATCAGGGAGTAAATCACTCTGGGCTGTAGAAAGAGGTGGTTAATTTTACTTGTGGAATTTTTTTCTGGGGGAGGTCAGGAGGCCAAATACTCCAGTTGGGTTTTAAATAGGTCTGGATAATTTCATGATGTCTAACAAAATTTGCAGCTCTGCAAGGCAAGCTAACGAGGTTAATCAAATCTTATGCTTCAGGGAACTGCCTTGCCATGCAGGCCTGCTTCTGTGTAAACACTGCAAAACGGTGCATTATGGATGTTTGACCAAAAATATCAGGAGTCTGCATCAGTGAGCCAGATTTTTTCTTAAGTGAGAATGATTATTTGATCTGAGAAGGAAAAATGGAACGTCCTTCATTAGTTCTCATCTCCCTGAAATGCAGCCACACTGGCCTCTATCAGAAGAAATTGGGGCGAATGTGCAGCCACAAAACCCTGAGGAATTAGCAGTTACACTCCAGTGGTCTGTGAGTAAGGATCTTGGTGGCTGCAATCCCTGTTGCACTTAATGCAAATACTTGTAGGGTAGCTCTTTCCTACTGTTGTGTAGCTTGCCTTCTGCTGGGTCAGAAGCTCAGTAATAGGTTAGGAAATAGTGCTAAGAGATGAAGGGCTTGCACAGGTGAGGGAGGGCATGACTGCACAAAGATTTTTGTCCTTTTTGTCCTCCCTCATTTAGTGAAACCAGTATAGTTTCACTTAGTTTTCCCTTTGCAGCCTGCCACTGTCCCTGGCCCAAGTAGGCTGAGCTCAGCAAAGGCAGTGGGGACTTTGGGGATGCAACAATACTTGCAGGCACCTGGGTTCACTGCAAAGTAGAGTAGATCCTGTGCTCTGCTAATGTGGAGTATCATTTTGATGAGCACCTGACTTGTTTCTTATTTAATAATGCAAAGGAGGGAAGATGTCAGCCTTTTCTTCCTATTCTGATCAGTCATAAAGGGATTATACTGGTATAAATCCACTGACTTGTTTAGGATTTATACTCTGAAAACTGATGGCAGGAACTTGCTGGCTGCTTTTGTTTTCTTTCCCTTGCTGCTTGGCTCATGGATGTGATGCTTGTAACTGAGAACTGAAAGCAAATGCAGAGAGCTTGACTAATAAACAACTTGCCCTTGGTTTCCCTGTTTACCCAGGCCTATCACTGTCCTCAGAGGAATTGGAAGAGTGTTTCTGGTTTGATCACAATAAGCCATGGTATGCTTAAAGTGCAAGATAAAAGGAATTTTAAAAAATCACCTCACACACAGGGTAGGTCCAAGTTTCTCTGATAAGACAAAAGATTGCAGGTTGGGGCTGCAGATGTTCTTAGTATATCACAGTAATTAGTTCTTCACATACTTAAATCTAAAATAAGAGATGTAATGTAGCTTCCATTCATGGAAATGTAATGTGATTACAGCTTCCATTTTTACAAATAATTGCATGATGACCATGCATTGTAATATTTTGGGGAATTAATTATGGAGGAAGGTGACTGAACTCCCCTAAGCACATTTATGCGGTTCTTGGAAGTTTTCAGAAATAGCGTATGGTGCTGACCTCTGGCCCACTCAAGCCAACAGATAAATGCAATAATCCCTGAAAAATTACATTTTCATTGTATGTATATGTAACTGCATACATAGTAATGTACGTGTGTTCATGTATAATGCACAACTGCTGTGCAGGATTAGACTACCTGGTTCATGCAAATTAATACTGTCTCCAGTGCTGGTTCTCAAGTGCTCCTTATCCAGCAAGTATGACCCCTGGAGAAGTGTCTTGGTGGTGTATTGCCTGACAGTCAAGAGTTTCTAGTACTTTCAGTTGTGCCACTTCAAAATACCCCTGAGAATCCTTCTATTGAGTTGAATAAATCACAAATGTATCAAAGATATTGAGGGGAGCGGAACTGCTAGATATGAGGTTAACTGGTGGTTAATGCACTTGACAGGGAAGCTTGTTGCCAATCAGCACCGACAGAGGGAAGTGATGGCATGTATGTGTGTGACGTCTTAGGGTATTGCAGTGGATGGTAGTCTCTGGTCAACACTTTGGCTTAGAGCCAGCAATCTGTCACAGGAATTCATGGAGTGAAATTTTCTGGCTGTCTTTGAGTCAAACACTATAGTGTTGGACTTGACCTGCCCAGCCATTCATGAATACAAGGATAAGTACATTGGATAGTATTTAATTGTTATGGTTGTCTGTCTTTATAATAAAGTTACTTCCCATGGTAAGGAAGGAAGCCAGTCCCTGCTGGGTATGGTGTGCTGTAATTGCCTGTTATGAGGGTTTGAGGTGTCTCAGCCAGACTAACAGGAGCTAGTGTATTGTGAACTTTGGGGTAATGTACGCTTTGCAAGGATGGATGGCTTGAAGAAAAATCCTCTGTTGAAGAGGCAGATGATCAAGGACTGAATACTACATCCCTATGATATGCTTCTCTTGCACTGTCTAACAAAGTGGTGGAAGTAGAGGGTCACAAAGCCCCATAAAACCCAACAGCCAGATAACCAACAGATTTGTTTTCTGCTTAATGAAAATTGGTTGTAGGGTGTTGACAACTGCTCACCTGATCTATTGGTACATTTGGTGCTTTTGATTGATATTTTTAATCACATTTGACACTGGGTTGCTTAGCTATACATCTCCATACAGAGACAAACCTTATCAAACAATCCAGAAAAGCAGGTTTTGAGATGCTTCTTTCTTGTACCAGCCACATATGGTGTCTGTCTGTCACCTTCCAGCACACACTTGTCACTCAGTAGAGGGTGCGGAGAAGCAACTTGAGCATAATGGAAAAACCCTGGATAAAAGGAAATTGAAAATCAAAGTCCCTGGCCTTTGGAATTAAAGGATGAAGCAATCACTGGTTAGCTCAGTCCCCCAGGGGAGCCCTCCAGCCTCTTGCAGTCTGCACTGTAAAGAAGCTTACAGTAAAATATGCATTTCATTTTATTCTGTTGAGAGGAAGAAGGGCAAATGAAATGACCAGAGGAGAGGTGGATGGAGAGTGGAGCAGAGTCGGCACTTTCTATTATGTTACATTTGTCAAGCCAGTTAGCCTTGCCGCAGAAATAATCTTGGGCTCTCTGGCCTTTTTTTCCTGCAGACACCTGCTGTCCGTTTGCAGTGGTTTATCTACTTGCCCCATTTATCCTCCCTGGGAGTGTAGCTGGACCCTTAGCTCAGAGGCAAGCACTGTCCCCCTTTTGATTGTGATTTGAGATCCTTGCTGCTTTCATGGGGAAGTTAGTTGTGTGTCTTTTTTTATAGGGCTCTTTTCCATCATCCAAGAAATATCTATCCAAATGTGTTTTGAAATAGATTTCTTGGAGTACATCTCCAAAATATTGGGTACTTCTCCACCAGAAACTTGTAGACTTGATATGTTCTTGCTTTCTTAAATCATCATGTGCTGCTTTTATACAGTGGAGCTTGTGAAATGATTGAGCTTGAACTCCTCAGTTCTCTCTGCTAATGACGTTTTCTCCCCACATGCTGTCATCAGTGTCTGCTCATGGGAAGTAAGAAAATTGTGGTTGAGTTCTGCTGCCTGTTGAGCATCCAGCCTAAGCTATAGGGCACTGTAATGCATTCCCTAACTGTAACTTAATGCAGTTTTAATACTCAGCAGTGCTGAACTGCTGTGCTACTGGGAGAGGTTAGAAGTTGTTGCTTATATAAAAGCTAGCAATTAGCGATTTTTGGTAGGGACATGAAGTGTATACTTGTACCTGTGCTCAGCTCTCTGCAGGGGCCAGTTTACAGTCCAATTAAACAATTACAAATCATTAAACTGAATCTTCAGAATCCTCTGGGCTCTCTAAATTGTTATTTACATAATTCTACAACTAAAAATAATGAAGATAAAGCAATCAGGTGGCTGTGGAACATCCTTTTCAAGTATGTGAAAAGATAATTGTTTTTACTTTATTCCCATGTGTGCAAACACTGTCTTGTTTGATAGTGACAAATATAGTTTGGGAAGTACTTTACCCACCTGGCATTTTGAAGAGGGAATAGGCTGTACCTGAAGAGGAATCATCTTGGAGGAAGATATTACTACTTTATACAGGTCCATCACTCTATGGTGAGCTCATTAAGGGAATTTGAGGTTGCTGAAAGATGTAACTTCTGAAACAGCTTCTGTTAAGCTCCCTAGCAGAAGGGAAGGCTGGAATTAATTTTCCAGATCTAAAGCTTGGTAAAAGGGAGTTTTGTCTGTTTTCCTGTTTATCTACAAGATCATGCTGCTATTCAGACTGGAAAAAGACCTTTGTGTTCACATGAATGTCATGCTTTCTACAGCTTAATTTCAGGGTTTTTCTTTTTTTGGCCCCAGTGTAGGTTGTGTTCCCTCTTGCCCCCAAAATTTGGAACAGGAAAACACTGAGCTTACCCATTGTTTTCACCCATGTTTCACCCAAAACACGTTACCTGTGTTTTTACCTATTTGCTTCACTCAAGTGGAAATACAAGGTTGGAAATAAAAGGATTAAATTTGTCTTAAAAGCCACACTTTTTCAACTGGAGTTCCCAAGTGTTCAGTGCTTTGGAAAATGCATTCTTCAAGTGACAACTTGACAGCTTATCCCATGGTTAAATGCTTTATGAAACAGAATGGTTTAAGCATCTCATTAAATGCCTTTCTGAATACCGATTTAAAGAGTGATTATTTTGCATGACTCAGTTTCTCTATCCTCCCAGAAGGAAGACCCTCTGTTTTGAGAAGCTTTGAGACCTCTCTACAGCATTACGAGGCAATACAATGGTATCACGCAAGTGAACTATTGTACGGATAGAAAATACTGTTATTGGCATTAGATTTGCCTCACCGTGGAAAGCTCAGATAACTGTTCTTTGCCATCACTATCTATTTCTTCAGCATGACAAAGTGGAACAATAATAGAGAATTGAGCGTGTTACAGGTGGCAAAAAATTGCTATGAAGTGAAAAATCAAATACTTATTTTTCAAAGCTCCAGGCATGGTTCATTAAATTTTGTAAAAATGAAGCCAAACCAGTTCTGAGTAACAGGGTTAAGGAGTGGCACCTCAGCTATAAGAACAGTTTGGGTTTTTTTGCAATGTACTTCTAGGCAGGAAAAATAATCATTGGAAGTCATGCGAAGAGGACAAATCCCACTTCCTTGCTCTTCCCAGGTTTGCCTGTTCAGCACCTCAGCAATGCCCTGATGATGTAAGTTTGTACCAAAGCTTTTTAATTCTTACAGACTCAGAGTTCTTTGTGGAGCCCATGAGGTTGTCTCTGGCTGTATACTTCTGCTTCACAACTAGAAGTGCTCCACTACAAGGAACAGAAAGCCAAAACTTTCTGTTTTCAAGGCAAAATTAACCTCTTTCTCCTTATACAGACCTAGGGAAAGACTAGAAGATGCATTGCAGTAATGTTGGCACGTTTCCCTGATTTGTGAACATTATCCTTGATACTACAAATAATATTTGATTATAGCATTGGTCGCTTTAAAAGTTGTTTTTATTCCTTTAGTTTGTGTTAACTGATTACTCGCAGCATCCAAACTCTCCAGGGCAGCATGGACCAAAAAGCCTGTCTAAGTTTGTATTCTTATAGCTGGTACTTAGTCTGGGATGTGCAGAGAAGTCATGTGGGAGAGGACTTGATGAAAGGAGATCACTGCAGACCTACATCTGACTTTATTTCCAACCCTGCTTGAGGGACACAGTAGGAGACATTATTTCAAAGGAGACTGAGAGTGGCATGGGGGAGCCTCTGGAGGTTTAGCACCATGCAGCATCTGTTCTAATCAGTCTTCAAAGTGTATGTGCCTCTGGGACACTGGGCATCCCATGAGCTGCATGGCAATGCAGCTAACTGCACGCATCCATCACGTGCCCACACCTTGATCCTGGTGGAAGCAGATGACTGCAGGGTAAGCTTATTGGCTGCACCCAGCTCTGACAGGCAGATGGCACCTCCAAGAGGCAGAAACACCTGCCTTTGGCAACACTTCACTATCCTGAGCTGACCTGCACTCCTCCTCAAGTGACAAACTGCTGTGCTCTAGTAGCAAAGAATCAATCCAAAGTGGTTGTGCCCTGTCACAGCCTCTGAGGCACCCTATAAATCATGAGGCAGTAATTACCAGAATTAGGTGAGGATTCAGGATTGTTCTGGTTAACATCACTGCAGATCCTCCCAGAGACTCTTTGTCTTTGCAAAGGTAAGACTTGGGGTTCCCTCTGACAACTTTCACTAAACTTTTTATTGTATATTTTGGGCACATCTTATCATCCAGCTTTCCTCAGACTGTTCCCGGCTGCTAGTGGCCTCAAGAGACTTTTAAAACTTGTGTAGTGTGATATTTGGTTTATGTGATCCTTATGCTTGACTACGGTCTTCAGTAGAGGGCTACATACCCTACCAGACTGGAGTAAGAGCTATGATTTCAGTAATGTGAGGATTGCTAGATTTCTCCACATTTTGAGGAGACTTTCAAGGATAAATTCACCTGGTAGCTTGTGTGTTTGGAATTGTAATGTAATTAAAGGACAGGTGCCCACTGCTGTTGAAGAGGGTTGAGCAGCCCCCGAGAATGGAGATCAGATGGGAAAACCCCAATATTAACTGGCAAAAATATGAAGCAGCACTGCTTATCTGGAAGGTGTAATTCTGCTTGGTCTTGCACTTCCAGGTAGATTAGAACCCTCAAAACAGTATATTCCTTGCTTTTTAACTTAAGGAGAATTTGCTCAGTGTCAGGAAAGATGTAAAGGCTGGGGGTTTCCCAGTGCAGAGCTGTGAGTCAGCCACAATCTCCAACTGCCTGCTTCTTCAGAGGAGCTCCAACTCCCCTGCGATGTGCCTTCTGGCCTGACCAGGAGGATGAATTGGCAGCAGAAGTAATAAATAGAGAAGAGTTAGTTGTCTGGAAGCAGAATGGGAAACCCTTGTAGTCACTGAAATCCTGCCTGCTGAAATGCTATCCATGCCCTCATCTGAGCTCTACTGAAATACTCTTTTAAGTGATTTCAAAATTTCTCCCAAAACGTATCACTTGCTGAAATGAAAGCTTCCAAAATTTATCTTTCCATTATCTTTGGTCATGGAAAATATTTCAGTAATGATTTCAAAGTGGCTTAAATAATCTTTTCTGCAAAAAAAGCCCCCACCCATACCAGGTCCATTAAGGTTGCGCCAGTTCTTCAAGGATTCTTGAAATCTCATTCTGTTGCAAAATGCTGATCTTGGTTTTCCTTCAGTGGAGCTGTCTGAAGCTGTTTATACATTCTGTGGAGGATGCTAATCTTCAGCTATGAACATCAGCTCCTGCACTGTTCTCTTCATGGAGTGTGGCTGTACTTCCACTGGACAGCAAAAAAAAATCAGGTTAACCTGTCTGATGAGTTAGATACAGTCTGTGTGCTTTACATGAGCCATGTGAGTCCAAAACATTTAGCATGAGCTGGGCTACATGGATAAACTTGGCTCCTGTGCCCAAATGTTATCTTGCAGGGACCCATGCCTGAAATACTGCTTTTTTGAGAGTAGTTGGCCAGGGTAAATCTCGCATCCTCCTTTCTTGGATAAAATAGAATCCTAAAGCAACGAGATTGTGTACTTCATGACTGACTTCTCTGACCTAGGATGTCTGTAGAAGGGGTCACAGACTTTTTGGTGGGGTTTTCCTAACAATAGAATAACTTCAAATAAAGCCCATGCTCGTAGATATGTGTAGCAGAGACTTCTCCCAACTGTTCAAGGAAGGAAGCTGGGCGTTAAGAGGAAAAGTCTGTCTTCAAGTCATGTTTTTTCTACTTCCTATAGCTATTTTCAAAGTATAAAGAAGGGGTGGGGCAGGAGGTAAGACTTAGGGTTTTTAGCATTTCTAATGTGACCAGGAGATCTGCTATTCATTTCAGTGGAAGCCCTTACCACTGCATTTCATTTCTTCAGTTTGCTTCTAGCACTGCAAAGCAAACTGCAGTGTGTTTTGACTTTACTAGGAGGTGCATAGAATCCTATATTCTCTCTTGCTGTTGTTCTTTTTCCTGTTGTACAGGGTCTTCCCACTTATGAGTTAGTTATAAGCTGACTTCATACTCAATTAGCAAACAGGGCACTTCTATGCAGAAACAGCCTGTGTATCTGTGATCTCATATAGTCACATGCATTCATGCAGGGACAAAATGCCACTGTCTAAATGTAAAAGATTCTCTGCATGGATATAAAGGATCTCAAGATACAACAGGCAGTAGTCATGCCTGTGGTGCTGTCGCTGTTTTGCAGTAGTAACCAAAAATCTGTAGGAGTGTTACTAGTACAGGAAACCTGCAGTGGGATGTATAAGGTCTGTTTGAAAAGAAGCAATTATGCAGTTGTAAATCTCTAGGCTGTTGTTACTTCATACCAAATGTGACCTTGTTTTCCTCCAAAAACAAACCCTGTGTTGCTGGATGTCTCTAGGCTAAAGCAAGGACCTTCTCTAGGGCTGAGGTTACCAGAGCTAGAAATACGTAGCATTTTTATCTTGAGCACTGAGATATTTAGTGGGATCCAGTTCTCGGAGTTATGAGATACACTAAGAATGCTGTATTCTTAAAACTCAGAGAAGGAAAGGGTATTTTGAAACTTCACGGCTGAGGGGGAAAGCCTGTGACTGTATCCTGAGGACTCCAAAAGAGCAGTGTCCACTGGAGAGAGTGACTCCCTCCTACAGTAGGATCAGTACCCATCTCCTACACTTGCCTGCAACAGGAGCTGCCCAGCAGAGCATCACAGCTGTCTGAAAACTCCCAGAAAAGTCAGTGCCCTGATCTCAGCCATTCAAGGACAGTGGAGTCAATTTTTTTGTGTTTAAGTCTGGATATCTTTTCTCTCTCTCTTGATAATTTACTGACTAATAAGGACACATAGAGAAACCTGCAGGAACCAACTTATTCGTGTGTATCACTCAGTGTTGTTTTTTTTTTTTACCCTGATGTAATATTTCTCACCTGTCCCATGTAGCAGGCTCAGGGAAGTCATACAGGGGCCAGATCTGCAATTCCATTTATCGTGCCAGACAACACAGAAAATTGCATTGTAACAGAGCAAGCTACTAAATCATACATAATTGCTCAGATAACTACTTAGGAAAGATGATAACAACTAGGGATCATCTCCCAAGGCTAAAAATCTTGGGTGCATCTGATCACCTTCTCTTCATGTGAAAATATATTTTTTCTCTTCCCAGCTCTTTTCCTTTATGTTGCTTTATGAAGAGAAGGTTTTAAAAGATACTTGCTTATTTTCTTGCATGTCACTAAGGGAGGACTGGCTGTCTCATGGTGAGTATAACACTGAGGACAACTCCCATTGCACTAGTTTTGCAGTAAGAGATGGTCTTGCAAAGCATGTGCTACTGCACTGCAGAAGGCAGGTATGAAATGGTGACTGTCCCTGTGCTATGAGTGACATGGTGAGGCACACTGAGATGAAGGGCTTTGCCAGGATCTCAAGGTCTTTGGCAGGTGTCAGTGCTTGGTTCAGGTTGGTTCCAAACCCTTGCCCTTAACAGAGAAACACCCTCATCCATAAGGCTGACATCCTCCCACTTTGGTTTCACTGATTTCAAAGCCAACATTTTCTGTAACTGAAATCCATTGTTCCCTTGTGTGTGGAAAGTTACAAGCATTTTGTCTGTGCAGGGCTGGAAGAAAAGGCTATTCAAGCTGTTGGCTGCATCCCCACTGTCCTCCAAAATAGCTTTTTTTTTTATTGCCCTGCAATATTTGAGCTTCAGCAGCTAAAAACTGTCAATGAACTGCTAAGAAAACCAGAAGAATCTCATTGCCTGAACTTTAATGAGTCTCTTTTTGATACAGCACTTGCTCCAGCTTGCAGCAGCCAAAAATATAGCTGGCAATTCAGAAGCGTGCGAGTACCTTGTCCTAATGCTCCCTCCCATTTCCCTTAGGCAGTGGATAGCAGGGTACTGGGCAGCCACCCATTTCCATTGGCAAAACTATGTTGCTGCAGTGACTTGTCTCCCCCTGAACACCTGAAGTCTTGCACAACCTCCTCTGGGAAAGTGTGTGCTTTGAAGAGGTAGTGGCGTTTTGATGCTCTGTGTCAGTAACTGACTGGGCTCCAGGAAAACATGATCACTCTGATGTTCTTGGAGTATTTCTGAGTGTATGAAAGTGGGACAGTGAAGCCAGTCATGGGCTCACAGCCTCTGGAAATGCTGCTCCCAAAGGTCAGAGCCAGGGGAGAGGCGGAAACCCCACCCCACGCTGGCTGTTTTCTTTCATTGTCTCTGGCTTTATGTCCAGCAGTGGACCTTATCTCAGAGGAAAGGGTGGAGGTTTTCCAAACAGCTGATTCCCTTCTGGTTTTCTCACCATTGAGAAGGTGCCATGCCTCCTCCTTGCAGCTCTGACTGCTTTAAGTATTTCCTATTGCTCGTGAGAAAGTCTACGGGAGGCTGGACAGGAGGGGATCTGGCCTTCCAGGCAGAGTGATCTGCTTCTCATTTCTCACAGAGTGGAATGGCCTAGAAGTTGTTTACGTGATTTTTCTTAAAAAAACCCCAATCAAGTAAAATAAAACAGGGTTGGATCAAGAAAACAGAAGTGTGCTAAAAAGTGGTAAGAAGGAGGAGCACTGGAAAAAAAAATGTTATTGTAAGTCTTGTCACTGATTGTAATGCTATCTGGCTATTTAATCTGTGTTAATTTGGGAACCTATAATACAGGCAAGGGGAGAGGGCTCTGGGCCTGATACTGCTTCGTGTATGGCTGGTGGACCTCAAGTAGTTGTGGGATGTCCTGTGAGCTGCTCAGCACCTGGCATCTCACCATATACCCTCTGTGGGCAGTGATGGTCAATTTAGGAATAACAAGGGACAGTTGACTGAATGCCTCTAAGGAGAACAAGAGGCATTACTTCTTCCTTCATTACTTTACTGCCAGGTCTTTTGCCCTTGGCTTGCAGGGAAGTTTTGTGCTTTGGAGGTTGGGAGCTGGGTGAATGCTATCAGCTGCTGGCAGGGTGAGTTGTGTGACGATGTGTGACTTCTGGAACCAGTTTCTCATTCACGTAGCACTAGCTGCTACCTTTTCTCCTCAGCAAGCCCAGGCCCTGAGCTGGATACCTGTGTCACTAAACCCAGGGATAAGGAGGGTCCCTGCCACAGACAAGTGGTTTTGGAAGGATGCTTCATTGGCAAAGACAATTCTTCCTCCCCAGCACAAAGGAGAAACCACAACAGCTCCCAAAGAGAGGGTCAACACACCCTGGGCCACTGCTGGGGTCTTCATGTTGCCATGGGATTGTCAGCTGGGCAATGTGTCCTCAGAGCTCTATATCCTTGGAATTTGACTGGTTTCTAATACCAAAAATGTAGCATGGGCATGTCTATGCATAGGGTGTGAGCCAGTGCATCTTCTGCCTTCCACAGGGTAAATCGTCTTCTCCTTCCACCCCATTGTCAGGTCGTCGACATGGCCAGTATGGCATTATCACAATATTCTTGCAGCAGACCTGGCGTCTGTAAAGGCCCATGAAGAACAGTGAAGTGTGCAAAGTGGTGGGTGGATGAACAGAAGTTGTCCATGCTTAGAAGGACTGTGCCCTGACATAGGTTGCTCAGTTTTAGGGAGTGAGGATGTCAGTGTAATACAGACTCTGCACTGATGGGACTGTCAGTGCTGATGAATTCATTTTGGAGCTGTCTCAGCCACATATCTCCTTAGAGGACACCTTCGATTATTCCCTAAGGAGATCCTTACATCTGCATCACTCTAATATACATCGTTATGACACCCATTCTTTATTGAAGACATATAACCAGTAAATACCAGTCAGTTTTGTATAATGCCAGACTGGATCCATGTCCTCAGCCAGGCTGCTGACCCTTGGGGTAGCTTCTCTAGATTCAGTTTCCCAATATAAAAAGTGACTTTAATAATGTTTCCTTCTCGAGATTCTGCAAATCTTCATTTTTTGTTTCATTGATGCTCTGGGACTGTCAGTTTAAATTCACAGTTCAGCTACAATATAATTCTTTGAGTTGCTATCTCCTTCTGTTGTGTGTTATTATGATTGTTGCAGTTCTTTGTACAGTTAGATGATTTCTTGGCCCCTGTTGAAGAAATGTTGTGTATGTGATAAAAATTTCCAGAGGTTATTTTTCTGATGCTCTGAATTTTCATGGTTTATTTACGGGTGGGGATTATTTCTCAGTTGTCTTTTGCTCTGGGCTTCAAAAATGGGAACTGTCTATATTCCAAGGTTTTGCTAAGAATTAGTTCTCAAGTCTGACTTTGGTCCTGGAGGTAGGGCACAGCAATCTATTCCAACCTGGAATATTTTACAAGTAGCTTGTAAAGAAGACCATTCAGGTTTATTTCACACTTGAGGTAAGAATTCCACTTAAGCAGTGGAAATAGTCTTAAAAATAATCTGAGGATCATGAGACTGAAAGGGGATATTCCACGTCAACAAAACAGACGTTATATTTCATAAACCCATTCATCTCTATCTAATTCCATTCAATCTATGTAAATCAAGAGGAGGGGGGTTGGTTTTATTAGGGGCTTTTCTCTGTGTGAGGTGCATTCATTCTTTTAACCTTTTTGTTTCATTTAGGAGGCTGTCTAGCAAGAGAGAGTTAGGTCTAAGATCTGATAGTTGTTTCCCCTTCCCCAGCCAGCATCACTCTAGCTCTGCACTATGTGTATGCTCAATAGGGTAGAGAGGTGTGAAATGGGAGAGGTACCTTCTCTTGCTGGAAGTCTTTAGAAAAGCAGCACAAATTTATACTAATAACAGTGGCATTTAAAATCCTATGCAATTTATAAATGCAGATTTCCATGGTAACATGTAGGTAGTGAAGTAATCCTCAATTCATCATCTTCCATGAAATTCCAGCAGCTATTCCTAAACATTCATCCTTTTCTAATCCCAGAGCCGTTGCCATAGAAATGATCAGATAAGATGCAAGCCTTTAGGCAGATGGGTCTATCAAGGATGCTAAATCTTGTCCCACTGAAATCTACAGAACTATTTAGTACTTTTATTATTATTATTATTATTATTTAAAAGCAGCATACCTGGCAGTGACTTATCTTTTGGTTGTTTCAAGATTAATTTAATTAGCTCCACTTTACCAAAGGCTTCTTTTTGAGTAATTCTTGGAAACTAAAAGCATCTCTGGTCACAGATGAGTCACTCGGGTCTCTCATCTCCCCTGTGAGATCTTGTGCAGTGGCAGGAGGTGTCTGCTGCTCCTGTTCACTGGTCCAGGATATCTACAAAACACAAATTCTCACTGTCATTGCTTGCAGTCTGGGTTTTAGACCTGCTTTTCAGATATTTGTTCTGCAAAGAAGCTTATTTTTATTTTTTACCATTTGTCAGAGTAAAGGACAGCATCTAGAAGATTATATCCAATGCCTAGAGGATCGCCGCGTTCCAGTGCGTTAAAATTTCAATTCCGAAAGCTGTGCAGGATGAGAGATTTACTAGTGCCAAGGCACCTCCAAGCACTTCTTCAAGTTGCACCTGGAGGTGCGTAGATGACTTAAAGCTTTGGTTTCTAAGTCTTTAAGTTGAATAACGCTAAATCACAAAGGTGTGTTGAAAACTGTATGCGTTTTATCTTCACCAAGAAACTTTGCAGGACAAACTATTCATTTTTATCTTCTCCTGAAGATCAAAAGGAGAGCTTTTCAAAGACACAAACCACTCTTGGGCACAAATTTTGTTGATTCTTAGTAAGGGCTGGGGATCCAAATCCCACATATACCTTAGGGATTTTTCTGCAATGTTTCTTTATTTCTCTGCATACAAAAATGCCCATAAATCAATCAGAACAGAGAACATCTGAATGCAAGATGGGGGTTGGAGGGGGTTGGTTGTTTGTTTGTTTTTTGTATTAGCTTTTCAGACAATAATCTGACGGTAAGGGGTAACTGGCACCCCATTTCAATAATGGCTACAGAAATAACAGTGGTTAAAGAGCGCCTCTCAAACAGCATTCTTGTTATCAGCTTTTTGATGTAGGTTATCACCTTGTGAAAGGTTGTGAACTTATGGCTAAAGGCTTCTTGATGTCACGCATGAGCTGGTAAGGAAGTGTGAGTGTTCTTCATAGGCTCCAGTGCAAAGTCCATGAGTGTAGGTGTGCTTGTTAGGGAAGGTCAAGTGGATGTTCTCTGTCCTGAAGGACTAATGAGAAGTAGAGATAGGATGGCTGTACAGAATAAGAAAGAAATGCTAACAGGGATGGTGTAACTTGAGGACAAGAAGAGAGAAGGCAGGAAAGAATAGTGTACTGGGACTGCAAAGCAAGCAGGAGGGGAGGAAGGGCTCTACTAGAAGCCGTTCAGCACATGAAACTCCAGGGAGAAGGGCAGAAAATATTACCAACATCCATCAGTGTCTGGACAGTCTGTTCTTGCATCCCCTCTGCAGGAACCACTCTGCTTTTCTGAGCATGGTAGCAGTTTTGTTTTCATTATAAGGGTGGAAATTATACCCCTGGAGCCAAAGCCTTGTCCCTACAAATGCTGCTGGCAATGGTAGCCTAGGGCATGGGTATGGGAAAGAGCCTCTGTAAATCAAAACTGCGCTATTTGCATTCTTGCAGGGTGGAATTTTAAATATTCCCCATGGATGACCCAGGTGATGCTAGTAATGCCTGTTAAAAAACTCCATGCAATTCTTTACAGAGCTTAAAAAATCAATACCAGCAGTTCTGCGTGGGTTTTAATCATTCACTGGCACTGTTTATTGCCTAATAGTAATATTGCATGGATTGCACCTCCTGTGCCAAGCACACCACATCCAGGAAGGGAAAAGTGGGAAAATAAATTCAGTGAAATCTTGCATGAGATGGGCATGTGTGACAACCAAGAAGGGCAACCAGTGGACTCCATCAGAAAATCTGGCCAGTCCAAGTTCTCCTCACAAAAGAAGTTAAAGGCAATCAGACCCTGCATTTATATGGTGCTTAAATCAAAGGACACACAGCTCCCCTCCCCCCCACCTTTTTTTTTCTTCCAGTTTTAGCTTATAGATGGGAAAGGAATATCAGGAAGAGACTGAGTCACAAAAGCTCACCAACACTAGCAGAAGACAGCCCAGGGCTTCTTGGCCTCCAGTCTGCAGCTGTTAATTCAGTAGATGAAACTTCTCTAGAGACAGCCAAGAGAGTTTGAGAAGGGGAGGGCTGATGAAGACAGAGGACAGGGAAAGGCAGTGGGTGATGAGTAAGGTGGAAAGAAAAGAGAAAGAGGTGGCAGAGGAGTATGCATAATTGGAAGCAAAATTTCTGGTGTCTACGAGTTAGTAGGAGTCAGCAGAGGAAAGGAGGTTGGACTAGCAGGGAAGAGAGATGGACTGGAATACAGAAGAAATATCAAGGTGATGCTTAGCAATGGTGCCATATAGCAGATACAGCAAAGATTTCACATAGCAGTAGCCAAAAGAGAACTACAGTCCCTGTATCGTTGTATCTGCTCCTAGAGCTCCCCAAGATGTGAACCAGGCACCATCAGAGCCTCCCACGTTACTGCAGGAATGCTGAATCTCCTGCACGGAAGGGAGACATCCATCTCCAGGGAGACAGCTTGGCTAAAACCTCAGACATCATCTTAATCTTTTCCATTATACTTTAAGTAGCAAACTGCTGTTATTTTAGCAGTAATAAGTTCCCTAAAATATCCCCTTGCCTAGGTCTGGCCATAATTGCTTGACTTGCAGATGTGCAAAAAGTAGATGAAAAGACAACTGTGAAACAGGTACTCTCATACAGAGAAAAGGATAGGAAAGCAGGGAAACTTTTGCCTAGCTTATCTTCTTCCTTTCCCTTCAAAGACACTTATCTGTTTGCAGCAGTCTTGTCTAAATGCCTCTTGGTGACCTTCTAGGACATTCAAGGTGACTGAAATTGTTGCAGACTAAAATATGCTTTTGCTCCTGCAGTGCCTGACCCCCTTCTTTCCCAGGGCTTGAAGAAAAGGGCAATGTTTCTGATTCTCATCTTTCCCTAACCCTCAGACACTACAGTTTATCATCAGCTTTCAGACAGGTTTGTGGCTTTATTTCTTACTGTTGCTAGCGAGCATCTGTTGCCCTGGCCTTCCTTCTCTGCGTGTTTCAGGGGCAATCAGGGAGAGATGTTGCTCCCTCGAAAACATTGACACAAAGAGATGGAGGCTTTGTGTCATGTTGAATTAAGTTTTGGGAGGCAGCACTTCTCCCCATTGGGCACTGGAACAGGCTGCCCAGGGAGGTTGTTGAGTCACCTTCCCTGGAGGTGTTTAAGGCATGGGTGGACAAGGTGCTGAGGGTTATGGTTTAGTGTTTGATAGAATGTTTGGGCTCGATGACCTGGTGGGTCTCCTCCAACCTGGTGATTCTATGATTCTATGAAAAGCACTGACCTGCAAGTGCCACCATTGCCCACTGACTGATGGGTACTTGTCTCCCACCAGCCACAGAAACATTCCGTTCTTCCACCATTTACTCAACATCAACCTTCATTTGGAAGTGAGGGCATTCAGTCAGATAAACATTAATGAACAAGACTGAAACCACCCCACAAACCATGTGATTTCCCTTTAACCTGTGAGAGGAAGGAGATGTCGTGAGTGAAACCATTCCCTACAACTCAGTTCTGCCTGGGAAAACATTGGAACAGTTAAAATTTTGTCATTCTTTTTCATTAGAGCTTGGCGCTATTGAGAACAATGAAGAAATCACTGAAAATACAATCCCAGTTGTAACAGAAGCATGTCTGTCTTGTTGGTGACACTTGGTTGGCAGTGATGGCATCTTCACCATTCAACTTCTCTCCTCCAGTGAGGCAAAATCCTGACAAAGATGATGTGTCCTGGGAGAGAGGGGGAAGCCTCCCTCCATCTGTTGCACCAGTGCTATTAAAAAAGGCCAGGGGAGTGTTGCATTTTTCACTAGGAAACTTGCAGGTCGCTTGATTTCAGTGGCACAACATCCCTTATAGCATCAAAGATGCATATAGTCTTCTTTATAGAAAAGTTTTTGTGATTTATATACCAGGTCTTTTATTTTCTGATTGACATACAAAAGCAGGGTGTGTTAGCTAGTGCTCCTGGAGGCACAGAGGCTGGTTTGGAATTTAGCAGCAAGTGGCATCATCAGCAGGATCTGGACCAAGGGTCTTCAGTACCATCTCCCCTGCTTCAGTTCAGGGAACAGTATCTCATCTGATAGCTGCTGGAAACTGTTATTTTCTACATTTAAAAAGTAACAAAACCCCCACTTTCTCTGGAAGTAAAACACTTAAAGTTTGATAACAAAGGCTCATGACGCTATCTCTGTGTTTTAAAGCAGATGCCTTTGTGTGTGCTCACAGTCAAGTACATGATGAGCTGCCCAGAGTATTTTACAAGCTGGGTCTGTGAGCTGAAAACTCTGGAACAAGTAGCTTATCATTTAAGCTGCTTCAAGGATTTAGGGTGGTAGACTTAAAGTGCTCCAGGGACCCGATCCTACACCCATTGAAACCACTGGTGATTTTGTTGGAGACTTACAAGGGACAAGGATTTGTCACTAAAGGCTTAGAAAGCTGAAGTGGATAAAACTCTACAGCCCTTTAGAGATGGCTAAACCATTCCAAAGCCTTATACCAATTTAAAGCCCTCAGAGGCTGGCCAGTGATGGAAATACCTTAGGAGTGCGCCAAATGTCTTGCTGAGTTTACACCAAGTTCTTCTTCCTGCCCCTGTAATTGCAGCAACTCATCTCTTTTTGACATCTCATATTGACAGCAGTGATCCAATTGCGCTCATAGCAGAGTCAGCAGCAGAACTGGACTCCTAAAGCCAGTGACACAAAGAGAAATGAGGTGCCTTGTACAGAGTATTTGCAGAATCACTTTCTGGGAGTTTGGCTGGTGATAACTAGGTATGAGCAGAATTCAGCCCCGAGATGGCAGTTCAAGTGTTTCCTCCTTTTGGTTTTGCATCTTCATTTTGATGAATTACACTAAAGCACAGTCATTTCCTAAGTTCCTGTCTTCCTTCCACATACCTCTTTGATTATTTAAAACCGTATTTAATGCTCTATCTTTCCCTTCTCATCTAAGAAAGTACCAGCATGAATCCTGGCTTTTAAGTTATTAATTAAAGTACCAGACATTTTTTCATGTGAGGTCTCACATGCAGAAAAAAAAGAAAAAAAAATCTGAAACATTTATATAGTTTCAGAGTTAATAAATTAAGAAGGAAAATGAAAAGCAGGTGTTTATATTCAATGCAGACCTTGGAGGGATATTGTTCTCCAGAGATCTGACCTTCAATTTTTGCACAGGCTTATTCTGGTTTTCAGGCAGAAGTGGAATAGGATCCCAACTGCAGTGACAGGCAGCAGCATGTTAAGGGTGCTCAGGCGATGTTGGCAATGCCTGTGGGCACTGGAAAATTATCATCTGCCAAAGACAGATCAGGGTGAGGGACTGAGTCAGACCTCTTCCACATCAGCACATCCAGCACTCAGGGACCCCTCTAGAACTATGGCATCCAAAAAGCGGATTTTCTGCCTTTCGAGCTTTCTCCCACATCCTACTCTCATGGACAATAAAAGATGAAAAAATCTTAATTCTTAAGAGAAATTCAGCCTGCAAAACCAGAAGGGGAAGATTCTGCTCCCAGGGGACTTCAGCAATTTTTATTCTCAGCAGCTTCCAGAATATACTGAAATCCTGTCAGTGGAGTAAAAGCCAAAATGGTTGGAGAGAAGCCTCCCAGAACCATCATACCAATAGAAATGCTCTTGTGGTATTAAAAAAAAAAAGTATTTTAAAAAATTTTCTGCTTGGTAGAAGTTCCTTTGTAGAGCATGGTAATCTGGATAGGCTGACTAGAAATGTAAGGCAAAGAGACTTTGACTTACATTCGGCATTGACTTTGACAAAGTTTATATAATCTATATACATATACACATACACCAATCTAGATGAATATATTTTAAACATAGTGGATAGCTCAACAGTGTCCCCTGAAGGCTATACTGTAAGTAAGAGAGGTTAAGAAAGAGGTAAAAGATAACAAAACAACCAGGAAAAGTAAGAAGAATAGGGGGAAAAAAGTGAAAATCCTTGGGAGAAAAACTTCCAGCTACTTTTCTTGCAATGTTGACAGAGTTTTGCAGTTTTACACAAGATCAGGTAGTAGCTTCTGTCATGTACAACTAGCTGGGCACCATGGTGGACCTCAGCTTTCTGTGCCCAAGAAACCTCTCCACATTTCCAGAGTAACAGAAGTATGAGTCTGATCAACTCCCTCTTCAGATGATTGGGAAAGCAAAAGATTTTTGTGGGATGACCTCATTAAAAACCAGCACGCCACTGTGCACAGGGAATGCACTCAGTAACTACCCAGTGGGTGTCAAGATGTCAAAAATTTTGCCTGGGTCATGTTGTAGTCATCTAGGCATCGAGAGCCACGCCAGCCTCACTAGCAATGTTCCTCAGTGCCACCAAGCACATCTCAGTCTGTGGAACAGATGTTTCTGCAGCATGTTCCCTCGAGCACCGAGACATCTATGCGGAGCCAGGATTGCTCTTCTGCAGCCGTATTCAGCTTGAGGCCATGATCCTGCAGCGAGCTCTCTGCGTGCTCTGTGAATTCATTGTGGGAACGCAGCTATCAATAACAGCCACAGCAGGATTAGGAAGTTCCTTCTATTCATTTAACATCACTGTGGTTTTTTAAACAGCAGCAGCAATGAGGCTTTCATTTTTCACAAAGGAGAAACAATCTGACCATGATGAGTACAACTCCATAGAGGTTTTTTGTAGGGAATCCATTTGCTGAGCCACTGAGTCCATTGGCACTTTGCAGTAATGCCAGCACTCGGTAAATATTGGCCAATGTGCCTCTAAGTACTATTAATGAAGTTAATTAGCAACAAAAGTTTTAAAATGCGAAAAAGCTACAGGCATTGCCATGGTTCATTAAGCTTCTCAGATGCTTCAAACAAATCTTAACTGCATTTCTTATGAAAAAAGTCAACTTTTTCTAAATACTTGAAACATTTTAGCAGCTCTGCTCTATTTTATGAAAGCAGCATCTAAGAATATTGGCATCCTCTCTGCAGAAAAATTTCACTGAAGGAGGGAAGAAAGAATGAAAATAGAAAAAGCAGTGTCCAGCACTGTGGGTTGAATATGAGGCTGGTTTCCTTCTCCTTCTAGATCTCCAATACCTGGGAAGATCCAGAGATGCTAGAAACAGTTCTGGATAAGACCTGTGGTCCAGTAGACTTTACTCTCTGGTCAGCTTTGGGACCAGGGTGCTTGCAAACCTCCTTTGACTTAAACATCCTTCTGGGAGTCTCCATCAGCTAAGAGAACACCAATGCTACTAAACATAGGTAAACACAGGTTTTTTTTCTTGAACACCAGCTATCCACATGCTCAGCAGGCGCCTAGAAACTTTCTTGCTCCCCCACAGACCAAAGTGCAACACCAGCTGAGTCAAGGAGGAGACGACACACTGTCAAGTTGGGGTCACCACTCAGGACCACTGATCCTTTTTCTCTCAAGCATTATAGTGTTGGCTGGTAAAAGCAGAATTACCTGTGATCCTAGGGAGATCATTTATGTCAGTGTTTCCCACCTCTGTCTTTGATAGCCTTATTTCTCCATCTTTAAGCATCAGGTTTTACTGAGAGCCACCAGCAGAAACAAGGCACAAAGGCATCATCATAAGGCAAAAGCAGATGCTTGGGGCTGTTCAGCAAGGCATCCTCCCTGGCGAACTAGCACAACTGGTGTCTGTTCCTCACCTTACAAAACAGCTGCAATTTCAATATATGAAGTATTGCTTGGTGGGACAGCCTTTTGATTTGCAGCACCTATGGATATAAGGAAGACTGGTTCTGTTTTCCTGGTGCAGCCAGTAGCAGAGGAAAATCTGTGAGTTGTTCTGGAGAACGCTCTCCTGCAGATGACCTCAGTGAAGTCCCTTCTTTCCATTCAGATGGAGCTGATGAAGCATTTTAGAGGTATTTGGGAAGGAAAAGAAAAGAGCATAACCTTTTTAATAAGCAATTTACTTATGACAGTGCTGGTCAACCCATAATATCTCTCACACATAATTAATCAAGACCAAGCACTAGATTTGCTACCGTCCTTTTTAATAGCATCATGGCAATCCAAGATTTAAGTCAGTTCTCTATTGTCCCCGCCTCTTCTAACACCATTACTGTATTAGAGATTTAAGGTAGCACTTAGGTGGTAAATTTTCAAAGCAATGTCTGGGATTTAATGTCAACAGAAGTTCCACCACTAAATTTTCTGTTCTCCTTTGAAAATGTTCCTCTTAACCTCTCCCCTGCTGCTTAACACCTGAGCCAAATGGCATTCTTTAAGGGTACTCCTCATATTAATTTAGTCCCTTGTGAATCATAGGCTCCATGAGACAGATTTCAGCCTGAAGACGACTTTCCCGTAGTGCAGATCTGAGGTGACAACTGATAAGCAAAGATAATACACTCACCTCTTAAAGTTTCATTTCCTTATTAACTAAATGGTTTTTGTCTTGACCAGTGGTAGGCTGTTGGAAGTGGGGTAGAGGACAGTCTCAGGTACTACTTTGCCCATTCCCCATCCAGGAGATGTGGGTTTGCACACAACTCATGCTGTTTCTGCTTCTTCTTGCCAATATTTGAAGTCTTTCTGATTCAGGTACTGAGGTCCCACTGACAGGTACCACTGATTTCCTTTAATGTGCTCTGTGAGTCTCTTTAAATCTAAGCTGGATGTAGCAATTACTACTCCAAAATCAGGGGTCATTGTACCACTAACAGTTGTTTAGTTGAAATGTTACCTAAACCTCTCCTCCACTGGTAAGTTTTTATCATGCTCTCTAAGAGTTAGACTATTTCCTAAAGAATATCCCTCTTTACACTGAAACCTAATCAAATGCATTCAGCATCCTCATTGCTTGCAGGAGCCTGTTTTCCACTAAATTAAGTCCACTAAATTGAGAAATTGTATACTATTTAGTTTATTGTAGCAGCCTTCACTTTCAGCTCAGGTGGCTGCATCACTCCTCACTACTGTGAAATTATTTCAGAAGGAAAATTCTGGTTTTACACCCTGATATTTCCCCAATATTTTCCCTGAGATATTTGAGAGTACAGAGCAGTGACAGGGCTGAGGGGGTCAGACTAAAGATGCCAAGGAAAGTTAATATGAGGAGAAGCTATGCCATTTCATGGTCTATGTCCCTGGAGCACCACATACCCACAGAGCCTACCAGCAAGTAGATTTTGATGCCTCTGGAAATATTTGTACCTGAAGGTCAAAAAAAAATATATTGTTCCTAGCCAATCAGGAGACAAGGCCAGTATCATGTTGCCCACAGATCTGGCAAGATATAACCCCTGTTAATTTCCTTGCAGATGCAACACGAATAGTTTTCTCATATATAATGAGATGAACATGAATCCTTCACCAAAATGATTTACCGAATAACCTTCCATGACCAGTCATCGAAGGAGAAAGTAAAGTAGTAATGAATTGAGAAAGAAGTGATGGGAAACTAACAAACTATTCACATGGTTTTATTCCTTTGGGCAAAGCCCTCATTCCACCAAAATCAATGAGAATAGAATAGGATGGGTTATGATTTATTGCTACAGTCAGATCTCATTGTGGTGCATTAAAAGAGGTCATGATGATTACAGGTTTTTTCTCAAAATGCTACAAACACAGCAATGCATTTAGGAAGCAGCAGATGTCAAACACCAAACAGTTTCCAAGGGAAAACTTATAAAACTTCACATCACAAAACTAATCAAAATAGTGCTTTTCCCTGGTTTTGTCTTGTTTCCTTTTGGCAAACACTAATTTCTCAGTACACACTAATCCAAATTCTTCCTTGATGTAGCACCATTGTAGTCAGTTCTGAGGACAATATAGTCACACTAGCCTGAATTTGGCAGAATATATTGCATCTGGAGCGTAAATCAACTTGGCTTTGCTTGTTTCCTTTCTTGATGTGCACTAGGTAATCAGTGATGACTCAGAATTACTCAAAGAGTAGATATTGCTAGTTCATTTTGTTATCCTCCATGTTGTGTCCTGCCTGTGCCTGCACTAATCACGCTTCAGGGTAGCTGGATTTAATGATGGTGTCATCAGGAAGTGGCAGGGTCCTTTTTGAATTCTTTGTGACAATATAAGCTCGCTGATGTATTGTTAGTGATATTTTTCTGCTTATATCCTTAGCATGGATGGTAAAAAGATGAAAGCAACACTGTCAAGCCTTTCTGACTGCAACTAAAAGTCCCATTTGCTATCAGAAGAGATTATGTTAAACTAGCCATACTTGGGCCGGAGGTACCTTGAAGACATACTGCAATGACAAAAAGCATTACCAACATGAAGATGCAATTGCCTTTCATGAAAGCTTAGCTTCTAGGTATGACTGATTGTTTTAGGGCAACAGAACTGACAGGCTAGGCCACTTTTATCAGTCGGAAATTTCCCTCTATTTTTATTTGATTTATTTTATTGGAAAACGTTCTCAAAATGCTGATGTAGGGGGTTTGTATGCTAAGCATTTTTCTTCGCTAGAAGGGATGTGTCAGGGCACTGAAGTCCATGTCATCATAAGAACTAGTCATTGACTTTCACAGGGAGAGGGAAGGTTGCAGCTCAGGGGACCTGAGCGCTGCTCTCATCAGTTTCTGCTTGTCACCAGGAAGCAAGCAAGTCTGCTGGGTGCTCACAGTGAGATTTTCAACTCAAACCCTCATTGCTGCCAGCTGCCTGCAGCATCTGCAGGAACCCAAGCTGGTCCCTCAAACCTGCCTCCAGAGCACTTCAGCTCTGAGCAGTACCTGCTGTCCCTGAATGCTCTGGTACCCTTGGAAAAGAAATCTAAACATAAGGGCAGTAGAAATGGAAAATGATCAGGAACCAATGAGTAGCAGAAGTACTGGATGAAGGTGGACAGTGCAGTGTAAGATCAGTTAGGGTTTGTGAATGCTTTGGTACGGCTGGGAGTGGCTTTCCAGCACCTCCTGTTAGATGAGAACTGATGATGCTTGAAAAGATTTTGTGAGGCAAAATAAGTGCATAAACTTGTATAAAGCCTTGACTTGAAATAAATTAATGAACAGCTTCATTCCCCTAGGTAGCTATTTTATTTGAAGAGTTGAATTCCTCCCTTTTATTCCTGTAAACTTTATTACAGAGTCTTCTCAAGCATCTTCATGACCTGAAGTTCACCCAGTACTATCTGAGGAACCTGGCTGGTAAGGAGCAGGAGACAAAGATCTCGCAGAGCAATGGGTTGCTAGTGGGTTGGCAGTAGTCACAGGCAGCTTCCCTTGGCCACTCTCTTCAGACGTTCCTGCAAAACAATGGGTAAAATCTATGAGGGCTTGAGTAGCTCTTGGCAGAAAGGTGCACCCAAACCCACTGGTACACTCACTTGTGCACCTGGAGAGAGACTGGACATGGTTTATCCTCTTTCCTGAGGAAATACTTCCAGTTCTTGCTGGGATCCTGTGTAGACTGGGTGCAGTCCTGAGGACACCATCCCAGCAACGTTCAAAGCTGCTTGCTGGGACTGAGGCTATTTCCCTGTTGATTCACTGTCTTTAAAATTAAGGCAGCATCTGTTTCTAGGATGAAGAGAGGGCTGCTAAACTGAGAAGCAGTGAGGCTATATTTTGTGACCATAGAGCTATTTCCTTGATCTAATAGGAAGGTGTCTGGTCTGAGTTACTCAAAGCAAACTAATGCTCATAATTAATGCTTCACAAAGATACCACAGCATTTTATCTGCAGAAAAAATGATGCTCTCCTTGCAAGCACAATTAGAGGTGTTGTTCACAGTGAATCTGATGAACACCTTTCCTCATAGGACCTCCTTCAGATCAGACCTTGTAGGGGGGGAAATGTGATTTTTGTTTATTCAAAATTCATATGTATAAGAGGACTGAACAATGATTGGTTAGGCAAACTGATCTCAAGTCACATATTACACATGGAGCACTCAACTATATAATCTTAATACCCTCTTAATGCTGTTTTTTTAAGACAATTTCAGAGATGAAGAATGAGAGCTATGAAGAGTTATGTTCATGGAAGAGCACAGAACAAGTCAGCATCAAGTAAAAAGCAAAGGAGACAGCCAGAGGCAAACTTTCTTAGCGAGACAAGTCTCAGGTTAAAGCCTGATGTGACTCACTTGCAAAAGATATACCACACTGTACTTCCATTTGTAAAGAGGGGATAAACTTATTTTTAAAAAGTGTGTTTTCTGCTCTGTATTGAGATTTGTCTATTAAACACAATACCAAGTTGAGGTCAGACTGTAGAGAAATAACCCTAGATCGTTTAAATAAACCATAAAACTACTTCCTTTTTAGAGGCATGCTCATTTTGAGAAGTAAAAGAAAGGTACTAGTGCAATATTTTAAGGAAAGAGATTGAGGTTTTTTTCCTGAATACAGTATCTTTCCAAGTCCTTCCTTTTCCTATTAAGAATAACAATCAAGAAGGCTGATGATTACCTGTGGTTTGTAGCTCTCAAACACCAGACAGCAAAGAAAGATTGACTTTGCTGCAGGATGATAGCTCTGAGACTCAGTTAAATGTCAGTGAATTATAGATTTTATTCTAAATTAAACGAACCATTACATGTTCAATATTGTGCACTTAGAGAGCCATAAAACTCCGAAATAAAATTAACAATAAAAAAGAGAAATTATGTAATGGATATGGGAATGTAACTGGGGTGCAGAACTTTCCTGTCCTTGCTGGTTGGTTTCATGAGTAATTACCCTCTTCTTCCTTCTATCATGCTTAGTTATCTTAGGCTCTGATAACAGTATGATTGCCACATTACAGCCTTCAGCAAACCCATGCTGGGTCCCATACAAGAATTCAGATGGCGATAGCCAGATTAATTTCCTGCTGCTGTCATTAGAAACAACTAAACAGAAAGTGCTTGGGCGTTGTGGCTCGTTCTGGACTGTGGTGTAGACACAGTCTCTGTGCAAGGTATCTTCTGCTGGTAAGACGTTTTGGATCAACTTGCTGTCAGAACCCTTCTTTGCAGGTAGATAGTTTAACCCAAGATTAACACTGGGCACATAGAGACTTCTGGGTGGAAACTGGTATTTTGGCTTACCCCAGTAGCAGCAAACTAACCACAAATAGGGACTTGCCAGTGCCCAATATCCCTGGCTTTGTCATCAACGTTCTCCATTACTCTGGATGTGTGTGAGACTAGGGACATATAATTTAATTTCTCCAGGTCGTAGGTCTCTGATAGAAAGGCCATTCATTTTTAGGCTGACATCCTAAAGTCCCTCATGCTTTAGAATTACATTTGTCTAAAGGCAGCATCAAGTTCCTATGTCTTCTCTTTGATTCTTGCAAGCTCTTCTGCAGAGGAAAGCTTTTAAGAAAAAAAAAATGTCATTCAACTTGTCTATTTTTGTCTTTTTTTACAGACACATCCAACAATGGAAAGTTTCACAAGAGCTACACCCACAAGAGAGCAAGAAGGAAGGAGAATGCTCTAAATATTTCTTTTGCCAGGAAATAAAAAAAAAAAAGAGAAAGAATGGAGAACAGAGTAAGTATATCTTAAAAAACTTTTATTACAAGTTTTCTTCTTGATCACACTGTAAAAAATTTATTCATTTCAATGGAATCACCCAAGTGTAACTTCAAGGAGAAATTTGCTTTTGTGGGATCAGAACAGGAGGATCATGTGTAGAGGCTGGCAGAACGCCAGAGGTGTTTCATTCCCTATGGCTCTTTTTTCTGGGAAGGAGGCTAAAAGGGAGAAAACCCCACAGCATATGTACTCAAAGCATTTCATCAAACAGATCATTCACTCAAGCCAGAGCCAAAGCCTGTTCTCCAGCTCCTGTGGCAAAACATACAGAGCTCTGACCCAATGGGTACTCACTGCCAGGAAATCCTGGGGCGTTGTTTTACACATAACAAAACTAAGTCCTGTAGACAGGGACAAGAAATGACATTTCAAGGAGAGAGAATTCTGTTTGAATACTGGAGGGGTCACTGTGTTGCCTAATGACATACAAAGCATTGAACCAGTGCTGTTCTCCGCATCCCAGTGAAAACCACAGCCTGAGCCTCTGAATCAGCTCTGCTCAAGTATGACCATAATAAGCTCCTGATCTCTGCACTGTGTATCAACCAGTGGATTAAATATTCACCACAAATTCCTAATCTATAGCTAGAAGTTATTGCAGCTTGGTTACACTCTGGCTGACTAAACCTCTTGGGTGGTTTTGTCCAAAACTCCCACTGATATCAACCAGATACGGTCTGGGTGTAAGGTCATTTGAATGCCCCTGAGGGTGAAAGATTAGAGCAACCCAAAAGATTAAAGTTAAACCAATGATGCTTATAGTGCTGGCTCCGTGGAAAGATTTATGAAGGTTTGGCAATTGCAGCCTGCCAGTGAAAATACATGTTTTAACAGTACAGTGACTAAAATTAATGTCGTATTTCTGCTAGCTGCTGCCTATGTATTTGCTGATGTATTTAGGTTCTAGGTTCAAGGCTAGAAGACCTTACTCATCACACCTCTTAATGCTCCTCTCCTACTGCAAAACCTGGCACATGATGAATAGTTACATTTATTAATTATTGGAGGGGAACAGTTTCTTCTTTGCACATTTGTCTGAAAAATCACTCTTTATGGAAGCTATTAATGGATTTTTTGTCTTTTTCAACTGTGACACATAATGCCTGAAATTCAATGGCAGTGACAAATGAAAAGGACAAAAATCACGATGGAAATATAATTACTGTGTATGAAAATATAGTGCTTTGGTAACTGAAACTTGCAGGTGATGCAGCAACAGTTTAACTCTGCCAGGCACTGTGGTTGACAGACCCCTTTCTCACAGCCACCCATGCTGCCACCCTGCTCTCCTTTCCACAAATTTAATTGCCTTGCAATTATTGGTTAGGAAATAACCTGTAATCACTCTGAAAGGCTTATCCCTGGAACTGAGAGGGAGAATGGCTTCAGTGCTTCTGCCCCTAGCATCATTTAGCAGTGAAAATACTGTCAGGTTTTTTTGGAACTGACACGCGAGAGTTGCCAGCTTTCCTCTCAGACTTGGATGGCTACTGAAACGCTATGAGCACTTTGCTATTTCCATTACAATGGGGCACAAATCATGTGATTTTCACAGGCAAAAATGGGAAACCATTTCTGGGCCTAAGAGATGCTGTATTGTATACAGCACCTTCAGAGAAACAGGAGTAGATCTTGCCTTGCTCAAAGCGACAGAGAGGAGAAATGTTGCAGAGCATTGACCTGGGATGGGACTCCTGCCTTTTTTGGAGAAGGACGGGGTTGGATCTTACTGAACTTGTCATAGATCATCTCCTTTGTGGCTTGTAGACCCATGCAACCTCGTGATGACAATTCACAGATCCACCCTTCTTTTCAAAGGCTGGTTTGGTCCAAACTCAGATTTCAGGCTCTCTCTGACCTCTCTCTTGGATGACAGGCTGTCAACAGTTTGGCAAGAGCAAAGCTTCAAGTCTTTCCCAGCCATCTTTTAAAATACCAAAGACAACATCACTATTCTGTTTGACATGCAGAAATGTGGGGAACAGACTGCCTTTCAGACAATCCTACACAGGTTGTTTCTAATTCCAGCATGGAGAAGCAGACCATATCTGTTTGCTCTCTTTCCATAACCACTCAATACAGCATGTAGTTCCATTTCACACCCTAGAAGCTCTTCTGTCTTGCTGTATGTGGAGCAGTATCCAGCACATTGTCAGCTATAATCAAACAAATAGTACTACAACAAATCATGCAGGAAAATCATGTGTTTAGTTCTGAAATCTCCATATGACTGAGGAAAATCTTTACAAAGAATTTTACCAACCACACATACAGGGATCACATTATGGAGTTACGGAAACACAGCCACTACATCAATGCAGTATCATAATTTAGAGGCTGAAATTCTCATTCTGGGGTACGTGCCATAATTTTTAATAAAACCAATTCTAAAATAGAGCTGCTGCCAATTAAAGCATTACCAGGGCTGACAGAATTCCTCCTGAGGTGCCAGCCCAGCAGAAAACCAGGCGAGGTTTAAATATGGGTGGTATGGAAAGCTGCTTCGGATATTTGATGGATTTGCACAAGAATTCCAGAAGGTTGGGGTGCTCCTTTTTCACTGAATTGGCAAATTTCTGATGGGGAAAAAAAGTCCATCTGAAAATTTCCAGCCTGCACCACACTGTTTTACAGAGCGTCTAAAAACAGCTCTTCCAGATGATCTGTGGTAGGAAAGGAGAAACACATTTGCTATGTGACACTGGAAAGTTCATAGAGCTGGATGATAGGGATGAACATGGTTTAAGGACAGGACTCAGCAGTAACACATGGAAATCCTGGCTTTTCCCACAGTGCTTTCTGGTTTCTGTTCTAGTAGCGTCTCACTGTCACTCCAAAGAGGGGTAAAAATTGCCCATGGGATCCTCTTGTACTATCAGATATACAGACAATTAAAACCAGACTACTACAGCACAGAAAATACATAAGTATTTTTTTAAGAAATACAATGAGTGCACTATAAAGTGTTCAAACCCTGTAGCTTTGGTTTATGCTAAGCCCTCAAGTAGTGACAACTGGATGCCAAACTGACCAAAGCAAAGTCTTGCCAAAAAAATATTTCCTCTGGTACGTTTGTTGCTTGCATTAAACACAAAGTCTCTTCTGGAGATCAAGTAGAGTTGGTGGCAACAAACCCTGACATCATCTTCTCAGATATCAATGGGGTCTCTGATTGCCCTGTGCACTGGCTTTTTTATCTCACTTGCCAGAGCATCACTGTAGCTGTGTTGTTAAATGACTGACTGGGTCTAAAACATATATATGATAAACTATTGGGCCTCTCTTCCATCTTCATAGTTTATGTTACATGACATGATTTCTCTTTCCACTCTGCATATTGGAAAGGAAGATCAATGTGGAGAATTTTAAATCGGCTCACACTGCAGAGCAAATTCGATTGCCTACCTATCGGTCCTCGAGGTACATAGTAATTCTCTGCCTTACATTATTGGAATTTTTTGCATCTTTTCTAGCAACTAGACATTGATCCCTGGAAAATGAAAAACAATTAAAATAAAAAAAATAGACTACTTCTATCTCAGTGGTCCTATTAAAGGATGAAATGGTTCATTAATACCTCATAAAAACACTGGGGACATGAGCAAAGCGTAACTTCCCTCCTTCATCATTGGTGTCTAATATCCAAAAAGGAACGGCTTTTAAACTTCCCAGGTTTAGTCTATACAGAAATTACTCTAGTGTAGCTAAGCAAGCTGTAAGCTGAAGTACCACCTCAAGATGTTTTTTCTACTTTGATTTTTTTATCATATTCCAGACTAAATAAGTTACTTAGCAGTTTTATCTTAAATGAAGTAAAGGAAATGTAAACCATCATAGAAACTGTAATTAGTTTGATACAACTAGGTCATTCTGTAAATTAAACCAACACAACTTCATACACCCATACGCCTTTGAAATTCTTGACCATGAAGAAGCTTCAAGTTGTTGGACGTGACCTTCCTCAAAACATCAGCTTTGAGGTTTTGACTTGTAAAAAGGCAGCAAATCTGACCGACGCCTGAACATTGTAGAAATGCTGAGTTTCTACCCATGACTGTATAGTTTTCTTATGTTTATTTAAAAATTATGGGAAGATAAAACTGAACAATTTGATCTGCTCCTGCTGATTTCCGTGGGACAAAGGTACCTTTGAAAATTAAGCTTCTAAGTGCTATGCAAGTCATAGCTTGCACATTAAGCTGTGTCTACACAGAGTGACTAGAAACACACACTAAGATGACATAATTCAGGAAGGTACAATTTGTTACCAGTGAGGAACCCAAGAGAATGTGTCTTCAGTACTACTTTAGGTGCAAAATAAAGTACAAGCAAGTCCAAGAGTTAACCATTCAGTATAGAGACAGGATCTTACTGGGCTAGAGTCTCCCATGACTGTGAGAGGTTGCAGAGGCTGTCCTAACTCCTTTTCTATGCACACTGAGCCTAAATGATGCTTGGATCACATCTGTCCATCTGAATGAGAGAATGGCCCCCTCAGAAATTCTGTCTCAGCCCACAGAGGCAGAAAATAGATCCAGCTATGGATCTGGCTTCCTGATGCCCAGAAAAAAATCTTATTCTGCATTTTCTGCCAATTTCTTATTGACTGTATTTCATCCAGCTAGAGACTGATGACACCCGAGACACCAATGGTGTTATGTAAATATCTGTCCTATAAAATCAGGGTTATCCAACCTAAGGCTTCTGAGGTTTTAATTTACTTCTGAGAGGTCCGTGAAAAGTAACTCTGACTAATGCTCCTTGTCAGTTGGCTTAAATTCCTTGGCTGGGAAATGCTATGGGGGGCTGCAAATCCAAAAAGGTTGAAAACCGAGGCAGTCAATAGACAGATAATGTCATTCAGTCAGATAATGTTAATGTCTGACAGAAGAAATATCAATAGCTGGCATGACTGATGGGGAATGAGGGAAATGCCACTCACAAAAAAGTAAATAAACAGGATTTGAAAGCTCTGCGTTGTATTCCCTTTGAGATGAATACATTTCTTATTTTCCCGCTTTTTAAGCTGATTTGATTTCACTCCCTGGTATAATCCTCTGATTTAGGCATCCTTCATAATAAATAAATACAAAGTGGCTCTTATGGCTGCACCATTAACAGAAGTGTGTGAGTCACTGTGCCCACCTGAAGAGAGATGCACCTTCCTATACTGATTGACTTCTGTGTAACCAAGGGTGTGTTGCTTGCAAGCATGTAAGGAAACAATATAAGGAAAAAACACAGAAAGAAACAAATGTTTTATTTATTTGTTTTTAACTGGAGCACAGAAGGAAATTATGAGTAATTGTAATTGTATTTTATCCCTGAAAAAAAGTATTTTTGTGCATGTTCATTTCCTGGTGTTTGTCATCCTGAAGCATTAAACCACTTGAAATTATAGATAACAGAACTTTTGTCTGTAATCTGGGTCTTTGAACTCTGTTAGGCTATAAATAAACATAGATTGATTTACGTATTTATCAAATCTATTTTTACTAGGTTGCAAACATTTCAGGTCTTTCACACATTGTGGTCAAACTTGCCAGCAAGATCATTCCAAGGAATACAGAAATTCACAAAGAACTTTTCCAGTGCCAAACATGCATCAGTTTAGGAGCAAATTAAAAAGGAAGAGAGAAGGCAACACTTGGGGACTGTTGGGTGTACAGGCAGAGAAAATTTGAAACAACTTTGTGAGGCGTTATATCATTAATAGGCAAAATATTGATGGATACTTCTCAGTTGCTGTCATTGGAACAATGTAACCTAGGTTAGCTGGTGAAATAACAGATCACATTATACCAAAGAGCGTGCCTGCTTACACAAGAAAACATAAAGAAAGTTAAAGAGGAGAAGGAAAGAAAGAAAAGTGAGTCCAAACATACACAACTGTTGATTAAAATGTGCCCCTACCTGGCTTCTTTGAGAAAATAAACCCACAAGAACCATGAGCTCAGCATTTAGAGGCAGTTTCATATTGCTTGCACAAAATGTGAGTGTTTCAGCAGGAAGTTTTAAGCAGGAAATCAAGGTGCTTTTTCCAAAAGCAATGAAGCACAAAGCAGCACCTCATGGCTTTTTTCAAAGTCCCTGTATCTCTCCTCATATGGAATGAAGTGCTCTGTTTTTACAAAAATCCAGTTAGAGGCTACTAGCTGCCTTCTATCCTATAAGGATTTCACACACTGTAAGACACATCCATGGCATCTAGGACTTCAGCCCACATTTGAGCAGCTCTTCAGTGTTAACCACACTGTTTCCTTAGTGCCTGTTGTCTCAAGGCTGGTGCAAACTTGCTCGCCTGTTGAGTTAAGACACTTGGGTATCATGACAGGAGAAAAAGACCAGCTTACCCCAGCAGCACAGCTGAGAGTAGACTGTGTCATGCAATGCAACAAACTTAAGTGCAAGCTGGCATGTTTAAAAAGGACAATATAAACAGTGCCAACACAAGTTATGTTTGGAATGTCAGGCAACTTTTTGTTGATCCTTTTTTTTCACACCTTCAAGCCTTTGACCGAGCTGCGCCACAAAAATGTGAGAAACATGTCAATCAATGGAGGAGTGAGGAAATACTGCTATTCTGAATAGGAAAGAACAAAGTCAGTCACAGAGCCAAAATGTAGATGACTGAAGAGTTTATGTATTTTCATCAAGCGTGGATGCCAGAATCTGATGTCTTTGATGTCACATCAGCAGTCTTATTCACAACATGCAGCTGTCTCAGAATGGCAATTGTTTGTCACACACTAAAAGACTGACATTTGACATTTGGTTTGACAGGTTATGAGGCATCATGAAAATATCCTCATGAATGAAAAAGAATCAATTCATCCATCAAAGCCTACAATTGACCTTGCTGTGATCCCAGAGGTGTTGGAATTCTCAGGAACACCTGAGGGGTCTGCTGCTGCAGCAAAGGTTAATTTGACCAGTCATCCTACAAGGCCACCCAGCATAGTGCCACCTCTAGTCTTCACATCAGGAAACAGGATTTCTAGTTTCTTCTCAACTCACAGCTTTAAAAAGACCCTGAAGCCAAAGGATCAACAGGCATGAGGAAATAGAAGACTAAATAGAAATTGACTAAAATATACTATGGTTAAACTACGATAGTAATGTGTTACTACAATGGGACATAAACCAGTGAGTCATTAGGACATCATTCACTGCAGGATGTTTTTAAGTACTGACCCCAGGAGAAGCAAATGCCCTTTCACTACCAGTTCTGCGTAACTTTCAGTTTCTCAGGGATATGGGGACTAAGATATAGTTTAATATCTGGTGCTACTGAGAAATACTATACCATGTAAAGCAGTGAAGCACTTTATAACAGTTATAGAGACAAGGCACTCTGCTTAGCAGCCATAACAGACCAATAAGGTTATGCCAGTAAGCACCAGTTCACCGTAATTGGATTACTTTTTTCTTTCAAAGAATAAAGCACTCATGCTAGTCTCCTGGTTTTGTGTGCAGGTGGTTCACAGCATTGCAGAGTGCAGAAAAGGCCCCATCCTCAAGTTCACTGCTGATTTTGTGGCCAGTGATGTTCAGGAGAGTTTTGATGGGGCAAAGACCTCAGAATTCTGCCTCAAATCTACTGCCTTGATAAGAACGTGCACAAATGGCTGCATGAGACAAGAGCAGAGGTCTGTCTAATCCTTTATGCCCTTCCTCATGACAGCCAAAATCAAAAGATATGTTGGATGCCATATGATAGCCCTCCTGAAGCAGTCACAAAGTCAAGTATATTTGCTTTGCATTTGTGCATCAATAGACTTCAGTTCAGGAAAAATGAGAGGAGACATGCATTAAAAGCTGGGGACTTTCCAGTAATAACTCTCATAAACCAATCACACCCATTGAAATCAACTAGGCATGCCATTTATTTGGTGTTTTGAAAAATTACAGCTCTGGGGTACATCAAGGGCCAGAATTTTAAAGCTGTTCAGCTGTTTAACTCTCATTGATTTCAGCGTAATTGATTTCAGTGGGAGTTAGGTTCCTGTATCGCTTCATACTTTGGACCAGTCCCTTCTACAGTAACTCTACCAATTAGGCAGGAAAGCTATTTATCAGGAGCCCCATTAAATAGAATCAGTGGTGCCCAATTACATCTAAATTACCAGTTCAGCTACACCCAATGGCTGAATGGGAGGAGTGTCTGTGGCTGCAATACTGGCATCACCATTGACATGGAGGATCTTTTCCACTGTATCCTACTTATAGTAATGCTTATCCAGGAAAAACATCCTGCTTCCTCCATCAAACCATGAATTTTTTTTCCCCACCTTCTATGTCAGTGATATCAGAACAGATTAATGGTGTAATGGGTATTAGGAAGAAAAGCAGGATGAGTCCAAACCTAAATAAGTGGGTCTTCTATAGTTAGGGAGTGAGAAAAAGAGAAACTAGAATCAGAAATACAGTCTTTTCAAGGTTTCCAAGGCAGCAAGTGACTGTTTCTCACACAGCACGCACCACAATCACAGTTTCAGTTCTACAGCATAAGTTTCCCCTACAATGAGGAAGAAAAAGTCCTCAGTCTTTTGAAATGTAAGCACTTTTGAAATAATAGCTAGAAGGTCTGGGACATCATGCTCTATATGAGTAATTGTGGTGCTATTTTCATTTATTTGATATCATCTTCCAACATTTTGTTCCATTTGCAGGCAAATCATTTGTAATGTTGCATAAAAAAGGATTTTGGTGTCATGATCTTTAACTTCTGCCCTGCATCTAACAGTGAAGATCATTCAACTGTGATGCAGCCAGCTGAAGAAAATTCCTCTCCAGCAAGACATCAAGGCAAATGATGGTAAGAAAGACGCAGTGCTGCTTTGTCATTTATTGCTCCATATTCCATATGTTTGTCTGATTGGTGTAGGGACAGGTCCATTTATTAATACAACCAGCTCATGTGAATTGCAGGCAGCTGAGAGGAAAAAAAAGCAAACCCACAAGCAAAGTAATGACTGAGCTGAGCAGTCTTAAGAGAACTCTTGGGATACTGCTGAAAACCACGTGAGCATGGTAGGTCTGCATGGCTTAAGCCTCCCCTAGCACCACATTTCAGGCAAAAATCTTGAAAGAAGGGGGCTCCAGCAGGGAAAAAGACCACTTTACCTTTCAGCAAAAACATAGACAATTTCTGAAAAGCTATCAGAACACCAACAGGTAAAGCAGTGAAAAGGCTGATTCTAGGAAGCATAGGAGTGTTTCTCTAGACAGATGGATCTTTATGTAGGTCAAACTTTTCTTTTCTGCCAACCTTCTTTCTCACTCCTAGGATGACACCAGCTGCACCAGGTTGTACTGTTGGTTCCTCATTCTCAAATGAATTTTTTTTCCAGGTGCCAAATCCAATCAGAACAATTTAGGTAGCTCAAGTGATAACAGAGAACCACAGCCAATGTGCTATGAGGAGTAAAATGTACAGTCAGCATTCCTATAATCTGCACAACCAGGAGACAGATGTTCCAACCTGTCCATATCACCTGGTTTCCCAGCTCAAGCAAGCTTAACATCTTCCCAGTAGTGCCTGGAAAACACAAATGTTTCCTTTTGAGATCAGTATTTAGTGAAAGCTCATTGTTACCCACACTATACTTCAGTACAAATAAACCAGTTAATCTGATGTTATATCAGTGCATTGTTGTACTACAATTCAGAACTTCATGCTTGCATTGTTAGGGGGAAAAAAATATGAATAACCTGTTTAGCTAGAGTTCATTTCCTGACTCTCTGCAAGGTCTACAGATTAGTTTCTCAGTGGATTTTTGTTCCAGGACTTGACCTGATCTTTTAAGCTGCACCAGTGATCATTTCTCAGTTCCTGCCCTATTCTGCAAGAAAAGAGCTCCACGTTACCCTGTGTTCTGTGACTTCTACCTCTACCCTTGGTAGAACACTCACATAGCCATGCCAGAGAGGTGGAATTTATAATATAACGGTCATTGTTTTTTGTCAGGAAAAAAAAACAAATTAAATTCTTAATCATGCAACTAATAGGACTGCACACTTTAGATAAACGTGCAGAACATTAGTCTTGGTCCTTGTTTTTCACAGGACTAAAAGCAAGAACCACCACTATGGGTTTTCCCCAGCAGGCATCCAAGCACTCATCTAGTTCCAGCTAAGGCCAGGGAAAATAATAAATGTGACTTGTTTCTGTTAAAAGAAAGAGAGAAAACAAAGGAAGTATTGTTTGGCTTTTCTCCATCACCCTACCTCAACCTATTTCTTCTCTGTTCTTTACCTAGATAAACTGCTTATTCACTGTGGAGTCTAACAAACCCATTTTTTAATGTACTCGACTTACTAGGTGTGGGAAGGAGGACATGGAGACTAATGAAGTAGTTACTCCCAGTCTGTTACTCATAGAATCTGGCACTTAGAAAAAGCTTCAGTGGTATTTTTTAATTGTGATGAGGAAAAAAATAAAAAAATGTGGTGTTGCTTGGCCAAAAACTTATCGACTGAGGAAATCAACTCCAAACATCCATACCTCAGGGTGAAAGCTGGCTTTCTTCTTCTCCATTAGCTAATGTTTTCACACGTTAGGCTGTAAAATTGTTAAGTGGAGTATTAGGGCTTCTGGTTTCTCACTGTGAATAACACGTATGGGCACTTTCTTGCCATGGTAACAAACAAGAGAAACAGTGTTAGGAGCTAGAAAACATACAGGAGTAAAGTTAGAGCAGAAAGTGTAAAGGTGGATAGGAAAAGGTTAGCTCATCTGAGGGTGTTAGAGAATGTTACTGAGCTACTGGGTAGGGGGGATGAGAAAAAAAGAAGTCATCAATATTTGCCTGTTCTCGCTGAAGGAAAATGTCAGGAGCTGGTGCTTCCATAGATGTTGGAATGGAAGAAAAATGAGGCTGGGACTGACAGCGTGTTGAGTCCTACCACTGCAGGTGTCTCAACCAGGAATCTTGCAATCGTCTTTCCTCAGACGTTTTTTAATATACTGACTTTTACAGTTGTATAACGTCCCATCTATTATCCTTCCTTGCTTACTGAATTTTCAGTTTCTCAAGTAGTTGTTTTGACCCCATCCTCCTTATGATAACACCCTCTTGACCCATAAATATGCCTATTTAGTTCTTTCTAAGATCAAATCCCTGTTCCACTTAATGAACACTTGGCCCAAAACAGGAACGACACCAGATCCAGATCTCTGAGCCATATTTCAGCCCAGGTTAGTGCTTTTATTTTTACTAAGTATGACTAATCTCCAGTGCCTCCAATGGAGAAGTGAGTGTCCTAGCCAACAGTTTTAATACTTCCCAAAGGGTTTTTTTCAGTTGATCCAGGCTGGCTAATAAGCCTATAGCTTGTGTACAAGCTTTTAAACATCTGCTCCAAGCACACCATTTCAGCCCTTCGAGTTTGGCCTTACATGTGTTATTTTTGGCTTGCACTAGTGACTGACATGTTGTCCTGCTGACTGTGTTATTTCACATCCTGGAAACACTGCGGGCTGTGAGCTACAGGACTCTCCATTTGTGAAAAACATACATTTCTTAGGTAAATCTGTGTAGTTCAAGTGTGTCCTAGCAAGATTCACCTAGCAATGACAAGCAGTGAGAGAAATAAGATGGATACTAGAAAGCATTAATACCTAATTGTTAAACAGTAGTGTAACAGATAGAATTTCATCAGCTGGTATCTCAAATATTGGTGTAGAAGAGGAGTATTTTTAGATATGGACTGCTCCAACCCTGTTTAAAAATACTGACAGAAGTTAGAGGGAGAACTCAAATTACTGCATAGGGTGGAACTGGCCAACCTACAGTGTAACATTTGCGATTTTCTGGAAATCTTTGGGATTTCAAGCAGCTTGGGGCAAAGTGTACTTCACGCACATGGTGACTGCCATGTGTCCAGCCCTCTCTACTCAGGAGGCCAACTGCCAGGATTTGTGTAGCATGTGTGAGTTTGTGCTTGGCTAAAGCAGTACTGGAGAGGGAACTTACAGAAACTTCTCTTCGCTGCGGTCACCTGAAAAATTTCCACACAGAGTTCTAATGCTGTAGTTGTTTTCTAACTCAAGCCCAAACGTTGCCACTGTAGAGTTTTTAATCTTTGGGACTGTCCCTTCATTTCTGGAGAGGGAGGGTTTATTGTGTACTTAACTAGCTCTCTATTTATGCTTAAAAAGTACAAATACCTGTTGCATCTGTTTCAGGTTCCCATGTAGATGACTCCATCCTTGCAGCAATGAGGTACATGTTGTGACTCAGCATTTGTCACCACACAGTCCCCATTTCCTCAGACACATGCAGCAATAAAGTGCTCAGAGTATTGGAAGGACAGTTGAGTTTGATACAGGTTTCATTGATTCAGCAGACAAAAATCCTTCCTCTCTGGCATCACAAATAGTCTTGGCAGTGCCCAAAATGTCTGTGTGGGTGCTGAGGAGGTGCTGTTTGCTGACATGATGGGAGATTAAATTCAGCCTGGGAAAGGGGGAGGATCATTTCTGGATTTGGCTGCAAAACAATAAGGGGTAAAAGGAAAAGGGCAGGAACATCCATCCAGTTATGTGGGGTTTCCCCAGGATGACCCTTATGGATACATTTATTCTGATTGCTCTGAATTTAGCATTTGTTTGCTGACATGTTTGGGGTTTTTTTTTTACTGTTTGCTTCATGCTGAGCTTTTGAAGGTTCCTGAGATCACTCTATCTGCATCTCCATATATCTGTCTGCCTCTAACCTGTTCCCAAAGTATCAAACCTGTGGATCAAATTCTGCTAGCATTCAGCTGAAGCCAAATTTCAGCTGAAGGACCACTAGGAAATTTGCTCAGAAGAGACATCAATAGATCGGAACATAGTTCAGACCTCTAATAATACTACTAAATCCAAGCAAAAATCACACTATTGTAGAAATCCAAGCTTCACTATATCGTGTTTGGCTTTACTTAAAATATAAATGGTTGCACACCCTGTCCATCCAACCTGCATGTGTATATGAGTTTGAGGAGGTACAGCAGGGAGGACTCAACAATGCTTTTGCTATATCTTGTTATACTTCAGCAGAAAACTTAAAAATGAAACCTGAAGGCTTAAAATATCAATGAACACTGATTTTGTCATTCACTGAAGGTACAGAAGAAGCTATAAACATTTCTGTAAACTCAGAGGAGAGCCCTTGCACAGTTATATTTGCAGACACTCTCTCCCAAGTTGATTAACGGACACCAGTAATGGATCTGTATTTGAGCACAACACTGCTGGACTTAATATCCACATCCTTCCCTGTTTGAGAAAAGCACTTTCTGGGTATTTGAAAATGGGCTGGTTAGCCATCAAAACTGAAGTCAGTCAAGCATGAGGTACTTTAGAGAAGAGCTGGTAGAAAGAAAAAAAAGACTGTTATGTTTCCTAAAAGTGACAGGTCTCACAATGTTTTGTTTTTTCTGGAATAGAGAGATACTTCATCTGGGTTGACATCAGGGAGTAAGGTCAGGGTGTGGGATTGTGTAGACTTTATTTTATTGATGCTGCATATAGGAAAAAAAGTGGTATTTTTTTAACAGTTACGTTTTGTGAAACACTATGGAGAATAAGAAACATTGTCTGAATAACAGCGGCTAATGTCTTAAAATATTAACCAGAGTTCTTGCACCAATGGTGTGAGGGAAGATGATCTTTATCCCTCATTATACCCAGTCTGGATCTGCTATACTTGGTTTGGTTTTCTGCCAGTGAGACCATCGTGCCAACACCTTTTCCTATCCACCTTTTGTTCTAAAGCTACGTGAAACAAATTTATGTCAAAGAGCATTTACTTGCTGGAAACTGAATGTTAATCAATGTTTGCAAAATGCTATGAAGATGTAGAAAACTTCAGAAACACTCCTCCTGAATTGTGAGAGGAACAGGTGGGGGATACACAGGCAGCGTTCCTGGACTTCTTGGAGAGGAGGAAATATCTGTTGGCTTACAGAGGAGACAGAAAGAGATGCTGAGGGTGTGGTGAATTGAAGTGAAGAGCTCAAGGGCTGTGTGGTTAGACATTTGGGAGCACAGAATTGCTACCAGCCTCCACTTCAGATTTCAATGCTTTTATTAGAGCTATAAGGCTAACACTTTACTGCTAACTGTGGTTCATTGCAGTGCACATTCTCCTCTCCTTCCTGAGTGTCTGCTGAAATCACATCATCTCATCTGCTCCCCTGGCTTCTGCATTTCAGGGAGGAACACACATTGTTACGTACCTGTATAGTGCCTGATACACCAGCCTTTCCTACAGGACTGGGTTGCACAGCATTGCTGTAGTGAAGTGTGACTTATATCAGGGACAATGACACTGCCAATTCTGGCATAGAAAGATTACCTAAAGGAGTGTCCACACTGTGCATGCAGAGAAGTGTAGCTATGCCTGTGCGGTAAAGCCAGCTCAGGAAAGCATAATCCTGAGCTGTTATGATTGGAGAGAGACAGGCTGTTTGCTCAGGTGCTGCAGCACATTGATATGGCTCTGCTGCCACTGCACCCATCCTAGTTTCTCCCTAAGGGAATAGAGACATGAGATCAAGAACTTCAAAGAGATGCTGAGGCACATTGTATTTTGTCTTCCAAACTCAGAATGAAGGGACAGAAATTAAGTGAGAGCCAGGAGACACTGCATGTCCAATATAGCACTTAATTATCAGTACTTTTTCTCTGCTGCAGGTTCTGGTCTGGTATAATTTGGGACTCTGTCCTTTCTCTGCTGCCTCATCTCAGAGGCTACACAGATGTCACCAAAATTCTTTCTGTTACCTGCTTTGGCACCCATGCTACAGATTTTCTTTGCTGAAGTAAGCACCTCAGCTTTAGTTTGGTGATAACAATGTGATTTCTGTCCTGCACATCATTGCTTGGCTTGTGTAACACTTGTCATGGTCTATATGTACCACTTACAGACAGGATTGGGTAGTTGGCATGTTAGTGAATCCTTCTTTAAGAGTTAAGATTGAAAGAGGGCAGATCTCTTAACCAGAAAACTTACTAGATTAAATCTAAATGAAATTCTTCTTGGTCCTTCCTAAGAGCTAAGTACCCCTTACTGAAGATTTTCTTTTCCAGTTTAACTCTTAAGATATCTTACATATTCTCTACCCAGGGAATACCTACTAATAAGATCTGAGCACATTCCTACAATTTCTTTTAAAGCTAACAGTCACGTATCTCTAAAGGCTTGCTTTCATGTCAGGTTTCCACCTTAATTATAGTAACTTTCCTCATACTCCTGGTTTATGCATTACTAGCTATCTTGCAGCTTGATGACTTCTTTCCAGATGTAAGAGGTTCTGGGAATTGGAAGAGTGGAGATCACCCGTGGGAGGGGGGGAGAAGAGAAAGAGTAAGACATGGTCAAAAAACCTGGCAGATTTCTCTAGTCTGTCTGTAAGCCCCCAAATTTCTGAAGAAGGTAATAAAATAAGAAAACCAGAATTGGAATCTAAGGATTTGGTAGCTCAAGGGACGGATCCAGCTGAAGTGCTCTGAGCAAAAAAAAATTCCTTAAAATAGAAATTCAGGTGGATTGAGCCAATGCAATTGAGCTGACTTAGTCTGACAATGAGGCTGGAAAAAGTGAGTGGAGCAGTTTTTATGTCGTAACTCTCATGTTCACACTTTTAAAACAAAATACCTCACTGCAGGCATGGAAGTTGCAGGGGTAAGTTTTCCAGCTGAAAAGATTTGCCTCTTCATGCTGAGACAGGATTTTTACTGAAAAATTGACCTAGAACTGATTTTTTAAGAGGGAAAAGAGTTTACAATGGTGAATAATCCAAAGCTGAAGAAAACTATTTTTTTTAAATATCCATTTTTACTTGCACTAAACTGATTTTCTCTAACACTATTATTTTCTATTTCTGCCATTAAATCCAAAAGTTAGGTTTTTACTTTGCTTCAGCCCTTCAGGCTGCACCGTTCTGACTCCTCAGCACTCCCAGGGCCTTTGTGGGAATTAAGTGCATCTCACAAAAGGACACATTTCTAGGGTGAAGGTTTAATTTGATTTCAGACTGTGTGGCTGTGAGTGGATGAAAAAGCAAATACAAACTTCTTCATGCCTCTGTATGAGTTCTGTTAGTGGGAGCTCTAAGACTAAATGAGTTGATTCGGTCAGGTGGGAAATGAACTGAAGCAATCCTCCTCCCACCAAATGTCCAGCCAAGAGTAACTTAGCCAACTGGGAAATAAGGAAAACAGTGATGTCCTGGTCGTCCAGACCAGTCACACATTATTATCCTCCCCAGGCAGGAAGGCACTGCCATGAAAGTTCAGATCAGCACTCCATGGCACCACACTTCTGCTAGAAGAGCTTAACCGTGAACACAAGAGTGTTTGTGGGTTTAGACAGAAGGATTGGTCATGGCTTTTTGGTGCAGCATATTCAATTTACAATTTGTTGAACATACACAGTGAGCTACTTCAGCAGTTAGAATATCCCACAGCCTTTCCTCTTCCCTTCTGTTGGGGAATCCTTCAGGGGTCCTTCCATACTGGACCTCTCCAGTGGTAGACCCTGCAATTTCTCTTCCTGAATCACAGCAACAGATCCCCAGAACTTATATACCTGTGGCAGATCTGCAGTCCCATGCATAGGCAAGGGGAAACCCCAAAGCAGTCTTTCCTAAAAATGAGGAGAGACAGAGTTGTGAGTCAGCTTCCTTGTAACATCCATCTGAAATGGGTTAATTCCAATACACAAGGGTAAGCTGGAATGATGTAGTCATCTCAGGGGCACATCCAAAGCAGTATTTACTGCACAGAATGCAAGGCACTATGCAGAGCAGGGCAAAGAAGCACCAAAGCAAGTATTCATACCAGCGTATCCCATGCCTCAGTCCTCTTTGGGAAACAGCTCAGCCAGCCAGCACTTTACAGAATCACAGAAAAGTGAGTCTCAGGTTGGAGAAGACCTTTAAGATCATCTAGTCCTATCCTTAACCCCACACTGTCAAGCCACCACTGAACCACATCCCTAAACATATCTACACATCTTTTAAATAACTTCAGGGATGGCAACTTCCTTGGGGATCCCATGTGCTGTTCAAGAGTGAGCGGCACAGCTGGAAGCATGGCCCAAATTTCCTGATATCTTTTAGTCTTCTTTGTCAGCTAAATTATACTTCTGCCCAAGGAATATCCCAGCGATGCAGTGCTTCAGTTGATGAGCTGGGATTAGAAGGACTTTACATAAGATTTATTTGATTAAGTGGCTATTATCAACTAAAAACTTGGTGCCTCCTATTAAGTGCTCTTAAGTGCCTGTCCTCAGTTTACTTACTCTGCGCTTGCATTATGCGTTGGAAGAAGCAACCTGACCATTTTGCCAACGCTAATAAGATGTTCCGCCTTGTTGAGTACTAGTGTAAGAAATGCAATGCCCTCACGGAGCGTTTTCTTAGAGATGTTTCTCTAAGATCACCCCATCTCCCTGTAGTTTACAGCATAAATTAGCCCAGCTTCTGTGAACTTTCTGCTCCCAGACAAGATCCTTCCGTGCCTCTCCCTCAAGGCAGCTTTCTTTTTCCAGCAGATCAGAGCCTGTACCACTCACAAAAGACTAAAACAATAGCACTCTCACCTTTTGTCTTTGTTTCTATTACTATGCCAGTGCAGTTTGATTTGCTGTCTTTTGCAGCATCTGTGCTCAGGCTTCAGTGATTTCCCATAATAGCCCAATATAATTTTCGTGATCCATGTTCAATTTATACTCAAACTCCACTTTAATCCTTCTGTCCAGATCAGTTATTTCATACTTTTGTACATCAAATTGCATTCACCATCTGTTGGCCCAGTTGCCCTACAAAAGCCTAACCCTCTGAAGGTATAATTACAATATTGTTCATTATTTGTGTGCTCCCTTTCCCCCCAATGTACATAATGACAAGAAAATTGAAGAAATTATTTAAATCTAATTTAAATTCCCTTCATGTTTTTTACACCGCAGTGATCAAAATAGTAGCTAGGGTCTTTGAAGGAAGAAGCCATCCATCTCAGAAGGGCCTTGATGCCCTCAGATAGCTATCTGTGAAAATGAGTGAGTTGTTGTAGGGCTGGAGCGTGGTGTACCAGCATTAACTAAGCTGACAGCGAATGCTATCAGTACATCCGTGTGCTGTTAAATCATTGCACAGAAGAATTCCAATCTGGTTAATCAAGATCTGATTTTATATTGCCACATCCATGAAACAGATGTACCCAAAACATTATTTTCCTCTTATCTATTCTGATCTCTATTTCAACCAAAGCCTGTTGTTCTAGGACTTGCAATATACTTCGTGCTCAGGCAGTTTTTCAAGCATCTACAGCAAAAGCTTGTAAGCACCTCTTCCCCAGGGATTCCTTGAGTTTTGATTTATTTTTCCTGCAGTCAGAAGGCCACCCACAGATCTCCAGTTCTGCCTGACCTGCTTCATTTCTGCCTCAGCATTAACAGTAAAAGCAGGGGGGCAATAAGTCTCTGGTAAGACTCACAGGTTAGTCCAGACCTGGGTTTGCATTTACCTTTAGGACTTAACGGTGGGGAGGAAACCACTGCAGAGCCACAGGGAAATACCTCTGACAAACATCAGAGGCACATACTCCAGTGCGATCCATTTCACCAGCGCACACCTCCTGGGGGAGCAACTTCTGGGGAGATAAATAAGACATGTAATTTCTTGTCAGGCTGTTGCATTTCCCACTGCTCTTTTTAACAATTACACTCTGTGACTTTTTTTTATTAAACAACTCAAAAGAATAGATTCTTGTAACCTAGGAAGAAAAATTGCCTGGAGAAATGAAACATACCCAGACTTAATTTTCTCTCTTGCGCTTTTTGAGGTGTTTGCAATGAATATGTTTTCAGTACAGCAACCAGTAACTGTTAAAAGAGAGGGCACAACTTTCTCACCCCAAAGTCAGTGGAAACGCTGCCATAGATTACAATCAGGACCATTACAGTCCCATGATTATTTCATATGCAACTTTCTCTAAACCTCGTTTTTGAAGTAATTAATGAAAGAAGTGATTGCCCTTTAGTGAGTGGTGTCTCAATGTGAATTGTAATCAATGCTTCTTCCGAGTGCTTCTTTGCACTGATATCTATACCAATTAGAGGCTTCTTCCATAGAAAGGTTATGCAAACACAATTTTATTTCTTATTATTAATTATTTTTTGGATGGGACCTAGTTTTAAGAGTGTGTGTGGACTTACCACTTCAGTATTGGAGTTGCTTTTGTAAACAAGAAGCTCCCTTTAAGACTGACCTGGAAAATATATATTCAAGGAGCACACATGCTAAATGCCTCAACACTTCTCTTTGCTTTCAAGACCAGAAGGTTGTACGTAAAACACAGTTCAGTATTCATGACTACAACTTCAATGCTTTTTAAACAGTGACACTTCTGAACTCAAGATCAACCTGTTGTAAACAGATAATAAGATCAATATGAAAGCCTATTTGTTTGCTCAACCAAGACACCTTTGAAATCAAAATAAAATGTAGAAGAAAAAAAAATCTGCCTTTGAAGATCACATAGAGAAGGATACAACTGAAAAACAGATTCTGATATAGATATCAAGCTGCCCTCTACAAACATCCGTATTTCACTCTTATTCAACAAGATATAACATGGTATCATGTAGACAGAAATTATTGAGATTGCCAGTAATATATCTGTCTGATTTGGTGCTGAGCACATGTTAAAAATGGGGAAGATTGTGAAGGGAGAAAGGATGGAGAGTAAAGGCTTTTGTTCCACATGACATGCATATGAGTCATTAAAAATGCATCTAGCTATACCTGGAATATTTCTCTTGTCAGGGATAGAAAAACAATTCCCCTTGAAGCAGCTACAACAGTTTTGTTGGGCTAGTTTTTTCCAAACAGATTCCACTTCTGAATCTTCTCCAGTAGGATTGTTTCTGCTGGAGTCAGTGCCAGGGCAGAGCAGGTCCCTCAGGTCAGAGGTGGGATGGCTCAGGACCTCCAAGCTGGAGACTGATGTTTGATAAATAAAATACACTGATAAACTTGAAGACAGACTTGGAGCAGTAAGTGTTCAGCTTTGCCACTGCTACTGAGTTTCAGGATTATTTTTTAACATGACATCTAGGTTATGAACATGAATATATGGCACTGCAGACTCTCAGCCATCTCAGCATGGCCGATGATGGATGCTTATTTCTAACATTTCTCACCTGAGTGAGTATTGATTTCACTTCTCACACTACACTAGTCACTTCACCAAGCTGCAATCCAACATTTAATGTGTTAGTCACACTGACTTGTGGGGACTTGTGGTCTGTAGTCTATCATATGGTGACCTTTATGACTGGCATAATCTTAATCATGACAGAAAAGGCTGATACGGAGATATTCACTTCATTATTTCTACAACTAGGCAATGGAATAGTTGAAGGAGTAGCAAGGTATGAATAGAGTGGCATTTACTGTCCCCTGCAGACAAATGCAGTGATTTTTGTATAGTCTAATTTTCTTTTTAAGGACAAGGACAAGAAGTTGGCTGGATAAACAGCTGAGAGGAGGTAAATGCTCTGTTTTATGAAGGAGTGCTCAGAATAGAGGCAATAAGGATGGAATTCCTCACAGTAACTGCTCGTACATCTTTCCCCAGCGTCCTCATTCCCCTCCAAAAGCACTAAGCAGTAGAGAGTTTGTACTTCAGCATGAGGGATGAGCCAGGGACATCCTGAAGTCTTGTAAAAGCTTCATGTTTGTTCAGCTCAACGTGGAAGACTCTCAAATACTCTAGCAGCATACAGACATTAAAAATGACCAGGAGAGCCCAGCCCACGGGGAGTCTGCAGTATCAGATGCTGCCCTAGGAGCTGAAGGGTTTCTGCTCCCTTGGGCAGCCCTAATAGCACAAACTGCTTTCTTAATCGAGATTAGTCTCACTGCTTGATGTCCTCCCCACTCACTATAAGACATAAATTACAGGGGTCTCCTTCATTCTGATTTTGCCATTTGCTAGCTTTCATTGTAATTCTTGACTTCTTTCCACCTTCCAAACTGTCCCTCCTTTCTATAAGCATTATCACCTGTCCAAAACATTTTCCAGTTATTACATGAGTTGTATCAATGTCCCTCAGAAGGGTAAGCAGCTGTGACTTACGGTGAGATCCTCCCCACTATGAAGGGTTAACCTGAACTTTGCATGCTAGTAAAGCTCCTAGACTGACCCTCAGTGAAAATTAATAGCTTGTATTATATCTTTTTAATATTCTTTCCCGGTACATTGTCAAATCATTTCATCTGTGTTTAAATGGATCAGTGGTTTTCATCTTCAGTTGTTTCCTCATTCCTCTTTTTTTTTCCTACTAATCCTTTGCTGTTTGCAGGTGTTTTAAAAATCAGAGCAGGAAGTCCTTTTGTTCATTGCTTTTTATTTTATTTCATAAGATTCTTATAAAGTTGGAGGCTAAGGACATGAACCATGTTTATGGATCTATGTTTTCTCACTGCATTTAAAAAAAAATGGACCCCACCTACACATTTTATGAGTTACATTACAACCATGGCAGTGTCGTCATCTGCAGCTAATCGAAACGTGTCAGTTGGGCCCAGATTTCCTAAACACATGTATCAGTACTATTTGTCATGCAAGTCACTAATTTCAGATTGACGCATCTGGTACAATCATTGGTGCTCAAGATGGAAAGATCCATTGGGAGGCTTTCAGCTTTCCATTTAGTGCTAAAGGGGAACTGAACTCTATCATATGTATTATTATTGTCATTATTATTTAATATCCCCTCTGCTTCCCTTGCGTGCTAGCCATTTAACAGAAAACAGGAGTATAGACCTTGTCTCAAATTACTTGCCATCTATGTTGACAGACTAGACACCCAAGTGACAATAAAACACGTATCACTAAGAAGATGACCAGGATCCTCTTGGCACAGCTGTACAGGTGCCCATTGGCAGACACAGAGTATTTGGGGTTTGGTTTTGCTATTGAAGTGTAAACATGACAGAACAGCTGTAAGTTTTTAAGAACAAAAGATTCAAGGAGTGTATTCGAGCACTGATACTTTATTAGCATGGACACCAAAGTGTGCTAGACAGGAAGAAGTATAATGCAATATATTGGAAACACTAAATAGATGATAGACCAACCAAACTGTTGCTGTAAATTCCTTCTTTCAGACTGGGTTCAGATGCTCTGCAAACACTGGGCAGCATCTAAGTTTTGCATGACCTCAGGCTTCTATTAGCCCTGCTTCCAAGCTCAGGAACTTCTTTATTTTGGCAGTGCCCATGATATCTCCAGCTTGAAATCTGTAAATCTGTTCTTGTGCTGTTTCTGTAGGACTCATATGCCTGACTCCCAGAAAAATGAGCCTGGCAGCCAAGGTTGGGGATGCACTTATCTTTAGGAAAGCATTAGCTTCATTGTGCTTTGCAGGGCACAGAACTGCCATGAGACTGAACTTCCATGAAAACCTTATGGATGTTAATTTTGGACAAAGGCAGGGGACATTTCTTGTGCTTCCAGGTGACCCCTGGAGCCCAGTGATGGCCACATTCATCAAGCAGAAAGCTTTCCTCAGAAAAAAACATACTTTGGAGTTGTCCAGAGTCATTTACGATCTACTGAATATTTCATATTCTGTAGGGAGCATTTGAGTTTCCTAAATGACACCATCAGCTGGTGTCTGCAAACATCGTAANCCTTCTTTCAGACTGGGTTCAGATGCTCTGCAAACACTGGGCAGCATCTAAGTTTTGCATGACCTCAGGCTTCTATTAGCCCTGCTTCCAAGCTCAGGAACTTCTTTATTTTGGCAGTGCCCATGATATCTCCACCTTGAAATCTGTAAATCTGTTCTTGTGCTGTTTCTGTAGGACTCATATGCCTGACTCCCAGAAAAATGAGCCTGGCAGCCAAGGTTGGGGATGTACTTATCTTTAGGAAAGCATTAGCTTCATTGTACTTTGCAGGGCACAGAACTGCTATGAGACCGAACTTCCATGAAAACCTTATGTATGTTAATTTTGGACGAAGGCAGGGGACGTTTCTTGTGCTTCCAGGTGAACCCTGGAGCCCAGTGATGGCCACATTCATCAAGCAGAAAGCTTTCCTCAGAAAAAAACATACTTTGGAGTTGTCCAGAGTCATTTACGATCTACTGAATATTTCATATTCTGTAGGGAGCATTTGAGTTTCCTAAATGACACCATCAGCTGGTGTCTGCAAACATCGTAAAAAAATCTCATTTTAATGAGATGAGGTAAATGAGTCACAGCTTCACTTTATTATAGATCAGCTGAGACACTTGATTTATTGAGGGCTACCTGTATGAAAAATAATCAGAGGCTATTGAGGAAACCCAAACTCATCCAACCCATCACAATGTAATCTCCCCACAAATAAAACGTACTCATAAATCAGGGCAAGTTTGTAAATGTGCCCCTATTATGCTTCTATTAGGAAAACTAAAACCACAAAAAGCTCAGTAGGATATGAAAACTGTGGTAATGTCGGCAATATTAGTCTAATTCATAACACAAGGAGCTCTGACATACATTCTGCCCTTACAGCTGGCTAATTAGTCAAGATGGAGAAAGCAATTTGACAAAAATGTTGATGTCTCAGCTTCCATTTTAAAACTTAAAATGCACATATTTTCACTTTTTAATTGAGCTTCAATGATAAATGCAGAGAAAAAGACAGATAAAAGGTATTAAAATCTTTATTATACTATTTACTTACTGAACAAAGAGTTCTGATATAAAATGAAGTAACTCAAATATACTGCTTTTAGTAATAAATTATGTATAAAGATGCTTTTCACAGAAATATGTCTTTCACAGAAATATACATGTTTACTATGGGGAAAGCATCTCTCACTAAAAAAGAGCAGAAAGGAAAATACGATAGAAATACTTTGATCCAATGCGTTACTATTCTCAACCAAATGACAGCATCAGTTCATTGACAGGCTATTCAGCTTGATCAAGGAAAGGTATGTCGATACAACTGAACAACTGCAGTGAAAATCACCCTTTTACATGGCCATTGCTGTATCATGGTGTCCAGGTGGCAAATAAATATCCATGTAGAGAAGAGTGCAGACTCTAACTTTGTACCTCTAGAACTTCAGCCCACAACAGATCAATTCAGTGCTGCTGCAATTTATGTAAGTCAATAAAACTGAATATTATCAAACCCATTTTTTAAAAAAACACCTTGATTCTCAACCTTTAGCAGACCAACTGGCTTGGGGTTTTTTTTTGGTGCTAACAAAGAAAAGAATCAAGTTCCATCTCCTTGTCAAAAGATTAATGACACAAGTTCACGTGGAGGAAGTTATGCAAGAAAGTTTTGTGTAAGCACACTAGTTGCCTTAAAATGCTGCCCTCTATTTTTCTTCAATGTGATGTGCACAGACTATTAATAATAATAAATGATTGCATTTAGGACAAATATTCAAGGAAATAATTTATAACAAAATCTGTATTCAAATCCATCTCTCAGCCTCCACAGGTCATAAATCACTGAAGAGATGTTTAAGATTGATTTACAAGGAGATTTTTATATTGCCATAGGTACATAAAAATAACAATCGCCTTCTGAATAACTGTCCTCATCCTAATTAAGCAAACATGTCTTTGATAAAGGATAGGATGTTTTCAGAAAAAAAAGACTTTATAAGTCAGAAAGGAAGCTAAAGTTTGCAAAGGTTGACAGTAGATGATATTTACAAGTGATTGTTGTTGTTCACGTATCTTCAATGCAGACCAGACAAAGAAATTACACTACAGGACAATAGGAGGGCTGGAGTAGGCAGTGGGACAAAGTTCCCATCCTTGTGGTGACAGTATTAGTTGTGGTGGGTTCATGGCAACAAAGCCCATTGAGCTCAGAGGAAGATCTCTGAAAACAATGTCTCAAGGTCATTTCTTTCTTTGGGTTAGGTGTTGTCTGTAACTGTCTTAAGTTTAAGTGTATGTGCTCTCCTCTGGGAAAATGAACAGTTTTCGTGGGGGAGTGAATAACATCTCTCTATGTCCCATTTTATGTATAAGAAGCTGGGACCAATTTCTTAATTTAAAGGGGAGATAAGTCCAAATTAGTTGTGAGAGATAAGTAGTTAGATCCATTTGAACTAGTCATGGCGTTCTCTGCCCTGAATAACAATTAACATCCAAACCTTCATGGCTGCACCATCAGCATTAGCAGAAAGTCATTCTTGGGTTTTGGACAACTCTTCACACTTCAAAAATGTAGGAGAGAGAAACTGCCTCTTTCTCAATGAAAATGAGCGCTTACCTGCAGGTCCCTCTGCCTAAACAGCAAACATTCATGCAAGAGCTTTCAGGATAGTTCCTGTAACCCAGTTATTTTGTTTTTAAAATAGCAATGAGAAGTAGAGCAGGAACGTAACTTTGGTAAGAACTTGTCAAGCTGTTCCTCTCCTTCACGGTGCCATTTCAGAGGCAGGGAAGGGGGCGGTCACGGGAGATTTGTTCTGTTACCACAACCAAACATGTGCTCTGTTAGATTTACGCTGAATGAATTGCGCATTTTTCCCTGATGCTCTTGGTTATTTCAAGGTCAGATAGAGCAATGCTTTTCTGCCTTACTGAGGTGTTATCAATGCCTTGTTTTTATCCTTCGTCCTTTCGTTGCATTGCCGTTTTCATACTGGAGGTCAGTCCAAGAGCAACTGAATTCTCTTTATCTTCCACGGACTTGTCTGAGTTCCAGTGAGGTCAACAACTCCCCTCTTCACTGCATTCCTCCATCCTGCACTTTTATCACTGCTTCAGGGATATTAGACTCCTTCATACAAAGCGCTGTAAGGATCCTTTATATGAGAAAGTTCCGTATGCTGAGACCTTAAGGATAAAAAAGATGCAGCAAGACTCAGGTGCTCTTAGGATACAGCCTGCCTACAGATCCATGGGAAATCTGCAGCAAGGTCTTCAGCCAGACTATCAGTGTCCTCACTAAAGATTCCCCTCACANTCACGGGAGATTTGTTCTGTTACCACAACCAAACATGTGCTCTGTTAGATTTACGCTGAATGAATTGCGCATTTTTCCCTGATGCTCTTGGTTATTTCAAGGTCAGATAGAGCAATGCTTTTCTGCCTTACTGAGGTGTTATCAATGCCTTGTTTTTATCCTTCGTCCTTTCGTTGCATTGCCGTTTTCATACTGGACGTCAGTCCAAGAGCAAGTGAATTCTCTTTATCTTCCATGGACTTGTCTGAGTTCCAGTGAGGTCAACAACTCCCCTCTTCACTGCATTCCTCCATCCTGCACTTTTATCATTGCTTCAGGGATATTAGACTCCTTCATACAAAGTGCTGTAAGGATCCTTTATATGAGAAAGTACCTTAAGGATAAAAAAGATGCAGCAAGACTCAGGTGCTCTTAGGATAGAGCCTGCCTACAGATCCATGGGAAATCTGCAGCAAGGTCTTCAGCCAGACTATCAGTGTCCTCACTAAAGATTCCCCTCACACTTGATTTAAGTGTTTATGCTAGATGACCATGCCTTAAAAGCCAGTTACTAAACTCAGACAATTCAGTTTCACATGCCTTCACAGACCCAGAGTAATTAAGTTATCCTGTTAATTTTATACAATCATAGAATAACCAGGTTGGAAGAGACCCACCAGATCATTGAGTCCAACCATTCCCACCAATCCCTAAACCATGCCCCTCGGTACCTCATCCACCCGCACCATAAATACCTCCAGGGATGGCGAGTCAACCACCTCCCTGGGCAGACCGTTCCATTGCCTAATAACCCTTTCAGTGAAGAATTTTTGCCTTATGTCGAGCCTGAACCTCCCCTGGTGGAGCTTGAGGCCATTAAATGACGAACAGGGTAGTAAAGGTTAATAAGTGTTCTCCAGAATAAAATATTTTTTTTAAATCCAACTCCTTTCTTGAGGTTCCTACTTGCTTCCCTTAGCGTGTGTGCAAACCTTTTGAGGACCAAAGGCTGTTGAGAATGCTGAAAGTCAATTACTACAGGCTCTTAGTACAAGACAGAAGAAAAATAGTTCATTTTGGTAAAAATGCTCACTGTATACTCACAGTGCTACCAGTTTTCAAAAGCAGATTGTTGATAATTAGTATTAATAATATTCAACTGAGGGATACATGTCCAGTCAAAAAGATTGTGCCTGACCTTCTGGTATGTAAAGATACTGGTATAGCTAAGATGACAAAAGGGTGTTCTTTTACATCAAGCTAGCTCAACTAAAATTACATAAGTATATAAGGTAACAGCCAACAATACTGTTAGCTTCTGCTAAGAAGCAGCTATCAAATTGAACTAGCATCACGCATCAGTTGAAGGGGTGCGAAAATTCTGTTATGGCCAAAAAAGACGCAATGAATAAGCTGGTTTTATGAGAGCTGGTTTTGTTTTAAGAAGCCACCATACAACATCACAACACTGTCAATGCAGTTCCTCCCTTTTCTGTCTATACTAGTCCTACATTGTGTTTGCTGATTGTCTTGATTCTTTCATCGACAGCATAGGAAGCTATTTGAATTGTCATTTGCTCAGTATTTAGCTTCAAACTGTCCCATGAACACCTCTACATTAGCTTGATAGAAATAACATCCTCCACAGTAAAGTAAGGCAGGCCTTCCATCTACAACTACAGCATTTGTTACAGATACTCTAGCACTACAAATTCACCTCAAAATCACACAGAAAAGTCACTTCCATTGGGAAGATCCAGCTAATCCTGCAAAGCCCTAAGCCAGGTTTTTACCAGCTCAGCCACGTTAATAAAATCTATTCTACAAAGAGGTACACAAGTAATTTCAATAAAACCAAGAACTAGTATCATGAGACAGATACGTGCTGCACGTACTGTCCAGAGGAAGAAATATGATTGCGTTAAATAAAGCAAGTGCGAATGGCAGATTGAAAGCACTCATGCAAAAGTGCAAGATCCATAGAGAAATCAGTCATGGACAGTACATAAAAGGCTCAACAGGAAGTCAGTCTGTGCACACAGGGCTAGATTTCAAGATGCCATTGAGTATCTCTGTAAACAATTTCTTTACTAAGGAGACAATTTGATTTACAAGTATTGGGTCCGTCAAGTTATTATCAAGCAAGAAGATTCAAGACACAACTGTTCAGTGTGTGGCTGGAACTCCACATGCTTACGAAGCAAAAGCTTACAGCCCCCTTGGTCCAAAGCACTTAAAAAACTTTCATATAAAAGCTCTGCTGCATTTTGCCATTAAAGGAAGTTACTTTAAGAAGTGGAAAGTAGTTGTTGTTCAACAACTTCCAGCACATAGAGGGAACTGAATTGTGTCCAGCTAGCACAAAAAACCAAAGTAAGATGTCAAAATTAAATCCAAGGAAAGAACTTTGATCTGATCACCAAGACTAATGCTCAAAGCTGGGCAGAAGTGTCCATGTGTCAACAGCGACTGTGTGATAGCTCGTGTGACCTCCTACACAAAAGATGGCACCATCACTCCTTGTACTATCCCCACCACCTGGAAGAAAAATTCTTACTGACTGCAGGGAACATTGCCTTCTGCTGCATCATCAGCCACAGATAAGTCTGGCCAAGAATATTTTCCAGAGTGTGACAGTGTCAGGAAAGCAGAACATTAGTAATAAGGTGTTCCTACTATGGGTGTCTTTTTTATTTCATAATTGCACATCAATTTGTAAAGCAAAACCAGACTACATTCCCTTTTTATTTTTTGATTGACCAAATAGAATTATCTTCTATAGTTCAAGCTTTGAGGTCTCATCCTTACAGTAATGAAATCAAATATTTTATTGCATATTGACTTATATATTGGACAATCATTTCTTTCTGGGATGCTGATTTACAGTCAGAAAAGCGGTAGTCTCTTGTCCAGTAATTTGCTTTTCATTTTCTGATTCTGCAAATTAACTTTCCTACTAAATGAGGTGTTAGGCTGATGTCAATATTTGCAGGTACTCCACAATTATACTGTGTTTGCTAAATCTCATTGCTTTAATTCAAAAGTAATTCTGATTTCCATTTAGACTATGATCATGCTGGGTGCTTAGTTCTTCTGTAAAAGTGTCACATGCCCTCAGGTCTCATGGAGTCAATGGCATTAGAGATTACTCAGCTGCCTTCAGATCTGAGTCTCATTCATCCAGGAATGCCATAATTGGAGGTTAAGAGCTAGGTTTATGCAGCGTAGATTGTAGACAAGTCATCCAATTCTTGCATTTAAGAATCTCCCGTCTTTTTTAACTGTTTTCATAGAGGGAGATTTCAAGGTGAACCTGTATCTCTTGTTAAACTAATGTGTCTTAATTTTCTGCAGTCTTTAGCTTCAGTGAGGTGGTCTCCAGCCTTTCATCATCTTGGGGAAGGAACAGCTATCTAATCAGCTTGTTTGAAGGAAATGCCTTTTTAATGAGTCCAAGTTTCCAGCAGGACTCAAAATAGCAAGGCAGTAAAGTCAGAAGTGTTTATAGAAAGAAACTGCATTAAAACTGTTAGCATCATGGTATCTTGGAAATGAGAGCTGCTGATATAGCCACAAGCTGTCCCAATCTCAACCTTCCTTAACGCTGTACGCCTTTGGCTAGTGTGCCTACTTATATCCCCATTCTACAACAGCAGATTCCTAAAATCCTTTCCTGTCACCTCCCTCCTGTACTAGCTGATCTGTAGGGTTTTGCACTAGGGAATCACAAACCAGAATTTCAAAGCCATCCCAAAGAAAAGCATCTTGGCTAGAGTCCTGGGATTTCTTATTTATTTATATGTTCTTCCTTGCTTTTTCAACCTATCTCAAGTTTTTCCTCATTTTCTTAATATATAAGCCTTCCCTCAGAAAAATGCACCAAGGAGGACCAGCCAGGGGTGCAGATCTGATGCCAAGAGGACATTCAAATCCATTTTGGCAGCACATGAACTTTTCTTTCATTGAAATGGCTCAAAGCAAATGAAAACTGGCCTCAACATGACTGCACCATCCCGGACAGAAATCCAACTGGGTGTCGTCCGAGAGTAATATCTGAGACAGCTGTGCCTGATTTTTAACTTCATTGGCATAGTTTCAAATGGAGCAGAATGCAGACCTCTCAGGAATGTTATTAACCAGCTCCTAATGCGGTGCTGTGACATCCTGGAAGCCAGTTGAAAGTACCTACTCCACCAGATCATGGGAAAGGACAAGTGTTGACCTGGCAGGCTGAAGCAAGCATCCCCTGAAGGTGACTCTCAAGATGATGTTCCTCAGTCAATCTTGCAATAACACCAGATTAACAGTGATTTTCAGGTTGCTTGGCACCCAGGGTCACTGGACAGGAGAGAAACCCTAACACTGCACAAATCGTGTATAAATCCATAGCTGCAGGGAAGGATGAGGATGCAGACAACTGGGCAAGTATCAGACTGTAATAGCTGCTCCTGGCCTACAGAAGTGTGAAAAAAGAGGAATAAAATACACAGTGACCCTGTAGAAAATATCCAGAGCAGTTTTGGTGAGAGAAGATAGTAGTTATGGTTGCAGCACTGCTTCTGTTGGATGTTTTTTAACATACACCACAGGACCAATATATCTCCTGAGAGACCATGGTTTTCTCTTTGCACCTGTTCTTGTGTTCTGTTCTGCAGCCTCAGCAACAATAGGTACACTGGGTGCCCACTGCCGCTCCAGTGTGGCTGTGCAGGATGAGGCACATGTTATCTCCCTGGACTCCAAACTATGTCCGGAAGCTTTGGGAATACTATTCCAGTGGCAATTGTAGAGATGTCTAGCGATACAGATCAGCTGCTTGCCTTGGCACATTTCACACAAGAGGAGGTTTCCACCAGCTCTGCTTAAGGAAAATCATCCTCTACTGTTCCTCCTCCCATTACCAACACTACTGATCGTTAAGCTTAGATTTTCTTTTTAAGTTTGCACTTTTGCCCCTTGAGGTATAAGATACCAATGAGTGCTTCATTAAGGTCCTCATCCTTCATAGCTCTCCCTCAGCTCTTCCATGCTAGCCATAACCCCATAAACCCAATATCCCATAGGCACTGATTCCAGACATGGATGAAAAAGTTAAGCCTGCCTAGTATGAAAACTCATGACTACACAGCTAATTTGCAATAAGATTAACCACAAACAGGAGGGAAAATAAATAACTGGAGCAAATATTGTTTTAGGATGGTGACAGATGAAGAAAACTCCAGCTGCTAAGGTTACCGAAAACTGAATGTTGACACCTGCCTGCAGGTACTCAACAAGGAGGTGTCCAGCAGACAAGATGTAGTAAGACTGTCTCAAGGGAGCAGATTTTAGTGTCCAACCTTATCTGTGGCAGCTTGTTGCCTCCCAGCTATGAAAGTTTAAGTGTTTATAAAAATCCGACAAGGCATCTGCAAGAAATTTAATACTAATAATTATGGGAGGAAAGTTGCTAATTCTTGCTTTCCTTGGGAGAAAATAGCTGAGAATTGTGTTGGCAAAACTACTGAGTTGTGAAGGAAAGGGACTATTCTAGTTATAAAGTCCCTCTTTGTTCTAGGCTAATGATAATCCAAGAACATTAGTGTTCTGCACATTAGTAGTTAAAGTTGAGTCAATTTAGACCAGAAAAACTGTTTGGGTATGACAATAATTAACTATTAAATCCAAACAGGTCACCTGTCCATCCCTGAAGCACGGTACTGAGATCTCTCTCTCTGAGGAATGTGATATGTTGAAAGGTGGCAGAAAGCAAACTTGGGTCTACTGACATACTTGAGGGGAGATGCAGGACTCTTATTCTTTCTTTCAGCAGATCAAGTCATAAAGAATTTTTCAAAAGGAAGTTAAGTGCAAGTATACAGCATAAAGGACAGGAAAAAAAAGCAGGCATTCTGTCTTTTCTGGACAGAAATTTAATTGATAATTATATTTTGCTGCCATAAACTAACTAGGCAGATGTTTCAGATAATTAGTATTAGAGTCAAATTTTCTAGCAGCTGTTTTCCTTATGACAGACAAGCAGTATATCTGCTTCCTCAGCCTGGACAAGCTCTTTGAACAGGATGTCTAAAATGTGATTGAGACATGTGATGGCACTTGCATATATTACATATATATTCAAGAGCTTTAAAGCATCAACCTGAATATTGGTGACTGCAGTACATAATATACAGAAGTTTGCTTGGGTCTCCAGATAGACTCTTGGTGAATTATATGAGTTTTCAGAGCTTTGCTGCCTTTAGCACCTAACCTAAAGCAGGCAAAGCTGACTGGAAAGACCAGCATTCCCCGCAAATGTCTTCTTTCACAAGGAATTTTAAGATTTCTCCTGCCATAATTCTACATGTTCAAGTGTTTTAAGAAACACCCCTGTATTTTTACTTATTGAAAATCTGTTATCTTGTCCATCCTGTTTATAATGCACCACAGAATCCACCTGGTGCAAAGCAACTGTCTAGCCACGCTGACTGAATTAGTCTGCAAACCTACCCCACCTGGAGACAGAGACCTTTCTAGCTTTCTAACATCAGAATTCTTATAGCAGAGGTCTCTAAGTAAACATTTTACAAAGAAGATGAGTACGTATTTCTGTTGTCTAAAGAGATTCCAAGGAAATTAGCTCTTTTCTTCCTTTGGTGGAAGAACCAGTTTTCCCTGGGTGGAAAAAAAAACACCTTATGAACTGGTAGAAGCCTGTATGGGTAAGCCAGTTTTTCATGACCTCATGCAAAAACCTTGGCATTTGAGGCCTCAGGTAGCTTCTAACATGCGTCTTGCAAGGTGTACAATGTCCAAGAGACTGATATGGATCTCACTAAGTGTAAGACCACTCAGCTACAAGCACTAGAATGTTCTTCCCACTATTGTTTGATATCACTATCTCAGGCCATCCGTGTTGGAGACTGTGTCCCTAGGGTAGAAAGGACTATTGATACCCTTTGATATCGCTCAGAATGGCTGGAAAAGCTGTAGCAAGCCAAAGTTCAGCATGGGAGGGAGCTGCTTGCAGCTGACGAGCAAAGGGCAACAGTGGAGCATGCCAGGTTTCTAGCATTTCTTACGGATGACAGTCTGCAGTTCTGCTAAAGCAATGTGCATCAGCTGGGTTGAATAAAGACTCATCAACCTGGCTGAAGCCTCTGCTCAAGTCCAATTTTCAGCATCAGATTTATTAGAGGTACTCATCTAAAAGAAGGCCAAAATAAAATGCCCCCATAGAACGATATTTTGGGAGAAGAAACTCAAAAAAGGGGCTACTTTAAGGTGTCAGTTCTCTTGACTTTCTGGTGTGATAAGTGATGATTGGGTTATGCCTTGAAAAATTAGGAGGTTCTAAAGGCATCACCTTAGGTGTTCAGGAGTTTCAACCAACTTTCAACCACCGTTGAAAATGAAGTTTATGATCCAAATTATGTAGTTCTTTTTGAAAAATCTGTCCTGCTCCCACAGAAACCTGTTCCTCTCAAAGGCCACAGACATTTCAGTGTTGAATGGATGAAGTACCTAAACTTCCATGTAACTGGAAGTTTAATAACAGAGAAGTGAGACAGCAGCCCCCAGTGCGGACCCAGAAATGAACTGGAAGAGTGCACTTGAAGAGCAAAGCAGATCAGGTTTTGCTATTACGCCAACAAGGAATGTGATCTGTAATAGTAGAAGTGATGATTACTGGTTTTCAAAAGAAGATATCTCTTGAAATTAGAACTCGAGGTGGGAGTGGCAACAAAAGCCATCATCAGAACGACACGTGGCTGGGGACACGAGGCAGAGGGCTGAGGGCGAGCGCTCGCCCACTCAGCAGCGGTGCCGCATCGCACAACACCTACTGCCAGTTCTGAACATGCAAATTTTATGCAATCTCCCCCTACCCTTTAGAAAGGCCTACTGGCAGGAGTGTGAAATCAGGGCAACCAAGCCCAGCATGGTAGGACAGAGAAGGGGATCAGGGCTATTTGAGGGCAGCTTGAAAAACTACCAGGCCTGCACAAGAGTCCTGTCTGGCTCTGCGTTGAGAGGAGTCGGCATGGGGGGGGGGTGCAAGGGGAGTTGTTGAACAGCGTGTGTGTGTAAGAGGAGCTGTTGCACACTGTGTAAGGAGGGCTTGTTGCTCAAGATGTGTGTGTGTGTGTGTAGGGGGGTTGTTCACAGTGGGAGCATGTGCGGGGGGGGTTGCACAGGGTGAAGGTGTGTGCAGAGGTTGCTATACAGGCGGGGGTGGTGTAGGAGGTTGTTGCACAGGGCGTGTGTGTGCAGGGAGGGTTGCTGCACAGGGCATGTGTGTGCAGGGGTGGTTGCACAGATCTATGTGTATGTGGGTGGTTGGTTGCACACTGGCTGTGTGTGTGCAGGGGGTGGTTGCACAGACCTGCAGGGCGCTTGCATAGATCTGTGTGTGCAGGAGTTGGTTGCACAGATCTGTGTGCGGGGGGTGGTTACACAGATCTGTAGAGGGGATGGTTGCACAGATCTGTGTGCGGGCGATAGGGCGCATAGATCTGTGCGGAGGTCGCCCAGGTCGGTGTGTGTGGGGGATGGTTGCACAGATCTGTGTGTGCTGGGGGTTAGCTGCACAGATCTGAGCGGGGGATGGTTGCCCAGGTCGGTGTGTGCGGGGTCTGGTTACACAGATCTGTAGAGGGGATGGTTGCACAGATCTGTGTGCGGGGGATTGGGTGCATAGATCTGTGCGGGGGTTGCTCAGGTCGGTGTGTGCGGGGAGTGGTTGCACAGATCTGTGCGTGCGGGTGGTTAGCTGCACACATCAGTGCGGGGAATGGTTGCCTAGGTCGGTGTGCGCGGGGGTTGGCGGCGCAGGTCGGTGTGTGCGGGGTCTGGTTACACAGATCTGTTGGAGGGGTTGTTTGCACGGATCTGCGTGCGGGGAACTGGGTGCATAGATCCGCGCGGGTGTCGGTTGCACAGACCCGCGTGCGGGGGGCGGCTGCCCAGGTCGGTGCGCGCGGGGGGTGTTGCGGCTGCCGCCCCGCCCGCCGCGGAGCCCCCGCCCCTCGCCGNCGGGGCCCGCGTGCCGGGCTCGGTACCCGGGAGGATGCCGGGGAAGCGCGGCTCGGCGGGCGGCGCGGAGCTCCCGGGGGCCGGCGCGGCGCGGCAGCGCGGGCGGCGGAGGAAGGTGTCCTGCTTCTCCAGCATCCAGCTCTTCCTGGTGTCCGAGTGCGCGTTGATGCTGGCCCAGGGCACGGTGGGAGCCTACCTGGTGAGTGGGGGGGGGGCGCCTCCCGCCCGGGCTGCGGGGACGGGACCCTTCGCTCGGGGCGGCTCGGCGGGCGCCCCCCCCGGCCCCGGGTGGGCTTGGAGACCCGCAGCCCCGCGGGTTCGAGGCGTAAATGACTCAGCAGCGCCGGGGGGGGGGGGGTGTGACCCTCCTCGCCGTCCCCTTCGCCGGGAAGCCCTGTCCCCGCTGCCCCCGAGCCCCCGCGGGGCCGGCGAGCTCGCCGGGGGCTGGGGTCGGGTGCCGGCTGCCCCAGCTTATTCTGAGTAAATGCCGAGAAAAACCTCGCGGGGCGTTTGCTTCGTGCCTCCTGCCTTGCTGCTGCTCCTCGCCCGCCCGGAGAGGTGCGGCGGTGCGAGGCTGAGCGGTCCCGTAAGGCGGGTTGGGTACAGCCCAAAATAAAGACTTTGCGCTGAATCTGCGTAGCGAGATGTGGTGTCGGAGGGAGAAGTGTAGTACAAGAGTTGGAAAGGTGTCCGTGCGGCTGTGCTGCTGCCTCGGAGGACGCACCGAGAGAGGCAGCCTGTGAAAACCAAGTCTTCTGCCAGCAGATGTAAGCGTACAGTTGATTTAAATGTCTCAAAATAGCCGGCTTTATTTGAGAATTATAGTTTCCATGGAAAAGAAATGTATTCATAATCTCTGAGGCTTTTTGATGCCGTACACGTAACGTATTATACAGTAAGTGTAAGATCTCTGCATTCTGTACTTGTATTCAGTATTTAGCGCCGCTCCTCTCTCCCGTGCTGTAGCTCCTTATGAAAATTTGTGCTAAATGTGATCCATAATGCGGGGGTGTATGTGGCTAAACTAACTACAGTTAATATTCTCTATTAATATGAAATGGAAATTAGTCATCTCCGTGTAATAATACACAGAAGTTTAGTTTGGAATGTATTTCTAATTCCAAAGGAAACTACATCACATCTGTTGGGATAATAAGTAGTTCTATACCCTGTGTGAGCACAGGTGGATATAATTGAATTTGTTGGAGCTAGACGGAGACGTGGTTTTTTTATGTGAGTAACACCTTAGTAAGTAAATACACTACTTCCGATGAGCTACTTGCAAAATGAGCTGTCAGCCTGGATGAGTACGGGATAATCCTTCCCCAAAGTAACGGCCAAGGAAGAGCCTGCTGAGGTGATGTCACCCAGTGTGCTGGAAACATATAGATCTGCTAGGGAACTGTGTGCTGGCACACTGCACTACGAAGTCTAAGTATAGGATCAGCATGCCAAGCATGGCATTTTCCTCAAAATCCTTCCCATTGCTCTCTCCTCACTAGTTCAGTGTTTCTTCTCCTGTTTTCCTCAACTCCTGGGCATTCTTTGTACTGTGCTCTAGCCTGTGCACCCTCATCCCGCTGAATAACGCTGCTGCCATTGTAGTTCCTGGAGTCCTGACTCCGTCCTCTGAGGGGTTAACTGGACCTAGGTGCTGCTTTCCCTACCCTCTGCCATTGTCCAGGACCGTCCGCGTGACATGATGCCCCTGCAGCCAGCCGGATCCACAAATGGGAACAGACAAGTGGTCAGTAGGGGGAAAAAAAAGCAAACTAAACTCAAAAACAATCCCCAGCATGTGTGAGCAGTGGCCCAGCTACACTGGGCAAGTGTTCCTCCCTTTATCCTCCATCATTGCAAATACCACACTGTTCTTCGTACAATGAACAGGTACAAACGTGGAATTGTCTTTGGAGGGTAAATGTGTGCTTATAGTGAATCTGGATGAGTGCTGTGCTTACAGGTGTAGTGGGGGGGTGAAAACAGGGTTAGTAAAGATGCTTATTGGAAAGTGTGGAGTACCTAATCATTTTTGCAGACCAGGTGTCCCATGGGGTCACCTACTGTTCTCAGGTGCTGCCTTGGGGGTGAAATCAGTGGAGGCACTCCAGAGTCGCCCAGGTGCAGCTGCAAGTGGATATTCATTTACTCAGGCTCCTGGGATGAGCAGGAGTGGTTGGGCTCAGCAGTGGTGTGCCAGGCTGCTCCCCGAGGGACAAATTAGCAGGAAACACAAAGCAGAGAGCAAAAAGAAAGGTAAATAGGGAGATGCTGCAGAGCACAGACGAAGTGTGTAGATCTGAGCAGTTGAATAAACTACTAATTTTAGCCTGACAGCAGTGAACTAGTGCTGTATTCGTAGTTCTGCTTTGCTTGGCCACATGTGTGACTTTCCCTAGTTATTTGTAACTCAGGAAGAGAAACCTTTTTTTGCCTTATAGGGCTTCCTCAGTTTTCGTCTGCCTTGTTCTGCACGGGGAGGTTGTGAGGGCAAAAAGTTGGCTTGTTAAGAAAACAAGGCAAGGGCTTGGCTTCTTACGAATTACTGAAGAGCTCAGTTTTGGTTCAGTTTAGCTTTCACATCATTATGTTTAGAAGCGGATGTTGTTATTTCTTTTTAGAGATGGAAAAACTTTTTTTTTTTCCATGTTCCCTGCACAATAAACCAGCAGTGCCCGTTTGAATATATGTACAAAGTAGACGTTCATTCATTATGTGGTTTTGAAGCAAAGATCATTCAGTTTTATTTGTTCATAAAACATTCTGCTTGCCAACAGGGCTTTATAAATAATAAATGCTGATAAAAATCTATAAAGTCAAATTCTCTTCCCACAGAACTCAGCAGTGAAAATACCCCAGAATGCCAACAGTGGATGTCTGTGGTTAATTAGTACAGTAGCTTTAAGGTTCTTCATGTGATATTTTAGGGAGTATTTGATCAATTACCACGTTCCAAAATATTTGTCAATTACTATTCCTGCTGTTTGCAAGACGCACATGTTCCACAAGGGCTTGGTGCCATATCATGCAGTTTATGCAAATACAAGCCTGCACTGCTGCCTTCATTTTTGGGGCTGCTGAATACACCCTGTTATTTGCATATTCTTGTAAGGTTTTGTGTATGCATTTATTGAGCTTCATCTAATTACTCCTGCGTGCTTTTGGAAACTTGAATTTCCCAGTAACTGCAGTGGCAGTAGGGAAAATGCTGCCTGTAGTCTGCGGGAATTCTTGCTGCAGAAGTTGGTTGGGCTTTTTGCAGCAACTTTTAAAAAACCCAGAGGATTTCCAGTCAGTTGCTCTCCTGCAGCGTATGTCCGTGGATTAAAGAGCCGAGCGTTACTGGTACAGATGGCACCAGGAGGGAAAGGCTGGAATCTCCGTTTTCCAGCTGGAGCCCAGTGCCTTTCAGGCAAATGCAGCAATGTGATCAGTCATGCTGGCCGTGCAGAGATGAGGATTTCGATAAGGCCGATTCACATACCTTGGGAATGCTTCCCTCCCTGCCCCTCCCACCCCTGAATTCTTACAGGCATTACATTTTGGAATATTTTAACTGGTAATAACGTTCCAAGTGCTCCTGATGGTAAATTGTCAAGGGATTTCATCACTCAGCCAGTCAAACCTTTTGCCTAGCCTGTGGTGAAATCATTGCCTTAGCAGAAGGTGAAGAGCTCTCAGTTTGACAGCCACAGTTTGTGGAGCAGGAGCGCAATTTAATTTTCTCTCCCCAGCCTTTAGCCTCAGTTCGCTTCGGTTCAGACTGACCTAGTTGCAAGCACCCAACATCTGCCAAAGTCACGGGCTTCTTTAGATAGAGGGCATGCATATGGGAAGCACGTTGAGGAACAGTTATTTGATGTGCTCCAGATATCTGTTTTTACAGAGCTTGACTGAGTTGTCTCTGTTTGCTGCAGCTTTGAATGCAGCCATTCATGTGTTTTATCAAGTGATAGAGGATGACTGGCCTGACCATGAGATGGAAAGGAAAATAATTGGTCCCTCCCAAGGAGGGTGCATTGGTGTTTGCGTGGGAATGAATGCCAGATTGTTTTGTGTTTTGCTGAATGAAAACTTTTGAGCTACGCTTAACTTCCTGGCTAGAGCTTTGCCCAGGCAGCGGGGTTTGACTACAGCTTGCAAAAGCCTCTTAAACCGTCTGCGGAAACAGTAGCACTGACTGTGTCCAGGTGAAACTGTGTTTGCATGTGTTCTCTGAGAAAGGCTCCTTCTGTTCAGTTTTTATTGCTGCCGAGGTATGGGAATTAATGAAAAATGTTAAAATTCCGTGTTCAGGCAAAACGTAAGTGTCAAAGATAAATACAGAAGGTAGTCATCAAAGCGTTTTGGCTGGAACAAACACAAATGGGGGGGTTGTAAGGTGGATACCAGGGAACTGAGGGATCAAGAGCAGAGCTCTGTTTGTGGGGTTTTAAGTTGCTTTGCTCTGTAACCCTTTTCTGTCCTGTGTTAAATTAGGAAAATATATACTGTTTTCCTTTTACAGAAAGTAGTTGTCTTCTGTTATAGAAGCTCAGGCAAACCCTCCTTGAAGTCAGTGGATAGGTCTGCATGGAGGATGTCATTAAAGGCAACTATACTACACGAATACTGCAATGCTTCAAAGCTTTCTGTTGTGCTTGGTGCTCTGCAGCAGAATTTTCTGGAGTATTTGTAGTCTTGATAAACTAGGCAGGAGAAATGTTGCAGGCTGGGAAACTGAGGCAGAGATTAAGAGCTTGATTCTGTAGCTGAAGCTATTGGTAAAGCTTTTGCTTGGTTGACAGCAGCAGAGCCTGAATCCTTTAGGCATGGGCAGAGAAAGTCTGGCAGAGCAAGGAATTCCAGTTTCAGGTGCTTCAGTCCAATGACTTAACTGCAAGAGCAGTTTTTCCCATTGAATTTATTGTTGTTTTTATTAAAGTATTTATTTTCCTAGAATAAGAATCAGCTTTGAAATACTGCTGTCCTTTTTTTGTTTTGTTTCCATCCTCAGCAGTGCTGAGTAATAAATTAGCTGTAATGCTCATAACTTATTTGTCATTGGAGTATTTAAGGGGGGAAAAAAAACACAGAGTGAAAATAAATATTTTAGTGAGGATGAAGATTGCCAAGCATTGGCTGGTTATTGCTTACAGTTCATTTTCCCTTAATATATCTTTGCTGGCGATGTTATTTCTGGAAGGTTGTTTCTAGTATGCCTTTCCCATTAGAGAATATTGTCTGTTCTGCAGCTGAGTTGTGCAGAAAGTTATTCTAAACTACATCTTTTGACTGCATTTGTATTTCTTCTCCAAGAAGCTTTTTGGTGTTTTTTGGATGTCTGACTGCAGGGTGGAGGAGAAGCCAGTTCCAACTCTGGGTTCTGATGCCTTCCAACTCCTCTGGGGCTTGAGTAGGGAGTGTGGCATTGTCTTACTAACATAAGAACTTTATGTATATGAGTAGAAGAAAATTCCAATTCAGATGTAGGTTGGATTTTTGTGTATTGGGAAGTCTTACGAGTAACTGGCATTTATGCTTTGGTTTCAGGTTTTCTTTTATTTACTACTAATAGATGAAATGGTGTGAAGATAACATGTTTATTGCTTACCTTACACATTGTGTGCCATTTGCAGAGTAAATCGAAACTTACAATCTGATGCCTTCTTGGTTAAATGCGTTTAAAGGCAAAATGCACTTGATATGGTAGAGGGTGGACTAATTGATTTTAGTGTTTAATTATTTTTAGCAGAAAGTATGACAGTTTTTCATTTTCTCTGGAAGGACCAAGTGATACTAGTAATCCCTGAAAGAAAGGGCAGCCTGTTAGAAATGTTATGATCCATTGTAAAACCAATGTCTCATTTCTTTTGGCCAGCCTTTGCTTCCAAAATCCCCTTAGCGTTTGCTGTGTGCCTGTGGGACAGCTAGTTCTGAGTTTTAATGGGCTGCAGTATTAATGCAGCTGAAGTTTAAAGGGACCCTGAATTAGATCAGGGCGTACCTTGGTTTGAAGGTCTGTGTTCTTGCTTAGTAACTTTTTGCTGAGTGTCTCCTGAAATAGTAATGTAGCCCTTGTCCCAGAGAGGGCTCAGTTGACTGTGATTCCTCTCCTCAGCAAGGGAGAGCAGATATTCCCTGTTTCCCAGAAAGGCGTGTGTCTCAGGTTGCATGGATTTTTGTTCCCCTATTTTCAGGATATTGTAAAGGACCAAGTGCCAGCTTGTGTTCTGCTACAGCAGCGAAAATTTACTGCTTCAGAAGAGTTACTGTGCAATTCATCAAGAAGAATTTGTGCTCTGTGTATAATAATGTAAAATGCTTCCTTACTTATATGCTCCTTCAACTTTAGTTGTTCCTTCACGGTACCCAGATTGAACTGGCATATTATATAGCGGGTGAGGTTGCAGCTTGGATGAATTAGTGTAGCTTTGTCTTCTGATCAACACCAGATGAAGCTGCAAAGTGATATATTCTAAGTGTTATCCAAGAAAGTTTAAATGAACACATGATAATACTCTGTGTAGTAACTCCTTTAAGTGAAGTCTGGAAGCATTCATTTTTGCTATTGCATAGAAAAATGTGCCACTGCTTTTCATTTACAAGGTTTCATTATAACTGCAGCAAAACCAGGACTAGAACCCCAAGAGTCCCCTCTCCAGGTCACCTTGGAGCAACAATTAGACTCTGTCTCTTTGTACATACTTACCGCAATGCAAATAGCATTGCCTGCTCTGCTAAGTACAGATTTCGCACTCCATGCCTCATATGCTGTTGATGCGATCAGTAGCGGTAGCAAGCTGTTTAGGGAGTTTCTGGTGTGTCTGAGACTTCTTTCCATCTGTGTTGGGGGGGCTCTGCCCTCTTGTTGGAAGCATTTTATAATATTTAGAGAGATGGTCCCTGCATCCAAGATGTTTCAGTTTGAGTGGATGGATCAAAACATAGAGAAAAGGAACTTTTCCTTTTCCCCAGGTTTTAAGTGGGGATACAGTTGTGATCATGTAGAGATGAAGACCTGTGGTGGAAGTGTGACTGGATCTGCTTCTCCTCACTTAGCGAATCTTGGAAAGACCTCAGAACTAAAATCAGATTTTGTAAATTCTCCAGTTAGCACTTTCCCTTTTACAACTTTATTCTGACTGTGATGTGCTTCTGCATTTTAATACTTACATGTTTCCTACTGAAGTGAGGGAGGCAGGCCACCCCTTTCTGCTGTTACACAGTGCCGCTTGTATTGGAGTTGCAGATCTTTTACTGGGGTTTGTGTTGCAGCAGTGCCTGAACTGCTCAATAATTTTAGATGACTGCTTGTAGCATAAAAGCAAAATATTTATTTCAGGTTTGTTTGAATGTTTATCATTGTTATTTGTTTTCTGTGGTTCAAAAGGCAAANTGTCCTTTTAAAATGCTTACTGTGCTGCTCACCTGTATAATTCATAATGCCTTAGTTTACTGAAAGAGCTAAAAGACTTAAAATTCAGTTTTAAGGTGATCCATAAAGTGACAGTGAATTTTTTGAAGGAACTGTGATAATTCGGTAGTATTGAGGTCTTCGTGACTCACCCAGCATTATGGTTTCTGAAGCAACTATGTCAGACTTGCTTTCAAGTTAGGTTTTTTTTGGTGCTTTGATGTTGCATCTGAATCCAACATTTTCTCTAGCTTGTGTTTTTTGGGGTTTTTTTCCTAATAAAATGGTAACTACAAACTCTACCACAAAGAAACTGAAAGAAAGCTTGTCTGTTTGGGAAAAGTTGTGGAGTGTGAAAGACTACAGAAACCTTTCAGAAATGTTTCACTACTAATTTTTCAAAACATACAGTGGTATATTTGATTTTCTCCCACTACAAGTTAGATTTTTGTCTGAATTGAAATCAGCATTAATTTGGGGTCAGTATATAAGAAATGGCCTTGAAGTGTATTTTAAGGTGATACTTAACAGTTTAATACCTGAAGGGTTGAATTAAATGATGTGGAATTGCTTTACAGTCGAGATACCAGGTAGTGGTTGCCACTATGTTCCTAAAACAGATTAATTATTCTGTACATTCATGTGAGGTGAAAAGTATTTTCCCTGGAGTTGGCTTGGAACCTGTATTAGACAGAGCTTTGCATGCTCTCAGCTGGCCAGAGGACAGCAGTGATGGGTATTATTGCCATACTAGGAGAGAGTTCCGAGTTTGCTGTGGTTTCAGCTTTATTTCATCCCTTTCATTCTCCAAGGGGATAACAGCGAATGAGAGAACACCGTAACTTCATAAGATTGCAGCACATCATGTTAAACAATGAATGGTATTTGTTTTCTCCAGTAGAATTTAAACAGGAAGATGTGCGAAAAGTTTGTTTGGGGTTCTTGTTTTTTATTTCTGAGAAGGAGGATGTGAAATAACTGGTACCTCTTTCTGCTTCTCTCCTCAGCTTCGTGCAGACATGGTTAGACACGTCATTAGCAATAGACCACAGAGGGTTTTGGGAACATTACAATGCTGGAGTGTGGGCCAAACCTCACACTTCGGCTTGAAGGGAGTCTCTGAAAGGCTGCAGGAGGACTGGCATGTGCTTTGCTTTATGCGGTAGCAGGACCAGTCCCCTGCACCTCTGAATAGAACCAGACCTGTAGGCACACGTGCTTGTCTATACTGAGAAATATCAAGGGAGAAGAGGGGCAGCACCTGAAGGTTCCAAAAGAAAAGCTAAACATACTGACTGAAAGAAAATTATTTTGAAAAATGTCCCCAGTGGTGTCCTGCTGCTTGTTGTGCCATGCTAATGACTTTCATCTGCTGGAAACATGCTTCTCATCCTGACGTGGTTTGAGTGTTGCATGATGTATTGAGATGCCAGATTATGGGTTGATCCTTCCCCTGTCACTGGGAAACAATGGGAAAATAGCAACATGTAACTAGGCCTTGATTTTTTAATGAGGAAAACTTGAGTTTAGATTTCCAGTTTTTGAGTCCTGTTTCAGTTTGTGTGATGGGCAGAGAAAGTGCTGGGCGTACAGCCCCTTTATGAGTAATAGTGGGCAGCATTTTTAGGGCTTACCAGCAAAAGAACATGTAACTAGGCCTTGATTCTTGATCAATGTACAGGGCCAAGAGCAGTTAATTACAATGGGCCTTTCAGCCTCTGTATGAGATGCGCACTTTGTTTCCTGCTGCCTATGGCTAGTTATAATGCAGGTCCTTATGTCTGAAGTCAGCACAGCTGCTGGCTGAGAGATGGGAGCTTTAGCTGAAGGGATGCCTTGTCTAGGGGTGCTTGTTTGTGAAGGGCAGTGATGTTAGTTTTGTAATATCAGCTGGTTTGGGTGATCCTGTAGTCGGTGTGGTCTGAGGTGCTCAGTGCAGTGAGTGCCCACTGAGCTCAGTTCTGTTCCCATTCTTGTATTCTTAGGCTTTGGTCCAAAAAGGAGTGTTTTGGCACGAAGTTTGTATTTCTGTCATTAAAAGGTGGTATCAAAACCTACATGGATAGCTTGAGCCATTGGATCGCAGTGCTATGAAGCTAGTCTAGGTTGGGTTGGTTTGGGGTTTTTTTTGTTCCTTCTCTTGCTATAATCTGTGATCTTTAATACTATATAATTAGTTTAATACTATATACATTAAGGGAGCTAGCTTGGGGTTACTCAGAAGCTTTCCCATAGTCTTTGGGATTCAAACCTACCAACTTTAAAGAATTCAAGAGCAAAGGCTGAAAAGGAAAGATTTCAAGTATTCCATGGAGCTAGATAAACTGTTCACTTCCAAGAGTCTATTTGCTCAATTGAGGCCACTTCTGCATTGACGAGCCTGTGAATGAATGGATTCCAAAAACAGCTTGGGAGTTATTTGATGGCTATTGAAGTTAAGCCACGCTAGCAAACCATGTGCTAGAGGCACAGCTTTGTGGGTTTGCTGTGTTACTTGGCACAGCTGTACAAGCATTCTCAAATGCTGGCCCTATACTGAAGTCCAGTGTTTCCTGTGGATTAGGATGCATCAAGGCTGCTGTGTTGCTCTTAATCTCAGTACTAGCTCTGACCAAGAAGGCAGAAGTTTCAAATTTCTTCTTGCTGTGTCTTGAGAAAGCAGTTGATCCTTATGGTGTAGCCTTTTGTAGTTGAGATGGCATTTGTTGATTTGAATAATTCAGCTGAATTCAGTGCTGGACAAGCTTTTTGCCAGAATTTTTATTTTGCCTTCTTAGTTAAATAGATCCCTAATGAATTACTGTAGTTGTGTGTAATGACTCTTGGGAAATATTGGATGCAATGTCTAGAAATGGTTCTCTGCAATTGTCAAATTACAAACTCTTGAAGTAAATCTTCTGAGCAGTGTCCAAGGCCCCTTGTTACCTGAGTTTTCATGATGTTCCTACATTAATAAGTTGCATCTTTGGTGTTCTGTGGGCAGGCATTCCGTGAGCAGTTGGTTAGAAGGGTAATAACTTGGAGGGTAAATGTGGATGTAAAGTTCTCTGCTTTCACTGCATTGCTGTGACCAGAGGGCTGCTGGCAGGAGAAACTGGCTTGTTTTCATCCAGGACAGGGTTAGGAATAAAACAGCTGAGGACTCTGTAGTTGGGACTTTGAGTCAAGGGAGGGAGAGAGAGGGAGAGTCTAGTATGGAGGTAGGAAGGCAGAATTTAACTTTTTGGAAAATTTAACTCCTTTTACATATGGAGAAAATCCTTCAAGTGGGGCTACAGAGAACAGTCATTATATGGCTTCATTGAATTGGATTTCTTTCTCATGGAAGCCACAGTGAGTCTGGCAATTGGTATAAGGTTGTATGGTCTCATGTCTGAATTTTTTTCCCCCGTCTCTCCTGTAATGTCCCAGCTCAATATTCTGTTTCCTCATCTTCAAAATGACTTGCTCTCAGATGGTGTTATACATTTGGGGAAGTGGTTGGCTGAAATGAGCAAAAATGTTCAGCAAATGGCCTGTGGAAAAAATGAGGTTTCCTGGTTTAGCATGCAGTGCCTTTTGGCATGAATGGAGTGTGTCTCGTTACTCTTATGTTGAGTTTGGTCACTCTAGTGTTGAATTTGACAGAAACGTTACAGATTTCTGTTAGACATTGCATTGAGGCATCGAGGTGTGGGGTTCTTAAGAGATGCACAGAACTTTGCTGCACTGTAAGTGCAAGCCAGACTAGAATGACCTTTGCTTTCTCCTTTATTTGCCTCCTCTAGTGTGTGTTGGATAGATTCATATAGTTTCAATTTGATTCTCAGCATCCTGATTATGGTCAGAACTCTTGGTTTACAGACAGCATCACAAAAAAATAAGTTCATGGAGTGTTTCCAGGAGTCCGTGTCACTATTTCCTTGCACTCTGCCTTGCTTCCGCAGCTCATACAAGTCAGAGGTGAGATGATGGGGAAACAGCAACTTGTTTCCTCTAAGCCTGTACTACTGGCTAGGCAGATTCTGTTGATGGTGGCGTCTTGGCAGGGACAAGAGGAACATCCCTGCCACACTGTTTTCAAGCCAGGCTTTTACTTTGCAGCTGGCTGTCCAGAGCTGTCATGTCCAAACTGACTCTCTTCATCAGTGAAAGCTAATTTTCATGCTCAGAGAAATCTGTTTTCATTAGCATTTGGACAATGCAATATGTTGCAGACTTGGGACAGGAGACCTTTGCCTGTGGGATAACGCTTGTTGGCTGAGGAACAACTACTATTTGTATTTTCTGGTGAAGATGCAGACCGGGGATGTTTGGGCTCATTTCCTGGTTTTGTCATGGACTTCCTCATGCCTTCACTGGACTTTTTCTCTCCTTCTGCAAATGTGCCAGCTATGGTATTCATGGTCATCTTATGAGCTGGGAGGATTACCACTGAGCTGCTACAGTGATGGTAACTGAAATGAAAGGCAGCCTGGTGTGGACCCTGAACTAGGTCTCTGTCAGCTACCACAATACACTGAATTAAGTGAATTAATGGGATGGTGATCTATTATCCTACCTCTGCTTGATCTGTGAGGCTTCTCCCATCACCCTGGGCTTTAATGCAGCCTTATTGCCAGCTGAATGGTATCTGCTTCCTTCACACCTGCCTGAAACCACAGGGCTGAAGAATCTAGATCTTTGTTGTCTGAGCCTTCACAGGAAAAGACTACTCACAGCTGCTACTTGCTCTTTGGTAGTGATGGATCTTAAAAGAGCCCAAGGGTATTATTTTTCAGAGATGCTTTTTGAGCCATACTCTTGTTGACAAAAGTGATGTACTCTTGAGTCTCTGAAAACGGAACTCTTGTTCCAAAATCATTGAAGTGTTTTTGAAAACTCTCCTTCCCTGTCATTGACTGTAATGGACTGCTTCAGTGGTGTCTAGCTTCATATAAAGCAGGCCAAATTCAGAGTCTAAATGTTATGTGCCGGACTAATAAATTGTATTGTAATTAGTACCTTGAGGAGGCAGGAACCAGGGAGAAGCTGCATATGAGGAGAACAGATTTTGTTGTAGAAGTTGTCTGAGAAGGATGAGCGAAGAACTGTGGAAGAAGGTGAAAACACAGGATTTGAAACAACCATTGAAGATGTGTATGATGGCAAGAAAATGGGCATGGAGCTGCTAGGAATACTTTAACAGACTTCCGTTCAAGACAGCTGGAGATCTAGCATAGTAGGTAGTGAGACTGGATGAAGATTGATCCTTCCGCAAGTCAAACCCATTCAGTTAAGGCAGCCTTCAGACAGGCTAATGCAGGTACCAGTTTTCCAGTTTCCCTCATGCAAGCTGGACTGGACTCATCCCTGTTCTTTGTACCAGGTCTACTATTGTCATCCCCACTTTTGAGAAAGTTAAACTTAGGGATTGCATGGGCCACTTTGCTGAGATATTAGGGGCTTTGTCTTTCTTGGTTTCCATGCATATGGCTTTCTTGTCCCTTTGCTTGCTGTGTATTTCCCAGTGAACCTTATCATGGCTTTGAGCAATGTACCTGGTGGTGACAGGTTCCTGCTGGTGGTAGAAATACTACAGCCATGCATGCAGCTCTTGTTCTGGCTAGTCTACCATGCATCTGCAAAATCAGGGTCAAGAGAAAGCACATTGGGAAAATACAGGGAGAAAGGAGGTAGTTTGTGCAGCCAATGTCAGCACTAATTGGTTAGTGAATGTCTGTGGTGTGGTATTGAACTTTGAATGCAAAACCATTGCCCCTCTACAGTGCCTGAATTGTGTATTCCTCCCAGAATTTGGCGTACCACTGCTGTATATACAGTAAACCTTCATGGGAACCTCTCTCATATTGTGCTTTTGCTCATGTCAGACTTTAGTAGATAAGTGGAAGAGTTGGTGATGTCTGTTCTCCTTGCATGTGCTCACTGAATTTTTGCAGGGTCTGGTGATTCTACAGTGAGGGGACCCTGTCATCTGCTGTGCAGTGCCTGTCTCTGACACGGGTTGTTGCTAATGCTGCAGACACAGGGGTGAAATTCAGCCATCTGTGTGTACAGCCTTAGCAGATGCATTTGTTCATTGGCTTTTTGATAGCTCACTTCATAGTGAATCCCAAGAAACTGTGCTCCCATCTCCATTTTACAGGAACACGTTGAGACAAGTGAGATTATGACAAGTCTGCAAGTTCTAGCTAGATCTCCTGTTTAATTTTTCCTTAACTGTAAGAGTTTTGTTATTCCCTGTGTATTATTTGTGTGTTATTTTAGAAGACACTTGTAAATCACCTTTTGTTCAGGAGGAAAGAGGCTTACTACCTTTGAGAAGTGGCAAAATGGGGAGATGATATGATGGTACAGGATGTAAAGTTGCATGGCCTGTGTTGCGCTCAGGACTGCCCAACTTAAGCATGCAACTGTCAAAAGTCTGTCCTTTATGACTTCCACTCCCCATTCTTCAAACAGGGCATGTTCAGATAATACGCTCTCAGGTGGAATAAGCTTTAAATCAGTTTCAAGCCCAAACTTGTCTGTTTGTGCTGTGAACCCCCTGCGCTTACCTCCTAACCTGCCCCATTCTTCAATGTAATGCTTGGCAGCAGCTGGCACTCAGCTCCGATTCTTGCCCTTGGCTCTGCAGAGAGACAACGTGGAAGGAGAAATGAGTAGTTTGTGAACAGCTTTGTAGGAGGTGTTACTTAGCAAATAAGCAGCATGACACGGACAGCTCTTGTGTGGGCTGCACAGTGTGATAGGAATAAGCAAGCAGCTCATGTGGCTTTGGGATAAGCTAGGGATGTTGCAAGTTGGGTGGTAGAGAGACCCTGATTCCACCTGCAGGTACTTAGGGTAGTTTGGTGTTTCTCTTATGAGTTTATGAAGTGCTGTGGATTCACAATGCAGTGTGGCCATTTTGTTGGTTCCCTTTTAAACAGCTTTCTTCCTCCCAAGGCTTACCAAACTAATGCATATCATGTAGTGGTTAATGAGAAATCCCTCTAACTTCTCCCTAAGCCGAGTTCCCATTTGCTGTAGCCAGGTGTCCATGCTGCTGGGTGAGAAGCACAAGAGATATCAGCAGAGCCAGAACAGAAGAGGAGGAAAGTAGTAGAACTTGTCAGAGAACCTCCTCTCTCAGTATATAGCTTTTATATAATCACTGTTGTCCTCCAACCATGAAAACTGAATTCAGTTTCCATCAAAGCTTCTATTAACGCTGCTCCAGAGTGTCCTGCCTGTGTCATTTCTGCCCTGGCTCTTGCTTGGCAGCTGGGAGTGCTTCTGCAACCGGCTCTGCACACCTCTCTCCTTGATCTGCACTGTGGCATAACTCAGATGCAACCCTTAGCCCTGAATTCAGCACTTGATCATAAATTAAGATAACATGAAGTCCTTAGCATGACAGGTTTTCTTGTCAAGCTTGTGTTAATGTTTTCTGCTGTGCTAAGTATAAAACCTGTTTAATAGTAGAGAGCTTTCTCTGCAGGCGTAGAAGTGTTGTGTTGGGGAGTATTTTATTAGATAAACAAGCAAACTTGCAATGATTTGGGGAGGTGGAGAAGTGAGGGTGTTGCAGTGTGACGGCTTAGGATCCTGCTTCTCCAGTGCTTTGATAGTAGATAAGAAGGGGCGTTTTTTCTGCTAAGTCTTCCAGAGACATCAGTTTTATCTCCTTTTCTCCACTGGAAGTGAACTCAGGAGAAGGATGCCCTGTTTTAATCTTGTTGCCAGTTCTGAATATGGCCAAGAGTGCCTTTAATGCTGTAGGAGCCTACGTCCGAGTTATTTACAGTTTAAATTCTTCTTTCTCTGTCCTTTATTGCCTACTTGCTGGCCACAGGAAAAATAGGAGATCCACCTCCGAACCTACAGAAGAGGCTCCAACTGCTTTCTCTTGACTTTATTTTGATGGAGCTTAATGACCACCCCTGCTTGCAAGGCCGTGGTGCTGTGCGCTTTTTCCATATGGAGTTCTTCACCCTATGGTTTTGAAATGTGCCAGCACCACTGTTCTGTGCTACAGTTTTATAAAACAAACAAACAAACAAAACTGCAAAAAGGCAGTTGCAGAGTTGAGGTTTGTGCCACTTTGTGAACTTAGGATGCATATTTTTTTCCTGACAGTGAAATAACATAACATTTACAAAATAAATAAGGATTCAAAAATCCACTAGCTTTGTTGTATGTGTGCTGCTAAAGAGCAGTGTATGGGGCACAAATGGATTCTGGTACTGGATACATTTATATAGGTACCTTGTCAGGGACTAAAATATCACCTTGCCTTCATACAGTGAGGTGAATCTTGAACAGCAGGCTCTGAGGCAAGAAACTGTGTGGACATTCGGTCTGTGGTTGTGATAATAGCACCATAGGCTGGGACTTCAGAAGTTTAAAAAAACATCACTCTTGGCTGTGATGCACATCTGCTTCTGAACAGCAGAAAAAAAACCTTCCAAGTTTTGCTCAGAAGTTCAGTGTGGCCCTGTGCTCTGTACCTGGGTCTATTTTGAGCTATTGGTGACTCATGCTAACTTTCTGTGATGGGTATGAGGGTGTAGGTTACAGATAACACCCCTGACAATCTTTTTGTTCACACCTCACTAAATGGGGAAATGCTCCTTCCCTTTCTCAAGAGAGTCAGGGAAAGCGGATCAGTCCCTTGGTTCCTGTGCAGGATCCTTAGGAAGCAGCTGGTGAAGATAACGGCACTGTTGTATTTGTGTTTTTTTGCAATGAGTGCTTGTATTACAGGTTAGCTTTTTATATCGCAGTTTAGATCAGTGTGGATCCCAGTTTCACCAGAGTAGTGGAAAATACACTCATTTAACTTTGAGAGGCATGTGACATTTTTTTTCTGGTTTAAGCTCTTTTGAAACAAACTGTTGCTTTGCACTGAGTGTATCAACTGACCAAACAGGATATCTTCTGTGGGTGCCAACTGCTGTTTGCTCTGTCTGCAATATGCAACAGCGTACAGCATTGCTGCAAGTGTTTGTGGTATCGCTAGGTTACCCAGGTACGCTTGCTTTGTGCCCTGCATTGGCTGAGGGCAAATGACACAGGATGCTGCTACTACTGAAATGTGGGGAGGAGATGCACAGTGGGGTAAAAGAGATGGTAAAAAAGTTTTCTGCGTGGTTCCAGAGAAAGGTAGTTGCCAAAAATGCATGTCCTGCCTTGAGCAGGAGTGTGCTGTGCTGTTTCTCTTGCTGCAGTGTAATACTCTTTCTACTCAGGCCACTGAAAATCCTGACCTTGAACGAGTGCTTAATATGGGCTCAGAGCTGGTTGCTAGAATTTAAAAATGAATTTTTCACACCAGTGAGGTATGGATCCGAGCTGCAAACTCCTTGTGGCACCAGTACAGTAACTGGCAGATTTTCCAGTGCTGGCCTAGAAATAGTATAGGCACATGCAGCAACAGCCAAGCTAATAACACCCTACTTCTCAGCAGTGGTTCAGCTGCGGCATCTATTATCCCCATCATGTGAATGCAAATTTCTATGCAGAGATGATTTCCAGATCTTGAGCAGAGCCAGCTTGGGTGTGTTCATATTGCCACCCTTTTTTTGCATTCCCTTCTGTTTGCATGCCCAAAGCCAGCACGGGTGTCAGCATCTGCGGTGAGAACATTTTTTAAGTTTCCACTGACTTTATTGGACCAGGAATGGTGTTGACACAAGTGATGAGCAGCCTGAGATGGAAGGTGCTGATGCCGTCACTATTTCAGTCAGTTGGGGAACAGCAAGGAATGCTGATGGCAAGGGATAGGTGAAGGTTATTAAGTTTGTTGCCTTCCTCCCAACCATCCGATATGGAAGGGGTGGGCAAAATGCCAAGGGAATTGCCTGCATTTTAAAATAATTGGTCTCAACCACAAGTGATCATCTCAACACTGGAACTGCAGAGCAGAAAAATGTGAGAGCAGAGGATCAGCGTTGTTTCCTTGGGTCTGAAGCCTGAGCCTGGTGGCTGTGCTGTCAGCTGGGGAGGGTAGGCAGCAAGGGAAGCTGAGCCTACAGGTACCATCTCCTCATGGAGGAGAGCTTTCCTCCGTCTCTGGGGTGCCCTTTGCTTTGTACTGTGCTGCTGTTGGAAGAGAGGACAAGGTGACAGCTGAAGAAGTGGGTGGAGACACATGGAAGCAGTGGCTTTGTTTCTGGGAGAGTCACTTTGGCTCTTTGAGGAATCTTGTGTTTCCCAGTTCTGTAATGGAAACTGTGGGAGACGGTTCACATTTGTTTTCCTTTGGGAATATAGTTGCCAGGCAGTTATTTTACACCCTGTAGCACCGCAGACATGTCTCTTCAAGTCCAATCTCTTACCACATAACTGAGAAAATGTATTTTACATTAAAAAGAAGCCTTTTAAAAAGACCCTTCAGGCATAAAGTCAATGTGTTTTCTATATATAACCCTGTATTATTAATACAATGAACTTCTCTGTAGACTCTGTGGGTGAATATGACTTGATCACTGGAGATACAAACAATATGATATTCATTTTCAGTGCACTGTGTCTCTGACTCTATAATCGTGCCCCCGGCCTTCAGTTTATTTCATAGTGATAAGGTGGGGCAATAGCGTGAAACAGGTTTGTGGATTGCATTTTTGCTGAGTATTAATATCAAATAAACAGTGTATAGAGAGAACACATTTACTTTACTTCAGAAATGCCAAGATCTATAGATCTGGGGCAGACAGGAATGATGAATGTGAGTATGTATTATTGAAATAAGTCCAGAATGGCATGGCAAAAGCTTCCTTGGGTTTAGTTAGAGGGGTTGCAGTATGAGATGCTTTGGCTGGAAAATTTTAAGGTGCTGACTGATTTATTTTGGGGTTTTGTTTTCTTTTTTTTGGATGTGGGTCATTTATTACCATGTGCATTATGTAAGATCACTTTCCTTTTTCGGTCATTGAAGAATGTTTTAAGGTGGACTTAGGAGACCCCTGTAACTTGTATCATTTTGAGATTGTCTTTGAAATCGCCTGAGAGAAATGTGTCTGTTTCTCTCTGTTGGAAGAGGAGGTACTGCAAGCACAGTGAAAGTTTTAATTACTTCTCGTTGCTGTACGTTAGGTAGTGTGTTCACAGAAACATGTCTGAGAGGAGCATGAACTTGTGGAGTGACAACAGCCACATGGTTGATCTCTAGCGCCATAGCTAAATCTTAGTGGAGCTGCTCTTAAAAATTGGGTAGTCAATGTCTGGAGTGGGTGAAATGGGAATCCTGCTGGAGCAGTGAATGCAGGACAGAGACAGAAAGTCAGTTCTTATCAAAGGGGGTGATGGAGGCCTTGAGATGTGGAAAAAGAAGATGAGGCTGGCGTGGATGAGGTCTGTGCATGGTGCTGCAGCTAAAGTACGCTGGTCAGGGCCTCAGTGACCTGCTAAGGACCAACCCACAGGAGAGACATGAGGGCACGTGTAGCAGGCAAGGTGGAGCTGTCATTAGCACAGGTGCATGTTCCTTCAGTGCTGTTCCAAACATCGTGGGCACTGGCATTTGCCACAATTGCTGTGCTGTCTCTGCCTCTGTCCTTTTGTGCCTTCTCCGGACTCGTCTGGTCCAGTGAATGGTTGCACACCCCAAGCTGGGGTCAAACCACATGTGTATCTCATTCCTAGGAACTTGTACTGTGTATCTTGTCTGCACATATTTTACTGGTTTGTTTTATTAGCTTCCTGGTAACTGTTTTCATCTTGGCTTAGAAACTTTTTTTAACTGAATATCCTCTTAATCTATTCTTTCCAGCCCTTGCAAAACAGCTGTATAAATGGACAGGAGCCAGGAAATAGCAATTTCACAGCTAATAATGTGGGCTCCTGGTGTTTCCTCGCTGTGTTTTAGCAGGATGTTGTCCATCTTAAGTGTCTCTGCTGCCACCCCACTCCATTCTCCATAGCCCAGCTATTAAACCAACATCCACATGGGCTGCACTCCTGAATGCTCAACCTGGTTTCAGGATGTAGGGGCTTTTTATAATCCTTGCAGCCTTTTCACATGGTGTCAGTATTTTGCAGGAGCTGTCCTGTCTTGTGCAATAGTTTATGTAACTCTTGATAAATAGAGTTCGTGTCTAGGAGAGGTGATGGCTTATCTGCTGGGGAGCAGACCCGTGAAAGGAAATACCGTCAGTACAGTGCTCTTTTATCTAACAGTTACAAAGGACACTGAAAGCATCCCACATGCAAACTGCAAGTATTTAGTTAGATTACACCTTACATTCAGGAAGCCCCATAAGGGGAGCTGTAGAGGAGGGAGAATGAGTCTGGCTATGGGCAGAGGTTTGTTTTGAGTAAATGCAGGTAAACATCTCTGCTGCGCTAATGCTGATTTTTTTTTGTAGTGGGCCTCTGTATTTTAAAGTCACAGCCAATGTCAAAGTAAGAATTTGGGCTGTGCTCTCTGGGCTGCAGCTACCCTGGATATAATGCAGTTGTGTCCTGGTATTCTCTAGGTAAAAATCTGCATGTTCACAGTTTATTTCTTAGCCCTGGTTTTATTTTGCGATATTTTTTCCCTCATGACTGTCAGTGTTTTGGAGGCTACTCGGCTGATGCTGGTGTCAGCACTTTGTACTCAGATGCTTTTTTCCTCTGGATGCTTAAGGCTGATCTCATGGTTTTGTTCCTTCACTGGTCTCCCCCCTGCATCCCATTCCCCACTTAATAAAGACAGAACTGATAGAACTGGGTGGCAAAGCTACAGTCAGAAGGAGCAGACTGGAAAACGCAATGTTGTCTGACCAGAGGAATAAGAACTCCTACTTGCTTTTTTCAGGAGGGCTGGAACTTGCTATCTGTCCTCCTCTGCTTTTTGTTTTACTCTCTTCACCAAAGCAAAGAAAGAAACTGTAAGGGAATGGCAAGACTCTGTTTCCCTATTGTGACTGGTTTAGCTTTTTATAAAAAACAAAGAACAGTTAATTCCTGCTGAAATAAGAACAGAATCAGAATTGAGACTTCTGGGTTTGATTCTCAGGTTTGTCATTAATTTACTGTCACTGAATTGCACTTAGAAATGATGTAGTTCTTTTATTTGAAATCTGACTGTCCAGAGTCTGACCTTTGTAAGGTGTGGCACCCATGTATTTCTAAATGCCATCCTGCTTTCTAGCCACTTGGATATATTTATGGGAAAAGCCTAAATTTTGGCGTCTGGACTGAAACGTGGAAGAAATTTCCAAAACTAGTTAATACCAGTTGGCCTTTGGAATTCACTTCTGTTGCCTTTCAGTCTTCCAGCCTAAATTATTCCATCACAAATTAATTTTGTTGACTGTACTTGTCTCATTAATATTTGGCTCTCTGTACCTCAGTTTACACAGCTGTAATGAGTAATTATGAGTTTCCTATCTAGATACAGCTCAGAAATCAGTGTCACGGACATGATTTTGTGCACTCAGAGTTATGTACTTTTCTTGGGGAGATATCCTATTCTGCCAGAATTGGTGTTCAAGGGACCTCAGCTATAGCCCTGTCCCTCAGGGACATTGTAGAGGTGGTAGCATGAGGGAGGGCTCCCACAGGCAGGGGCTTTGCATTGCTTAGAGTTGGTATTTGCTGTGTGCTGTTGAGTCTGGAGTACTACCAGTCTGAATTCATCAGCCCTGTTAGATCATATCTTGCAACAAAACCAGTCCCGTGTTCTAGGTGATGAATTTAGCTCTGTTGCACAAGTGACTGGTGGGGCAACCTAGGGTTATAGATGTTGTCTGTGTCCCTCCACCTTGCTGTGCCTTGCTTTGAAATACCAATGTAATGTTTTCTAGCAGTGTCTGTCCCCATCTGCTCAGCTGTCGCCTTGGCTCCCGCGGAGGATTGGGAAGAGTGACGCTGCTGTTGAATGTGTGCGGCCGAGGTTGCTGGCACAGGGACAGGTCATGTTGTGCCCTCACACAGGAAGACACTGTTTCCCCTGGTGAATTACAGAGCCATTCTATCCCAACAGGTACCTGCATCTGATGTTTCAGATGAAGTGACAATCTCCTTTCCCTCTGACATGTACAGCTTCACTTGGCTTTGGTATGGGAAGAATTACTGCTGTTGCATTGCCTTCAGTCATAGGATTTGATTCTTAGGGGAATTCTTTTTCTGCCTTACTCAGGTCTTGGCTCTTTAGGGATGGAGAATTTTAGTAGCGATGTAAAGTAAGTGCCTTTATGGGATGAAGTCTGAATTTTCAGAAATCATTAAAACAGACCATTTGGTGATCTGACTTGGACACTTAGCAGAGTCAGGCTTGGGAGACTTTGCTTATGAAAAGCAGCAGAAGCAGGTTGTTTCAATTTCTTAATTTTCTTGCACATGGGGCTGTCTCTCTCCCACGGTGCCCTGGTGTATCCTAACAGAGGCCAACTGCCCCCAGAGAAAAGCTGCTGTCAGAATACTTTAAAGTCGGTCAGACTGGCTCCTGCTTTGTGAGGTTTATCAGCAAAGATTTTTCAGTGCCTCCAGTGGGAGGCTATTTTTATTCTGTCCAGGGGCTGCCTTCTGCTCTGAGGTCTTTATCGCATCTTTTTTAATAGAGTAACCAACCTGTTTTAGGACAACCTTAAATACCTTCATCTTTTGCTATCTGAGAAACAACATTGTCTTTTATTCAAGGTAAAAGTTGTTGGCATTTCTGTGACATGTTCAAGAATCCTTTTGGGTTTTTTTCCTATAAAAGGGGGACACTTCTATAGACATGAGCATGCGCTGAATTTTTGCCTTGAGCAGGGATGACATCAAGTGAGGTACTTAATGTTTTATTTTCGTACTCTGATCATTTTTGTGACTGTGGCAGAAAATCTACATCGTGTTTCATTGTACCATGTAATCAGTACTGGAAGAGCTCTCAAGAAATGATCTCATTCATTTTCTTGCCCTATGGCAAGATCAGTCATACCTGTGTCTTTCCTGACATACAGTGGTGTCTGTGCTCTTGTAAAGACCTCTGCAGCCTCCCTAGGCAGCTTATTTCACTGCTTCACAATCCTTAGGAGTAAAAGTATATGATTTTCCCCCCCACCTTGTATTTAAACTGAGTCATCTCTTCTGCAGTTTAAACCTGTCACTTCTTGTCCTACCCATTTTTAATGTAAAGAATAGGTCACTCCTTTTCACAGCAATGTTAAATATTTAAAGACTGTGCTTCTCTCAGTGTTAAATAACCACTATTTATTAAATCTTCGCTTCTCTATGGTGGTTTTAAATCTTTTATGTAAACCTTAATTGGCCTGTCTTCTCAAAAATATTCCGTAAGTGACAATCCAGTCATTAACTAATCCACAAACAGTTTAAACCCTTTGATCAGCATTTTATTTATATAAGTTAATAGAATCCTTCTGTGCTGGCTAAATTGCCTATTTGTGCATCACTGTCTGTGACTTGACTTGATGGCCTCGTGCTGGTGTGCAAGCCAAGTATCTGCAAGATTTTCTGCTACTTGCTGACTGCGCTTCGTTTGAAGAGAAAGATTGGGTGTCCGGCATGATGTGAGGTGTGATGTTGTTTGTGCCTTGGTTCCACGGCATCGTGATTGCAATGTGAAGGCTCTGCATTCAAATAGAAAGGGAGTCTAAAGAGAGGCTAACCAATCATGGAGTCATGGGTCTCTGCAGGCACCCAAAATATACATTGATGTATGCAGGAATTTCAAAGTGAACATGTGCTCAGACAGGTGGTGGGCTGTGAAATGTCACTCGGTATTAGGACCTTCTGATGTGGTTGTATTTGAATAGTCAGATCATGCTTGGAGCTGAACTGCCACAGCGCTGTGATTTGGATGTCCTTGATGTGTGGGCTTTTGGCTTCAAGGGAAAGTCAAGGAAACTTATGCTTTAGAAGGACATGTGGGAAGGACAGAAGGCAGGTCAAATTCGCTTTCAGTAATTTTCTCTGGATTTCTCTGTTGTAGGTGAGTGTTTTAACCACCTTGGAACGGCGATTCAACCTTCAGAGTGCTGATGTGGGAGTCATTGCCAGCAGCTTCGAGATTGGCAACTTGGCCCTCATCCTCTTCGTGAGCTACTTTGGAGCCCGAGGACACCGGCCACGCTTGATAGGATGTGGAGGGATAGTCATGGCCTTGGGTGCCCTCCTTTCCGCGTTGCCTGAATTTCTAACCCACCAGTACGAATACGAGTCGGGAGAAATACGCTGGGGGGCTGAAGGAAGGGATGTGTGTGCTGCCAATGGGTCCACCAGTGATGAGGGACCAGACCCGGACCTTATCTGCAGGAACAGGACTGCTACCAACATGATGTACTTGCTGCTTATTGGAGCACAGGTCCTCCTGGGCATTGGTGCTACCCCTGTCCAGCCCCTGGGAGTTTCCTACATTGATGACCACGTGAGGCGGAAAGATTCCTCCCTGTATATAGGTAAGGCTCTCTGAACTTCTCACTGAAGGCTTTCCTTGTGGTGTAGCATCCCGTTCTTCTCATCTGTGTGATGCCAGTGGGAAGGATGCCTTGAGACCTCTTCTCCGTGTGCTGCTGTGCTTGTGAAGGTAACTTGGCATGAGTCTGTACACCAAATGGTTATAAGCAAGAGGGAAACATCAGTATTTGCTTTTATTGTAGCAATGTTAAAGGTTGACAGCCGTGGTGGTTGTTACTGCGTGATCAGGAAGATTGTTTTGATTCTACTGTATTTGCCCAGATTGCTTTCAAATCTGATGTTGGTGGCTTATGGTTGAGTTTTAGGTGAAGAATTTCCAAGTGGCATATGTCATGATCATTTTTTTCTTCCTAATGTACTCCAGTTCTCTTCATGTTCCAAAGCATTTACCTGTGTCTGAGTGGTCATTGAAGTATAAGGAGACCGAGAAGAGATGTATGTCCTGTCACTAACGCCATCACATTTTAGCAAGAAAGTGCCTGTTATGGAGTAATTGCTGTGACCCAGCATCCTATAGCAGGACCTTAGATAGTGTGATTCCTGTAACAGAGTGGTATGTGGAAGTTGTTGAGGTTTATTTTGAGAAATGGTGAGCCTGAAGTGAAACTGATGATTCTTGTGATCATATTGCAAAATTCTTCCAAATAGTTAAAATGTGAAATGTAGCCAGTGAAATTTCTGTTATTGGTGTAAGGTGCTCAAGGCTTTCAGCAGTGGTACCCCCTCCAGCAAGTTTAAAGAGGATGCTGCAGGTGAAGTTGGTTTCTGAAAAAACTTAACAGCTTGGCTTATTCTTCTGTCTGCCGGACTTGTTACTAGATAAATGGCTCCAGTGCAGAAATCAGTGAAGTGTGTGTGATTCTTCTGCACCCATTCGCATAGTTTCTAGTAAGGAAAACTTGTGCACTTGTCCTGTCATCCTTATGTTGACATGACTCTCAACCAAATGCATGATCCCATTGCTGGGACATTTTTATCCCCTTCCTAGGATACCTGAGCACAACTGGAGTGTGACCATAGACAGCAGAGCTGAACAGTCCCACTGACTTTCTGAATGGGAAAAGTGTATTGGGATAGTGCAGAAGCCTGTTGTAAAGGCATATTACATAGCACACTGACACTCCTGGATGTATTGCTACTTTACTTAAAGAGATTCTTCTGCATATTCAAAGTGCATTGATACTTTCCCGTAACTGGCCATAAAATTGTAGTATTTCAGTATTTAGCTTTGTCTTTTCATCATTATTCACCTTCGTTTGGTTCTGTAAGTGCTTGCAAGACATGCTCTGGATAAAGCAGGATGATCTATAAAATAGAAGATACTATGACCCGAAGGTGAATAATGAGACTAAATTCACTGAAACAGCTTTGCCAACATCATAAATGATGAGCTGGAATTAAAAGTGATTCTAAGATTATCTATTATAAATAACGACATAGAGAAGCAGCAACTTCTTTCAGTCTCTTCCACGGGCATTTTTTAAGCAATGCTTCACATCTGAGAACAGGATTGAGGAGAGCACATGAGAGGAGGGTTAGGAAGGGTGATTCTTTTTGTTCTTGAGGTACATTCATCTTGTATGCTAAAATAACATCTTTAAAGCTGGCAGTTCAACTGTAGCTGGGAAAATACTGCCAGAAAAATGATTTCTGCTTACTCTATGCTGTTTCATTATTTTTCATTCAGATATACCCTTCTAACCATATTCCTTTTTACATGTAGAGTTTAAAAAAATAAAACCACAAGCATTCTGGGGCTGTTTGGCTTACTGGCTTCTGTTATGAAAATCACAATCTGGACTTCTACATATGAATTATGGTTTCCAGAAGAGTGCATGGGTATGCATGCTCAACCAATCAGCCATACCAACAATGAAATTTAATGTCCTGACCTGTCCATCACAAGTGGGTTTTCTGCTATGGGATGATTAATTCATGCATCAACCTGCAATCAATTTGGCTGGTAAAAATAAAAGCGAACAGGGGAAAATTAGAGAAAAAAATCTATTCTGTGAATGAATATAAATTGAGAGGCTGCTGGCGGAAATGTTACATGTCTTCTGAGGTTTGTGGATACTTGAGAGGAGGTCAAATTGCTCAGTTTAAAATGCAGTTTGAGAATTACTTGCTTAGATTTGTCTTTAACTGATTATTTTTGTTGATGTCATCAGTGCAATTTTCAGTGGCCTTAGCAGAAAGCTGGCTGAGCAGCTTACCCACTTCATTCTCCTGTTTCAAGAGGAAATCACTGCAGAGTGTATACTGTCACTGTGCTATATTTGTATCAGTTTGCTTTCTCATAATAGCGTGCTCACTCAGTAGGGGCCACACAGTGTCACCGGATAAAATGTTTTTTGGGTAAGTTCCCTTAGTTCAAATTAGGAGCAAATCTGGCATAGGTTGTTCCCTCAGGAGGGAAACTAATTAACAACAGCAGTAATAGTCTGGTTGAACTTTCCATTGTGACTGGCTGTAGCTGAGAAATGATCAGATTGACCAGTCCATGCTGTCTTCAGTATATTGCTAGTGTTTAGTATGTATATGTTGTTGTGGGGAAGAAACAGTCTCTCGCCTCACAGCTAAGTACTAGTAATTTTTCACCTGCTGCAATAAAAAAGCTGTTTTGTCCCAAGGCATTAAATTAGATAGAAATAACACACTGCACTGAGAGGTGTTTCTTCTTTCCAAGTTGTACAAGACTTCAGTGGAGTAACTTCATATACTCACTAATGCAGCCTCTTTGCAATGAAATGACAATACAGGAAGACTCCTCTAGATCAAAAGAAAGAGAAACCACAAACCCAACTGCAACCTCTCCCAGCTTCTTTCTTTAAAAAAATTTGTAAGTGCTAATATGTGTGTGCGCAGAAGAATGCAGATATGGTACCATGTAGAATTTGAAGTGAAACTTAGCTTGCACTAGCAGTTAAATCCCATAGCATCTGTGGATAGTGATACATTTCTGGCCACGAAGTTGATCCCATCTGGTCTGTTGTGGTTTTGCTGCAGTGAGAGGACATAGTGAGCAGTGTATCTCTTGTGAATCCTTTGAAGGCAGAGGTTGCTCATGCATGTGTTTTGCCAAGGAGGCAGGGATTCATAGAATTTTATAACTGTTAAGAGAGAGTGAGATTATGGGACGATATCTCTGTAGCATGGGCTGCTGACATGTAGTTTCATGTTTCTTGAGCTAATAGTGGGGTTGTTTTTTTTTGATGTCTGCGGTGTGTTGCAACCAAACTCAAACAGGTTCTGTTGCTGTAGTAACCAGCCCTAGAAAAAGGGCTGTGTTATGGTAACTGAGGGCAAATCAAATAAAAAGATGTATGTGTGGGAGTACACACCAAAAGATGTTCAAAAGAAAACACATTTGTGCCCTGAGAGAGTTAGAAAGACAACAGGACTGTGCCTACTCCTGCTAATGATGAGAAATACATCCTCCTCCAATTTTCCTGTCTGAGTGCCTGCCCAACATAAAGGTCATAATGTTGGCAACAATGACCAAATGATGAAAAAATAAAGGAATTTTCTTCACTGCTTGAAATTGGAGAGATCATGTAGTTTGGTGTTAGTTTGCTTGCTTCTCTCTGAGTTTGAGTCTGCTCTTGGATTTAAGATCTGAACTCCCATCTGGAGATTTTCAAACAAGCGGGTTAATTTTACCTGTGCATTTATTGGCATTTGGTGTAAGCAAGCTCTTTGAGCAGAGGAACTCCTCACTCCTGGAGACTCTGTAGGGCTCATTATTGCTGCAGCTTCACTAATGTCAAAGGATTAACTCAATTTGTGGCATCGTTTATTTTAAATGAGGAAAAGTGTCTTGAAGACTACTTACTACACAGTTCTTTTCTCTGCACACTAATGACTCACTTGACATTTCTCTCCTTTCTTTAGTTCATTTTCTGCTAGGTCTTGCTGAGTTCTGTTGAAATCAATGAAGACTTTGTCATTAGAAGGGCGATCAGAAGCATCATGGAGCTGATACGGGGTGGGGGGATGACCTGATCTGACAGTGGTTGTATGGATTTGCTGCCTCTCAGATGAGCAAGAGCTTGCAAGTATTTTCTCATCACTGGAGTACCCACATTGCTCTCAGCAGTGGTTTACATGTTTGATTAGAGTGAGTGCAGTGATGTGGTAGATAAATGTTATTAGCAGTCTCCATATGTGCCTTCTGGGCTTCCTGCAGCATTTAACATTTGATGCTAAAAGTTGTTGCATCGTGTCTAGGGCATAGTTACCTGTGGAGCACAATGAATAGCCTCTGGGAGCCAGTATTTGATCTGGAACAATTAAGGGCTGCATTATATAGAGGAAGTTGCTATTATTCTGTCTCCTGTTGATGGAGGAAATTGATATTGATGTTGGAGGGAGCACTGCCAGATTGTGTGGCTCCTTCAGAAGAATGCTGTGTTGATCTTTAATGTGCTGGAGATTCACTTTAAGTTTATTGAAGCTCTATCAGTGTTTAACTACATGGACACACACCTCACACATTTGGGACCCAGCACTACAGAATCCTGACTGAAATGCAGAAATTGCTTTAATGTGAAAAATTACTTCAAGTCCAGAAAGGGGCAAGTCTTGAGTGAGTGATGAGTGTCCCTGAGTTATTGGTGGTGCAAGGATGTGCCTGAGCATAGTGTGCTCAGGGGAAAAGAGCTGCTTTTGGCCAGCAGGCCTCCAGGGTGGAGGGATGGAAAACTAGAAAGCTCACATTGTTGCACATGCCTGTTTAGCTGCTTTTTTCTGTCTCATCTCCCACATTTCTGTCGGACCTTTCCTGTGTGTATTTTGGTTTATGATATGGTTGTTCCAACTGTCACCCTTGGTGTAAGAGAAGAACTCGACAGGATGGTGTTCTTTCCATATATGCCTGGACAGGACCAACCCAGTAAGAAGGATGGGACCCTGAGATGTTACTGCTGACTTTGACCTTTGCAGCAATGTGGGTTTATTTTGCATTGAAAGTGTGGAAGAACTTTTTAGTATGCAATGACAGTCAGAGAGAAATGTTTGCTCTTGCTTCTGGTGCTTTCTTGCTTGCTTTAAGCACCAACTCAAGATTTGCTGCAGAAGACGACAAATATGCCATAGTTGGAATCTTACTGTCTCCAGGGATAAATTTGTCCATTTGAAAAATCACTTATAGAATCTTACGTCAGTCAAAATGACAGCAGACATTGTGTTTTGGAGAAGCAGAAGCATTTTCTCGACTGACAAGAATTAAATCTGAGAGTTAGTATCTATGGTGGTGAGTTAATAGCAAGTTATCAGCACAAGATGCTGAAATCATCAGAGTTTGACTCAAGATTTTATATGTGGTAATACAAAGAAATGGTACTTCGATTTCTATTAGGAAACTCATCTTGGTATGCTAAGTAGTTGCTGTAAGTTTTGAAACTGTTCATCTACTGTGTATCTGATATTATATATACTATGGCTTATCAGTAAATATTAAAAAAAATAATTAAAATAAATGGGCTTTCTCGTTTTATAAACAGAAGTGAAAGTGTTCAATGTGATTGAAGAGAAAGCCGTAGGAGCTGTGGAAACTATGAAAATCCCAAACCTCTGCAGCACGTACCCTCATTGTCTGAACAGTATTCATACATGCAACTACTTGTATCTGAAGGACTATAGAATGAGCAGTCAGTGACGGCACCTTTCATAATAGCAAATAGCAAAAAATAGCATTTTTTTAAGCTTTTAAGCTTAAATGTTTCCTGGGGGACACCACATAATTCTGAGAAACATGCATAATTTGGAGCTGAAAGAACAGATTTTGCAGATGTTTGACTGATAGGCTGGAAATGTATTCTTTGCCTTCCATGGCTTGATATCTACAGCATGATAAGTTTTCTGTAAAGATGGTGAGGACCCTGGGTAGCTACAGAAATGTGTTGAGACAGGCATTGTTTCTGNGACAAATATGCCATAGTTGGAATCTTACTGTCTCCAGGGATAAATTTGTCCATTTGAAAAATCACTTATAGAATCTTACGTCAGTCAAAATGACAGCAGACATTGTGTTTTGGAGAAGCAGAAGCATTTTCTCGACTGACAAGAATTAAATCTGAGAGTTAGTATCTATGGTGGTGAGTTAATAGCAAGTTATCAGCACAAGATGCTGAAATCATCAGAGTTTGACTCAAGATTTTATATGTGGTAATACAAAGAAATGGTACTTCGATTTCTATTAGGAAACTCATCTTGGTATGCTAAGTAGTTGCTGTAAGTTTTGAAACTGTTCATCTACTGTGTATCTGATATTATATATACTATGGCTTATCAGTAAATATTAAAAAAAATAATTAAAATAAATGGGCTTTCTCGTTTTATAAACAGAAGTGAAAGTGTTCAATGTGATTGAAGAGAAAGCCGTAGGAGCTGTGGAAACTATGAAAATCCCAATCCTCTGCAGCATGTACCCTCACTGTCTGAGCAGTATTCTTACATGCAACTACTTGTATCTGAAGGACTATAGAATGAGCAGTCAGTGACGGCACCTTTCATAATAGCAAATAGCAAAAAATAGCATTTTTTTAAGCTTTTAAGCTTAAATGTTTCCTGGGGGACACCACATAATTCTGAGAAACATGCATAATTTGGAGCTGAAAGAACAGATTTTGCAGATGTTTGACTGATAGGCTGGAAATGTATTCTTTGCCTTCCATGGCTTGATATCTACAGCATGATAAGTTTTCTGTAAAGATGGTGAGGACCCTGGGTAGCTACAGAAATGTGTTGAGACAGGCATTGTTTCTGTCCCCAATTCTGTTGAATATTGTTTCATTCTATGGTTTGTTGTTTTGGTTTGGTTTTCCTCTGTCAAGAAATTTACTTGGCTTTGTGAATTTCTTCAAAATTTCCTGAAGTGCATGTTTGAATTTACATTTCTAAACCATAACAAGTAGAATAATTTTCTGTTTATAGTATACAAGTCTTATCACCAGCCTCTTGAGGCCCTCCTTTGATGAATATTGATCAGAAGGTATTTAAAATATGCTTGAGAGGTCTGTACAGCTCTGCCTATTCTGGCTGCTTATCCTTTCACTCCGCACAGCCTTTTCCGCTTGGCCGTTCCTCTTTTTGGTGTGCTTGTGGTCTGCAGACAACATGGGTATTGTATTCACAAAAGTCCTTTTTGCTGGAACATGCTTCTCTGAGCTCACCTGCTTAAGGCTCTGCCAGCTTTGTGCTTTCCTTAACCACTTTTCTTTTAGATCCTACCTCTACTTGGTCTTCTATAGTGGAATTCAGCTGACTTGCTCTACGTTGCATTTCCTCTGTGTGCCTGCTTGTTACCCACGAGCCACTTGGTGAGTTTGTTCACCTCCATGTGGGCTCGTGTTCTTGTGAAGCCTAAGTGCTTGTTCCAGGGAGTGCTTTTCGTCTTGCTGGCACACGCAACTTTTTATAGCTTTATGATATTTTTAGCCCGAAGACTTGACAGAATCTTTTAATAGTTTTGTTGATTAAATGCATCCTCCTGTGAATGGTTTGGAGAGCCTTTCCTTTCTGCCACAGTCTTCAAGGGCTGGAGAAAACCACAGTATTAACACTAAACTAAGAGAAGTGCTGTTGTCAGTATGAGTGATGTGATGCCTGTTCGTTATTAAAGGTGTCTTTACATCAGATTCACTAGGTTGTCTTCCCATGGACTAACTGGTTGGATTAAATCACATGGCTTCATGCAGATGTACGAGTATGAACTGCAATGGCCTAACCCACTGATCCATTGATAACCTGCCGCCTTCTGTGATTGTTCCCCTTTGGAAGAGATCCGTGTTCTCATTTGCTGTGTGTCAGCAGGGCTGGCTCAGTTACATGTGTCCCCTTTTGCAGTGCCACTGGTAATATCCAGGAACATTAAAGCGAAATGTAAACAAGTGTGTAGGGTGTATTAGAGCAGTAACAATAATCAATTAAGGGGAAGAACCTTCCCCACTGCAGGCAGGAAGGCTGAGTTGTGTAAGGCGGTAGCTGAATGTATTTATTCAATTAAACGTATATATGCACAAAGTTGTAACTCCTGTGGCCTCCATTATTTTACAGCAATTGCTCTAGTTCCCTTAACCTTCTGCTAATAGCCTTTCCTGTTTATGAGCTGAGTACATAAAGCTTGAGTCCAACACAAATGACTATGTAAGAGCATATTAAGGGTAGGAGCTGTTCCCATGTTACTGTGTGCTTTCTGTGTACTCTGCAGCTGATTTTTGGCTTAATTGGGATTCGCTGACTCTAGCGTCTTGTAAAAATCATTTCATTTTTTCAGGATGGTGGTTTCTCTGTAGTGCATTTTAAAGAGTCGTCAGCTAGGAGAGCCTAGGGAGATGCATCATTCCTACGGCAGCCTCTTAAAGCTGTGTCCTTGTCATTTAAATGGCAGACAAACAGAGGACAACCCATATTATTACTGAGGTTCAGAAAATTAATTACATGGATTGGAAGGTGATGAGTTGACCATATCAAGAGCTGAAGGCTATATTGTATCTCCATGGTGGTGCAGACAGGAGTGGGCTGGTTTGTGCACTCAGGTGTTTCCCTTCTCCTGGAAAGTCAAAGAAAATGCCCCACCTTATTGTACATAAGGAATTTACAGGCTGCTCCTGAGGGTATTGGAGTTGTTTGGCATGTGTTTTCCCATGGTGGGAGAAGGCACAGATCTGCCCCTTCACCAGCAAGAACCAGGGCACTGGTCTCAAAGCAGTGGTGAAAGTCTTGTTGTCCAGTACCAACTCTGGTGTTGTCCTCTTCTTCTGTTGTAAAAGAGAATTTGGTATGGAGGCTATTTTAGGACTTGTCAGAAATGATTACCCCATTCATTCTCAGCCAAGTGAGCAAGACACAGCTTTCATGAATTTTGCTGTACCACAGTAACCTTGCAACAAAGGGCAGTGTCCTGAAGTATTGTTAAATGATAATGGGTGCCAGGGAGTTGCAAATATTTAGTGATTATTGTATCTGCTGACACACACTTCACTGCCCAATGTTAGCAGGGCTTCAGGCCCCTGTTGCTGCTGCTCTTGGTAATGTCTGTCACATTGTGAGCCACAGGGAAAGCAACCCAGTTTGGCTTTACACCTCCCCACCTGTGGCTGGTTCTTACTTGGCTACCTGCAGGACAAGGTGCTTACATGGAGAAGGCAGAACTCTTTCAAAAAAGCTCCTGCTTTTAGTCTTTCACAGCTGTCTCTTCTGTTGCTGGATGAGGTGCTCAACCAAATTTTTTGCCTGTTGGATTGAGCTGGGTGCTGATGCTCATACCCTTTGGGTGCCAGACAGGTGGACAAGTGTTTGGCTTTGCCATGTCCCAAGCAGTTCCAGGGCACAGACATATGGGTCAGGCAATGGTCTGTTGACACACAGGGCCTGGTAGCACTCAGCTGCCAAAGCTGCCACCAAGGTGTGATTTTATCATGACTGGTTTGCAGTGCATGGGTGGCTCTGCACATGTCACTCCCCAGCATAGCAGGCAAAAGGGTAAAGCTCCTTAACGTCTGTGGAGAAGAGAATGGGAAGAGTTTTTTCTCGTGTGGGTAGCATGGAGGCAGTTTGCAGAGCTATGGACTCTGGGAATGAATGTGCTTTTTGCACTGTGGCTAGATTCCTGCAGCTGGGAGTGCTCATGCTGCTGGAGAAGGGCTGCAGAAGACCTCTCTGCTTGCCTAGGCTGGGGTTGTTCAGCTGGGAGCTCTCCCTTTGGTTCTGGACAAACCATTTTACCATGGCTTCTCAAAGCTTGGGGTTTAGTCCCTAAATTGCTCCTTGAAACTTTGCTCTTTTGAAAGCACTTGGAAACTCGTTTTGCAGATTTCTTTTTGCCAAGGTACAGCCATTTCATTAGCTGTGCTGCTAATGAGGTTTTTGGCTTTTCCTTAAAGCTAAGAAGGCCTGCTCTCACTAATTCCTCTTTTGATTTCAATAATAGGGATTTTTTCTGGAAATGGCTATCCAAATTTGGCCCTTTATTAACCAATTAAAATGTGAGGATTTAAATAGTTTCTGGGATGGATGTTAACAGCAGGTCACGTTGCTCTTTGACTTAATACCTCAGAGCACTTCACTGCGGCTAAACAAGACTGCCTATATTACAAGGTGGAGGATCTTGCCGAAGGCAGCATGTCAAAGCAATAGTGGAAATTCAAGAGCTCAAAAAGGTAGAAGAGCAAGATGCAATGTGTATCAATTCTTTCCTTCCCCTCTCTCTCTCTCCACTAACCTTGCTTTATGCCTGTAGTTTTCAGTATATTCCTATCCTCACTGTTGGGCAAGCCATTTGTGCTATAACTGTTTATACAAGACAGTGGCATAGCTTATTAGAGTTGGAAAGAAATAATATTAGTGGGAGAAGAAAACTCCACAACTAGGACAACTTTTCTGTGTTAGTCATTGCTGCAGACACCAGTTACCCTTGTGATGAAAAACCACCTGTATTTTGTTAGCTAACAACATATGGATGTCCTAATTCAGTCAGACTGATCATCAAAGCTTCCTCGTTAGAGAAAGCTTTCTGTTATCAACTGGGCTGGTGAAGATTAAGGCAGGCCATCCCAGTAAATGAAAAATGTATTCTTAAATGGGTTTTGGCAATGCATGAAAGACCTGTTGAAGTGAAAATCTCGGATAACCAAGGGAGGTGAAAAGGAACTGCTCTACATTGTTACTGGATAAAATATTCCCATGTGTCGCTCCTTGAGTTTGTCTCACACTCTCCAACCCCCAAAACTGTAGTAATGTGGAGACGAGCAGCTCAAGCACAACCTTCTGAATAAATCAATCTCACTGTCCTGTTGTATTCCAAGTCTGAGTAAACAAATGAGACTTAACTCTGTGCCCTAAAATCAGCAAATTTGGGCTTTATTAGACCTGGAGGGGCAGTAAATTCTAGACCTGAGCCAGAGGAGCAGAGGGAGGCAGAGGCAAGCAAGGTGTAGCACTGGGTAAGGATATGCTTGAGAAATTCCTTGCTGCTTACAGCAGCCTAGGAAGGCAATTTGAAAATGACTCTACAGCACATGAGGGAGCTGTTGGAGAAGACTTAGGATGGGGCAAGGGTTTGGGAAATCTGCATGAGTGAAGGCTTCATGCAGCACAGGCAAAAAAAAAAAAAAAGATGTTGACAAAAGTAAGGTGAAATGGGGAGATGGAGTGTAGAGGTGAGCAGCAGCGTATTAAGGCTGGGACGTGCAAGTATTAAAACAACTAGAGTTAGCATAGGAGCTAAGCCAGTATAGGAGAAACATGATGTGGGCCATCTCCTTTAAGTCTACAGAGGTCTGGATCCTCACATCAAAAGGCTCTTTAATTTCTGTTAAAATTCAAGCTCTTTATTTTAATCAATAACTGTGGGAATTAGGTGTCTAAATAGAATCTGGGCTAAATGCTGCCTTTCTGGATCACAATTGCTGAGCTATTCTCAGGGGCATCACTGTGTGCCGCCTCCTAGAACGTGGGACCCACGTGGTCTCCATGTTCTTGCAAAGAAAGCTTGTTTTGTGAATAAACAGTGTGTTTTGATGGTGGGTGTGGGTGGTGTCAGGAGGGGAAGCAAGCGTGCTAGGAGCCTGGTTCCCAAAGAGATCAGTGTTTACTGAAGATACTAATTACTGCCTCCAACTCTTCCTTATTTGTCTTCTGCCCATAGCACACTGATCAAAGTGCTAGCATTGAGTAAAAACCTTGTAAGAAAAATAACTCTTTTGTTTTAGGGGTACCACTGACTACTGTTCTACATTTTGGCTGGCTTTAGGGGTTTTTTGGAGGAATTTTGAGACTGGAGGTGTCAAAGGAAGGAAATGCTTTTGGTTTTTTGTTTCGTTTTTTAATGCCCCATATGGCCATTTTATTAACTGGAAAACCTCCAACTGTGAATTGGATGATGTTATACAGCCACAGAGCAAAACTCATTCCCTGCTGGGTGGTTTGGTACAAGCTACTCTGAGTGGAAGCCATACCTTCCCCCATCTAGGGTTAGAGTAAAAAAAAAAAAAAGCTGTATTTGCCCTGTTTTACTGACCCAATGAAAACATTGTTGCTTTTCATACTAGGGATGTTGAGCTTTTCAAAGAAAACACAAACCTTGAACAAACTAGCTGTCAGCAGCTCATCAAAAAGCACCTCTGTTGACACTCTGGGGATGACAGGTACAGCAAATCCACAATTCTGGGGTTTTTTTTTAAGAGTTGGCAGTGAGTTTATCCACCACAAAACTGGTAGTAGGGTGGCTGTACTTTCACATCTTCCCTGCTTGTATGAGTGAGATTTTCTACCACTGTATGAAAGAATACATTGCAAACCAGGCTTCTGTAGCAGTGATCTGCACTTTGCAGTATCCAGGCAGTTCTCAACCACTGACTGATTACTGCCCAAGGAGCATTTCTTTGCATCGTGTACTGGATTTCTGTCCCCTTTACCCTTCTGAGACAGAGAAATGACTTTCCAGGTATAGCATCTCCATTGGCAAATGAGAATGAGAAATTAGAAATAGCTTTTAGTCATATTCCTACCATCTTCTGTGAATGTATATGTTTAAATTACTTCCTCGGGTTTCTGTCCAGGAGGCTTGGCGACAGAACATTTCTCAGACCTGCCTTTTTACTTGTTATTTTCTGTTGTGCAAAGCAGGGACAAGGAGGAGGAGGGGACCCTCAGACTTTATGAGAATGTCTTGGTTCTTCCATATTATCCTGGAGGCTTTCTTTCTCTGAGAGATGTGCAAGAGAGAGAGTTCTATCTTCTAAACAATAGAATTTGTTTAAATGGATCCCGTTAGATTTAAAGTTTTGCTTCATTGTCAGCTGTAAGTGTAGAAATGGGATGTTTAGGAGTGGACCATTGTAGAAGCTGTGCATCTGGTCCTGTTTCTTACAGCCTTCAGTGCTGGATCCAGCTGCTACATGGTGGAGTTCACACTAGCACTGTCAAGAGTTAAAGTTCAGCAGATTATTCGTTGTTTTTCCTCCTGGCTTCTCTCTGGAGCTGTGCTGGGTAGCATACAACTGCTATTTGCTTGCCAAAGGTGATATTTATAACTGGTAAAAGTTGCTCAGTGGGTAGGCAGAGCTCCTCATACCTGCTAGCAGTGACTTGAGGCTGTTGCATCCTTTCTCTAGGAGATGCTTCTGGGTGGGAGACAGCCTGCCAGAGACAAAACAAAGAAATAAGCTGATCCCTGGTTACAGCAGGGTCCTCCGAGCAGCAGTGAGGGTCTGCTGCCTGCTGGCCTAGAAGCTGAGATAACCTTTTGCTGTGCTGAAACTCCAGAAGGAGAGTCATGGCTGCAGCCTGCTGTGTCACTCCACATACCACATTCTGTGCCTTCGGGGATGATGAGTGTGCTTGGCAGGCTTTGCTGGGGTGAGGCTGGCTCACTGCTGTAAGGAGGGGAAGTGGCACAAAGCAATCACAGGCTCAATTTTGCAGGGTCTGCACCTTCTATTCTTTGTAACTTCTGGCCCTCTGTGGGAAGGTGGTGGAATGAAGATCCAGTATTGACCACTGAGATCCAACCCAGGTAAAGGCTTCTCAGTTGCAACCTGCCTATGGGGCACAAAGTCGCTGCAGGTGCCTGAAGGGTCTTCTTTCTGCTGGTCACAAATGTGATTTGGTAGAGACCATGGTATCCATTGATACCACAGGTCATGTGGCTGCACATGGGTCAGCATCCTTTTTCAACTAGTTATATTCATAACTGTTGTGTTACAGCTGAAGAAAAGAGAGATTCAGCTGTTGTCATTCAATAGACCTCTCTGTGCAGCAGGAGGATGAACCCTCCTCCAGGACAAAGTTTCCTCTCTCCTGGAGATGGAGTTCATATCTAACCTCACATGTCTGCATGGAGGGTCAGTGTGACTGAATCTTCTTCCCCTCTGAAAGTGACTTTGTCCTGAAGGCATATAGGAAACAGCTTAGTGTTACAGTTTAGTACTAAGTTTGTGTTTCTTATGTTGACTTCTGCTCTTCATTAAAGAGGCTTTTGGGGTTTAATTAAAGTTACTACATACCGTCAAGTCCCTAGTGTCCTTGGGTTCGCAGTGGTCGAGGGAGAAACAGGCTGCTCTGGAGGAGCTGAGCTGAGGGACTCAGGTCTTGTCTCTGGAGATGCTGCTGTCCAGGAACTGCTTCTGCAATTAAGGATGCCGTCATCTACCCAAATCTCTAGCATTGATGCTAAGGGTAGGTGATTACAGTGTCTCCTTTACACACACTTCAAACACAGATTGTGCAGGATTAACGCTGGATAACAGCCAAATCCCAGGCAGTAGAGACTGTTTAATCACACTCCTCTGTCTCTGCTGGATTAACGTAATTAACGTAAGCCATTTTGAATGGGCGACCTGTTATTTGTCTGGCACAGTTCTTCATTTATGTAGTGCTGTGCCTGCACCCATGATGTTCTAAAAGTGATGATGAAGGTCTAATCCCTCCTGCATATAACTGGTGTCCAAGTAAATCTCCATTTACAGACAACTAGTTTACTGCTCCCTTCAGGGGAAGTTGTAAAGTTGTAAACTGTTTAAAAATAATAATTAAAGAATGCCCTAGGTCAAGTCAAAATTATCATTTTCCAAGTTACTTCAAGGGAAATTAAAATGAGATTTTTCTTGTTCTAATAGTATCTCTTTAGGTAGCAAGGAAAGTTATTAATAAATCGAAGGTTCATCAGTGCCTTATGGTCCTGGCCCATTTCAAGGGTGATGTAGAGCTTAAAGTGCAGTGGAAATAGCGATTGTCTCCTTGCACACTCAACCTGAGCACATGGAGCTGTGCCTCTACCTTCCGCCCTTTGTGGCATCTGGGTTCATGGCAAGGAGGCAAAAAGTGTTTCCCACATCTGTGACATCCCACAGGCTTGAAATCCTGTTGGCTGACTTCCTCCCTCCTGTTTCCCTGCATTTATTATGCAACTGGGTATGATCTAACCCTCCATAGGATACACTAACTACTTTCTTCCCACCATTTCAGGGTTTTCTAGCAGCAAATTAGAGAAAACTTTTATTTAAGAAAGAAAAAAAAAGCCAAAAAACAGTGAAGCAACCCTTAGAAAATAATAAAAAAAAAAATGTAGAAAGTCAAATGCTTAGCTTGAATGTTAATTTTTGATTAGGGGAATACCTTTAATGTGCTTTTTGTGCAGTAGAAGTACTGGTGATATTTTATTTTCTTTAATGAAAACTGTCTTCTGCTTCCATTTGTCCAAGGTTTAACTCTAATCTTTTATATTCAACAAAATCACAGATGCAATAATTTCATAAGGAGTAAAATCAACTTTCATCAGTTCTGGTGGATTGTTTCCTAGATCTTGGCTGTACCCATCTGTGCAGAAGGCAGAGGCTTTCTGGAGCGTTCTTTGAAAAACAAATGCTTGTGTACAAGCTTGAAAATTAGCATGAAAGTGACATTTTCTATTTGGCCAGCAGCTAAAATGCCTGTTATTTTCAGTGAAGTTACAAGCATCCTCAGTTGGGCAGCTCTGGCCTCCAAGGTCGCAGCTTGCCCAGGTCTTTAAAGCGAAGCTGCTGCAGGCAGCGGTCTCAGCAGCCGTGGGAACTGGCAGTGCTCCTACTGAGAGCTCTGCAGTGGGCACTGTGTCCTGGGCTGCCCTTCTTCTGTCCCATTTCCTCCATGTGCTCTTTGGAGAAGCAAGCAGCCCTTTCATGGGGGTGTGCAAGGCAAAAAGACTTGCTGAAAGCATGAGCTGATCATTTACCAGGCAATATGTGCTTGTATGTTGCCTCTGATTTGTATTCAGCACTAGTAAAATGCACTCATCACCAAGTCTGTGCTCACAAGCTAATGTTAAAGGCATTTTCATTTCATTTTTCTCCCTGGAGCCACAAGGTGTTATCACTCTTCAATGGTGTGGAAGTCTGTGTCATGGTTTAGCCCCAGCCTGGCCTATTTTGGCAGCTAAAACCCAGCAATTGGGCTCCCAAATCCCTCTCTGTCCAACCTCAGGGAAAAGGGAAAAAGAAGTGAGTCTTGCAGGCTGGAAAATAAACCTAAACCATCTTTAATGAAAATAAGAACAACGACGAAAATACTGTTGATAAGAAAATAATAAAATACATGCAAATATATGAAATTGCATCCTCATCCTGCCCGTTGATGACTATACAGAGACCACACAGATGCTGCAGAGCAAACCTGGGGAGAAAGTGAGTGTCTGGAGGGAGCTGGCCTCAGGAACTGGGTTCAGGAATGCATGAAACTGGGATCTTGTGCAGTCAGATAGATGCGATCCTCACTGGATGGTGTCCATTGAAGAAGAGAGAGACTCTGATGATCTCTCAGTTTTATACAAAGTACGACATATATGGGATAGAATACTCTCTTGTTCAGTTTGGGGTCACCTGTCCTGTCTGCCCCTCCCTGCAAGTGCAACCTTATTTCATTTCTTTTACTTACAGCACTTCACTAGCTTGAGGATGGCTTTGGTTACTGTAGGAATAAGTATAAGCAATGGCCTTTCTGCATAACAGTGCCCCATGTTATCACTTCTAGAAAGAAACACTATCTGAAAAACATGCAGTTAACTTTCAGAAAATGGAAGTTACTTAAACAAGACTTAGCTGAAGCTAGAAAACTGATTCTGCTTTAATTCAAACCACAAAAGCCCCAAATGCCCCATGAGAGGGACCAGAGGCTTGGGTGAATGGGAGAAGCCAGGAGCATTAGCATACCTCAACCAAAAACTTAGTGTGTGTAGAGGACCAGGTATCTGTTTTTCAGCTGCAAGAAGCACAATATTTAAGGTTCATATGGAACGTCATTTGCAACAGGTTAAATATCTTGGCATGTCACATTTTACACAGCAGAAATGCTACTGCCTTTCCCTCCCTTGGTATCTGTAACTCTCTTGAAATAATTGCTGACGTCTGCCCAAATGCCAATATCTTCTCAGCCGTATGAACCTTAATATCATGGCTTAAGCTTTAGTCTTTGAGCTGTGCAGCAAAGCTAAAAGCAAGCTGTGTTTCCAGCACTGAGGGAGAGCCTGACTTTTAACCCACTAGCTTTTTATTTATTTTCCTTCTGTGCTTGTTGGCATATGATTTTTACACGATGATGGCAAATCTCCTTTGGGCTGTTTATACCATCTGATACTGGTGACCTAAGCAGGGGTAGATCAGGACAGCAGAAAACAGGGCACCCGTATTCTCTTTTGTTGGTACTCTTTTTTTTTTACCCATAGTAAAGAGGCATGTCACAACACCACCTTACACACACACACATCTTAATTTTTACACTTGCTTAGCTCAGCCTTCCTTTTCAGCTCCCTGCTGCAAACTCTTTCCTTTCTCACCCTGAGCAGGTTTTGCATTCAGCTGCCTTGGTGGCTTTATCATTGCCTCCCTGGGTGGCTGCTCCTGGCTTAAGAGTCTTGGCTCTCTTCTCTTCTGGCTGTGGGTAACTAATGGGTGTTGTCCCATCTCACTGGAACTCCCAGCAGAGCTGCTTGTGTCACCACACCCTGTTCAGTCAAAAAGATCCAGATTCAGAAGATCAGTTGTTTAAAGGATTAAAGCTGGTATGCATTGTTGAGGCAGAATTGGGTTGGGAGTCGTTGTACTAGGTGACTTTGCTAGGTGACCTCTGGTAGGTAGAGATGAGGAGCAGCTGGGAGCAAGAGCCTCTTTTTAGCGCTCAGCTGCAGTGAGAACAGCGCTCGTCAGCCTTGGGAGCTGGCAAAATCTGTCACCACAGCACTGATGCATTCTCTGTGCTGCACCGATTAGTGGGGGCTGTGCATGGGGGAATTTGGGTTCCTGACTGCTGAGATCTCCTGTTGGGGCTGAGCTTCAGATAAAGTGGAGGTACAGCCTCAGCTCAGGTCATAATGTTGGTTGCTGCTTTGATGGAGTTGATCCTGGGACCAGCTGTATGGCCTGGATCTGTCATAATGAGCATCAGTCATGTCTTCAGAGGTTTATTAAACTTTCTGCTTGAGGGTTAACACAGGCATCTGAACACTGTAGCCATTGTAATGAGAACTGCATGGTGGGCGTATGATGGTCAGACTTTTTATTACTTCACTCCCCTTGCCCCACATATCTCTGGCAGAGATGCAGCTGTTGGGACCCAGCCCTTGACACTGGGAATATGATGGAAACAGTGGCTTTATCCCAGTGAAGGGAGTGGAAGCTAATACCATTCACTGTACTTTATTCCCTCGTTTTTTTCCTTTCTTTAAGGACATAGTTTGAATCTTGTGGGGTTTTTTTTTTCCTTATTACCAAAGTACCTTTTTATGTGTAGTTCACCTTATTAAGCTCCTAAGGGTTTTTACAGCTTCCTGCAA
>WAAB01019478.1:257541-267545 GCA_013389865.1 Piaya cayana | reverse complement strand
TGAAAGGAGGTTGTAGAGAGGAGGGAGCTGGCCTCTTCTCCCAGGTGTCAGGGGACAAGACAAGAGGGAATGGCCTCAAGCTCTGCCAGGGGAGATTTAGGCTAGACATTAGGAAAAAAATTTTCACAGAAAGGGTCAATGGGCACTGGAATATGCTGCCCAGGGAGGCGGTTGATTCACCTTCCCTGGAGGTGTTTAAGGCACGGGTGGACGAGGTGCTGAGGGGCATGGCTTAGTGTTTGATAGGAACGGTTGGACTCAATGATCCCATGGGTTTCTTCCAACCTGGTGATTCTATGAAATGCTACTTAGAGCTGATAGACAACCATTGTATAAAAGTCTCATAGTTTACTTTGTTGTCCTCTGTGTTTAGTACAGACCAGTGGGACTTACCACCTAAAAATCATTTATGCCCTGTTGCCCCATACAGTTATTCATGTGTCTTTTACTGACTACTGGAAATACAGATTTTAATGGTGTTTAAGTTTCAAAACCTCCAGTATTATTTGATCGGAGGAGAGAAATAAAATGAGAGTGTTCTGTTGTTACAGCATGCAGAGCAAAGCAGGCTACTCATATTTCACTGAGCATTAAAGGTTATTGCAAGAAGTACCTTTTGGGGGTATAATGCTTAAATGTGAAGTAATTCAGCTCAGTGCTCTGAGAGCAGAACAAACTGAAACAGTTTTTCTAACCAGCTTCCATCCCAAACAACTCTGAGGCTATATCTAAGCTGCTCAGAGAGGAAAGCTGAAACATGCTGCCATACGTATACCACCTTGGTAGAAAATGTAAAGAAAAATCTGATAATAACACATTTTGTACTTATTTGCTAAGCAGTCCTTCCCATGCAGACAGTCAGAATGAACTGAAACAATAGGATCAGGTGAGTAGAGCGGCCTGGCAGGGAACAAGTTACTTCTCTATGGGTAGCGAGAAATAGAGGGAGGAAAAATTAAAAAGCCAGGCTAATGCATTTGGAGGGCTGAAATGCAGCACTGCAACAGGGGGAGAGGCAGGGGATTGCGGGTTATAGTCTCTCCCCTTGCCATGTAGCTGCTTTCTAGGTCTTGGGCTTCTGCAGCCATGGGATTGGCAGAAACTTCAATTCAGGTCTGTTAATTCTCGTATTTGTGAGATCTTTCATGGCTGAATAGGGATGCTGTACAACCACAGGGCAGGTCGTCCTCCCTGCAGCCCTGCCACATCATGTCACCACTCATGAAGGGTGACAGAACAGAGCCAAGTCTTTCCTGCTGACATAGTGAACAGGCCAAGCTTTCTCCTGGGATGCATCAGCTTTTTTATAGTGAGCACAGGGAGGCTTTTCTCATGCAGGGACCATGAAGCACATGCTGCTTTCACTCACCCCGAGGTTCTCATCCCTGCTTGCAGTGAGTAAACTTGAGTCACAGAGATGCTATAGACTGGGCTTGTAAAAATGCTGTATTGCACATAAGCTGTTTAAAAGTGGCTGTTGCCTGAACAGCAGCTGAGATTTATGAAAATATAGGGTTTACAGTATGTGCTTCTGACAGCAAATGCATGGTTCCTCACACCTTGACCCTCAATATAAGTGTCACTGTTGGTAGTTGAATATATCTAATGAGTTTATATTTCAGCAGTAAAAGCATATAAGGGCCTAGATTCTTGCTTAGTATAAATCAAGCAAGAATTAATTTACTCTTCTTCTCCTTGATCCCACAGTTAAAAACTGTGGCCTAACTCAAAGCTTCTTGTACTTGAAATGAAAATGTGTTTGGATATTTTTTCTGTATTGAAACAGCTCAGCTTTTGGCTCTTTACCTGTGGTTTCTCTACAGCTCCCTACCATAGATCACACCAGTGCCCTTGTGCTGTAATGCAAAGTCATGCTGGATAATCATGCATCAGCCTAGGAAACATAACTTGGCCCATGATCAAACCTGTTTCACAGTTCAGTATACTCTGTACAGAAGGGTTTTGGCTTGTATAAATCAGCCTTTGCTGTGCCTCATGCACTGTTCATCTCGAGGTTGTCCTTCCAGACAGTAATGCCTTTTGGATATGTCCATTTATCTTAAGAGCTTAAAAAAAAAAGTATTCGTCCTTATGCATATTTATGCTTTTTTAATGGCTAATCCATTTTTCTAGCAGATGAGATGTTTATTTGGACTTACAAGAGCAAGATGATAAAATTCCCAGCCCAAATACTTAAGTGCCCTTGACAAACTTTTTCAAAACAAACCAGATATTAAAACAAATTGAGTGACAACCTCTGCTGTTTACAGCAGTAGATGAATGAGCTCCCTGGCACTGGGGATCAAGCAACCACTGTACTGTTCCTGGAGAGCACTGCAGGGTGAGAATCAAACCTCCCATCCCAGCCATAACTGTTGTAATCAACAGACGTGACCTGTTGGATTTAAGGGATGAACTGTTTACAGGGATAATTTGGGTGGTGCTTGTTAGAATAGTATTCAGTATGTCCTTGAAGAAATAATTCAGGACCCATCTCTTACTGTACTCACTGAGCACCTTGTTACCTATTGCACCACCATTAAATGCAAATAATCAAGGTCTAACTGAGAGCCCCCGAGCAGAAATTACCTCTGTCACATGAAGATGAGTATCAGCTATGGTGAGTAGTGTTAATGTTGAGGAGAAAACCTTGCCAACCTCAGCATGAAAGTGTGCCTGCCATGCTGCTGCTGCAGGAACCTGAATATCTAACCAGAACTGCAAGTAATATAATAGCTTGGCAACAGAGTTCTCTATTACATTTTTGGGATGCTCCCCTCAAGCTGATGCTGCCTTCCCTAGGTAGTGACTGATAAGGCATTAAAAATACTTTAAGAGTTCTGTGGGCATTGAAACTAACAAAGCTCATTTTCCCATTGATTTGGAACTGATATCCATTGACTTTGTCTCGATATAGTTAACAGGCGTGCCGGGATCCTTCCCTGTTGGGATACCACTATAAGGTTCTCTCTAATGTAGAGTCCTTGTTGTTTAATAAAATATGGGTTCCCCTTGCAGTTTTTATCTCTTGGAGAGATAAGTTGAGCCTTTCGCCTTTTCTGTGAAAATTGTAGGAGCCTACTTCTATTTAGACCTCCACCTCTGTGTTGCATTTCATTCAAAATCTGAGTTGAGAATTTGAGGCAGGATTCCACTGCCTGTGCAGCTCACTCCTTGCATGTCCCTGAGTAAGGTAGCAGAGCCTGGTGAAGCTCCCATGTGTCCTTCAGTTTGACTAGATTTGTATATGCACCGAAGCATGTGTTTGTGTCTTTGTGTGCTTCCAACTTGACTTTTCACTCAAGCAGAAGTGAAATTTCATTCTGTTCACCCACTCATTTGAAAATACTGGCTTTAACCTCTTCCATTTATTTTAGGTTTCTCATCCATGAAATTGAAATTATAATACTCATTGGCTTGCCTTACAAATTTGTTGAGAGGACTAATTGATGTTTGTACAGAGTTTTGAAACCTTATGCAAATATTAAGGTTATTGTTAATGGGCCCTTTGGAATAATAGTACTGTCAAATAATGGAAGCTGGAAGCTGAACTGCAGCTTGAAAGAGATCTGGGCTTCCAGGTTTGCACCAGGTTAGCTCTTCTGGAGGTGGGATTTGTAGAGCTTCCCAGGTCCGTGCTCAAACATGTGCACCATGCAGGACTGCTGTGCTTTAAAATAACCTTCACAGCCTAGTTCTCATGTCTTTTGCCCAGCTCATCAGCTTGCAGACAGCTGAGCTGTAGGCATTTTAAGGAGCTTCAGAAGTGTTTTGAAAATCCTCAGTTACAAGACTTTTCAGTTTTCCTAAATGAAATCTCAGACTGTATGTTTTAGGGACTTACTTTCTAAGTATAGGTTTGAGGGGGTGAGTTTCCATTTCAGAATGCAAGTTTGCTTGAAATGTTGTGGCTCTTTGGAGAAGACTTTTATATTTAACTAGCCCTGGTAATCTAGTTTTGCCAGCCTTAAACCACTGACAATGTATATAATTTCTTACGTGATCTTTCTTGAACCTAGGTTTCATTTATCAGTTTCTGTGCCTGTATCTTAGTGGTATCCTTTCCACATGGAGGTTGTTCATCCTATAGGAAGGAACGAGTCAGGCAAACAGCATCTCTTCTGAAAATTAGGTACCTGTCTTGTTGAAAAATTTTAAGAACTAATGTGTTTCAAGCCCCTGAAATCAAACATAGAACACACATGCTATATCTCTTTCACTTCCAAGCATGGAGGGAGATTAATTTTTTTTTTCTAGTTTTCTGTCTTTTTCACTACTCTTGACCTATTAAAATAGGATTACTTCCACCCACCATGTTCTGGAAAAAGCGCTTTGCTGTTCTAGCCATAAGGCCCTCATTAGAGTCAATGGGAGGTATATGACTAACTCTTGTTGTGCAATAGTGTATGAAAAAAACATAACTTCTAACACGGCTTTTGTGTAGAAAATATAAGAGGACTCGGTTTTCTCCTTGATCTATTAACTGTATGGGGGAGTTTGTGTGTTTTAGATGCTCTATATATTCTGGAAGGAATATACTGAAATCTCCCCTTAATATACTGATGAAGTTTGGCCAAAGTATGACAGCTTTGGAGTCTACTACTCAGTATGTTAAAAAACAGAGCTGCCTCTGGGCCATACCTGTCTCCAAAGGTGACTGGGTTTTGGTTACTTCCATGTTCAGCTTCAGCCTTCTCTGCTCTTCATTAGCTCTTCCACTTGGGGTTGTGTTTAATATCTCTATGAGGTTCTTGCTCTTGAACTACTAGGACAGAGAGGTCATTGTCTTTCTGTGCTGATGATTGAATTGGACCATTGTGGCTTCTCTTTCCTCTGGATGATAATGTACGCATGCTAATTTCTCATTTTTAGCTCTTTAGTCCCTAAGAGGCAGCTTATTCTCCTGCCTGCTCAAGAAAGAGTTAAAATTTGTAAGCTGTTGCCTTGCACATAATCAACACCACCATGTGGCTGAATTGGAGTAGCCTTGGGTAGGTGATGGTTCTGCTGTGCACTCTTGAAGAACCTGGCACTGATGCACAGGGAGTAAGTATGTGATACTGATACTGAAAATCAGTTTTACAGATGTTTCTGTGTGACTGTTGCAGTGGTGCATCTCAAGATAAAATAGGCTGTTGTGCCTACAATTTTGCATGGATCATTTGGCTTCTTATAATAGAAAGATTAAGTGAAGAGGATGATGTGATAGTACTAAGACCTAAAAAGAAATCGAGGGGAAAGATGGTGATCTTTAAGCTTGTGCCATGAGAGGGGTTGGTACTCCATTAGAGACTTAACCTGATAAAGGGCATACAGTGCCCACAGCACTGAGATACGTGTTTGGGAAGTCATCCTTGAAGTGCTGGTTAACTCATTCCTTGTTCAGAGCTGGCAACACTTGTAGGAAGAAACTCTTACCTCATCTGTAAGGTGTGAACAATGTGGTTTTATGTGGGTTTGCAAGTTTTTGTCTCTTTGTTACCCAGACTGATGATATGTGAGCAGTCTCTGCAAATGTTGGGATTTTAGCATTGCTGGCTCTTGCCATTCTCTCATGGGAGCTGGTGGCTGAGTGGCTTTTTAAATATCTCGGTCGTGCATCAATATCTGGTACTGTGGTGGGAAGAAATAAGCCTTTGTGTGAATGTGAAGGGTGCTGAACTAAAGCCAACAATCTTCAGAGTTTTTAATTACTAAACCATTCAAAACCTGCCACGTTTGAGAGAGATTTTGACACCACTAGAAGGTTTTAACATCTGCTTTTTGTATGGAGCTGAGGCACTTGGTGGAATCTGTTTAATTTTTCATTGTCAGATATTTTCCTTTACGTATCTATAACAACAATAATATAGTTTGCAGAGTGTGAACTCTCAGCAAAGACAGCTAGGTTTTTGTGGTGCAAAAATTAGTTGTTACTGAATTCTCAGCAACTGAGTATGAGCTCATGTTTGAGGAGCAGAATTGGAAAGGAATTACTTAGATTATAGTGCAGTTGAGACATTACTGCCTCCAAGACTTTGGATGAATGATTTCAATTATGCTTTGCTCATTTATAAAACCTTAGAGGGTGTTGTGGGCTTTGAGTAATATTTTCAAAGAGGTAAAAGCAACAGTTGCTACTAGGAAGGAAATGTCTGTCAAACCACATAGAACCACCATTTTTTTCATCATGGTCTGTGGCTGGATGTTTCCTGCTTTAGTGAAGGTTTATTTGTGGTGGTGAAATGTTCTCATTTAAGGTGTTGTCAGATGCTTTAACGGTCATGGTAATTACTACTATGCAGTTTATCCATGCGTGGTCAAGGCAAAAAGAATACTCAAAGTGCTGTGACACGTGGCACTTCCTTGAAACCAGAGATGTGCTGTTTGATGTGGTTTGGAAGAGTTATAAAAGTTACATGTTTTATACCTAATCCTTACACTCATTTCATAAAGGAACCAGAACAAAGATGCTCACTGGGTCCCACAGTCCTGCCCTGCCCTGAGGAGGAGAGAGCAGCAGGCACCATTCTTATTGTCATCTGTCCAAAAGGCAGATTTTCTAACGCCAAGCGAGCCAGTGGCACAGCCCACCAACTGCAGTGGGTATCCTTTAAGCCAAAGAGGCATATCAGCCATACTTACTGGTTTTGAGTCTGTCTTTATAGCACTGGCACAAAGAACAAGATTGGAGTAGAATTTCTGCATCCTGCCTGGCCTTAATTAGCCACTCTGTAAAGCTGCTTCGCTGTGAGATGCTGTAGCTCTACCAAAACAGTATGTTTTATAAATGTGTTTTTCCCTTTTTGGCTTTCTACAACTCTGCCTCCACCCAGGGCTGCCAGCCAGTTTTGTTTCATACGTAGGTGGAGTGGCTGGTCTGTGGGGTTGAGAATCAAGTCCTTGATACCAGGTTGAAGTCTGCCATCCAGGCTGGAGCCTTTCTGTTGTGCTGCCTCCCTGTAGTGTCATGGTGATCCTCTGATAGCTGCCCTTTAAGTCTGCTGCAGAAAAAGTGTAGGAAAGGATGCTGATCAAGTGGGATATGATATTCTCCTAAGTTTTGCGAAGCCAGACTGTGTCTAACTCCCCAGTCTACTTTCCAGGAGGAAATTGAAGCCACTGCTTCTACTGCTGTCTGATTTTTGTATGCAGGCTGCTCGCTTGCATGTGTCGTCTGCCTGCTGCTTGTGTGAGAGTGGCTTACTGTTTGATTTTGGACTAATCTTTTCAGTTAAATGAGGGCTGGGCTTGAAAAGAAGCTTGTAGCCTTCTTTCCCAGCTGTTGCACAGAAAACATGGCCCCTCCTTGCTTCATTTACAGGCATTGCTCCTCTACTCGAGCTTTCGGAGAGATTGCCAGTTTAACTCTGGCAGCACTTTTGATGTCGTGACAAGACCTCAGCACTACCATGTGTCTCGTTTCCTGCTGTAACAAGCCTTGAACAAAGCAAGCTTGATTTTGCTGGTGAACTAGTGATAAGTCAAACCAAAGGAGCAGGATAGTTGTCTGCACTTGAGGAAGAAGCAGCTGATAATCAGTATTTTATACCCTAAACTAGCATAACCCTCCTTGAAAATATAGGGTCAGTCAGAATATCAAAGTTCTCTAATAATTTCAGTTGAACTTGAGGAGGCTCTGAATCCGATTTTTTAATATGTGGCTAAAAATATTTTAGCTCTGTGAACAACCATGTCCCAGAACAGCAAAGCTGGTATTTTGTTTCTTGTTTTTTCCAACTGCATTCTCTTCCGATCACCTCCATACAGCTCTGGAGGAGATGCAAGTACCACACAAAGGGCGAAGTGCCTTCTGCATAGATGGAGGTGTGATGACTTCCCATTCTGTGACAGCAGTTTCCAGATGTTGCCCCCATTGTTAAGGACAGAGTATACAACTGCTCAGGGTGGTCATTGAGCTTCCCTGGGTGCTACAGTGGCATTGGCATAGGTGTGTAATCCAGTGTTGCTTTTTTAAATGCTGCGCATGACAGAGAGGATCCTTTGTCTTCAAAACATAGCTGGGCTGCTCCTCTGTTGGCTGTTCTGTTACTTTTAGCATTGACGCTTCTTCCTGCCTTTATCTCCTGGTTTTGTTTTATCATCTGTCTAAAGCCTTTTGGGTAAAAAATGCTAGCTGCCATCTTACTCTTGGCCTCCTCACACAGAGTTTTATACAAACTAGCCCAAATGCAGGACAGAGGCTTAAAGCTTTGGACAGACTGTTTTTACCATGTCACAGAACCTCTTTTTTTCAAACACCATCAGAAAGCTTATTTCCAGAGATAATTTTTATCGAGTTTTATTAAGCCTGGTCCTGTTCTCAATTTATAGAATGTTCCCTGTTTCCTATCACTCAAAGGCACTAATCAAGTTCAGGCCATAAGCTGGTGATTAGATTTGATTCAGAGTTGGTCAGGAAGGCTTCATTTAGGATAGGCATGTGAGGATGTTGATGAACTTCTGCTGAAACCAAAGACAGCACAGGTAAAGTCAGGAATATATCAAAGCCTGCAGCAGAATAAGGAAGGCTTGCAGCATCTGGTGCAGTACACTGAACTGAACAGTACTCAAATATTGTCTGCCCTTTGAGATCTGATGAATAAAACAATGTCCACAAAAGCCAGGCTTTGTATTTGCATCTTTAGACATCAGTGGAAAAGTGTGCAGACATGTCAGTGAATGCAGTAACTTCTCAAATATCATTGAAAAAAAATCCATGTGCAGGCAAACAAATATAATTACTTGAGAAATGCCACATAGCTCTGCAGTTTTGTTCCCCCTTATCCTGGGAAACACCTCTTGAAGCGATTCCTGGGGTCTGGGAGGCACGGTCTGTAGACAGGTGTGCGGACATAGGAGGCATCCACCATAACCATAAGCTGTCAGCTTTTAAAGTTGGTGCTTCTTAGCTGTAGAGAGACTGGAGAAGCAGATCCTTGAGTCTGGAGAAGTGCCTTGTTGACATAGTAGCTGTAGGAGAGAACTGCTAGGGTGGGAGGGATAACTCTTCAGAGATGGGGGAAACAGGGAGAGGGAAAGACAAGCTTTGCACGGCTTCCTGCCGTGGCACACAGCTGTATACAGCTGTAGCTTTTCGGTTATAACAGTGAAAGAAAATCTCATTCCTCTGGGTCTGCGGGTAGTCATGCTGTTTAACTAACCTTTCCTTTGAAGTCTTGGCAGATTGCAGTCTCCCTAAGAGGCTTTTAATTTTGATTAGGCATAGAACTAAACTAAGTCAGCATAGCTCTCAGGTGTATCCTAGGCGGAGATGTGAACGGAGCAGTAGGACTGGCATGGTCCCTGTGAGGACCCAATTGCAACAGCATAGGCCATATCTGCATTACATAGCAGACCTACAGCCTGGGTCTCTAGTTCTCTTGCAAACTTGATTCATTTGTTGTTTAAATCTCAAACCTGATGCAGAGCACATCCATCATTTTCTTCAACAGTCTATACTTTCTCCTTGGTCAGGGGTAGGTTAGCATGCAGGGTTGAGCTGTTCTCACTGTGAGTGACACATTGCTTATAGCTAGCCTCTGGCAGAGCTGCAAAGGTGGCCACTGCCCACGTTTATCTTTTATTGGTGTAAGATCCTGTGTTTTATTCGATCAAAAGGAGAATTGTTATGGGCTAGGTTGAGATTCTTCAAAGGAGTATGTCCCGAACTTATGAAGAAGCTGGTCATGCCAGCAGATCTGATGGGACAGTGTCTTAGATCCTACTGCTTGATAGAACTACTTCTACCCCCAGTGGGACACCCTGCCTTCCGGATAACTGCAAAGCACGATGGACTTTATAATCTTTTTCTTTTGGGGTGGGATCAGCCATAATGTATGAGGACTTACGTAAAACTTTGCTTTTGGAACTGTGCTTAGAAATACGCTCAGCTGGTGTTACATTTCTGGGCCATAAAGCAGCTATCATCTGTCTTTATAGGCCATCATATTTTCCAGCTGCGTCAGTGTATATAGCGTTTATTAATAAATCAGAAGGAGCAGAGTCACTGCGAGTGCCCCTTG
>WAAB01019478.1:152812-256889 GCA_013389865.1 Piaya cayana | reverse complement strand
TGCGGACATAGGAGGCATCCACCATAACCATAAGCTGTCAGCTTTTAAAGTTGGTGCTTCTTAGCTGTAGAGAGACTGGAGAAGCAGATCCTTGAGTCTGGAGAAGTGCCTTGTTGACATAGTAGCTGTAGGAGAGAACTGCTAGGGTGGGAGGGATAACTCTTCAGAGATGGGGGAAACAGGGAGAGGGAAAGACAAGCTTTGCACGGCTTCCTGCCGTGGCACACAGCTGTATACAGCTGTAGCTTTTCGGTTATAACAGTGAAAGAAAATCTCATTCCTCTGGGTCTGCGGGTAGTCATGCTGTTTAACTAACCTTTCCTTTGAAGTCTTGGCAGATTGCAGTCTCCCTAAGAGGCTTTTAATTTTGATTAGGCATAGAACTAAACTAAGTCAGCATAGCTCTCAGGTGTATCCTAGGCGGAGATGTGAACGGAGCAGTAGGACTGGCATGGTCCCTGTGAGGACCCAGTTGCAACAGCATAGGCCATATCTGCATTACATAGCAGACCTACAGCCTGGGTCTCTAGTTCTCTTGCAAACTTGATTCATTTGTTGTTTAAATCTCAAACCTGATGCAGAGCACATCCATCATTTTCTTCAACAGTCTATACTTTCTCCTTGGTCAGGGGTAGGTTAGCATGCAGGGTTGAGCTGTTCTCACTGTGAGTGACACATTGCTTATAGNGTTGCAACAGCATAGGCCATATCTGCATTACATAGCAGACCTACAGCCTGGGTCTCTAGTTCTCTTGCAAACTTGATTCATTTGTTGTTTAAATCTCAAACCTGATGCAGAGCACATCCATCATTTTCTTCAACAGTCTATACTTTCTCCTTGGTCAGGGGTAGGTTAGCATGCAGGGTTGAGCTGTTCTCACTGTGAGTGACACATTGCTTATAGCTAGCCTCTGGCAGAGCTGCAAAGGTGGCCACTGCCCACGTTTATCTTTTATTGGTGTAAGATCCTGTGTTTTATTCGATCAAAAGGAGAATTGTTATGGGCTAGGTTGAGATTCTTCAAAGGAGTATGTCCCGAACTTATGAAGAAGCTGGTCATGCCAGCAGATCTGATGGGACAGTGTCTTAGATCCTACTGCTTGATAGAACTACTTCTACCCCCAGTGGGACACCCTGCCTTCCGGATAACTGCAAAGCACGATGGACTTTATAATCTTTTTCTTTTGGGGTGGGATCAGCCATAATGTATGAGCACTTACGTAAAACTTTGCTTTTGGAACTGTGCTTAGAAATACGCTCAGCTGGTGTTACATTTCTGGGCCATAAAGCAGCTATCATCTGTCTTTATAGGCCATCATATTTTCCAGCTGCGTCAGTGTATATAGCGTTTATTAATAAATCAGAAGGAGCAGAGTCACTGCGAGTGCCCCTTGGCATACCACTTCACCTCTGCGATGTCTCAGGTTTCCAAGCCCCCAAACTGGGAAATGATACAGCCATCCTCTTCTCCTTTTTGCTTTTGAGACTAATTGATGAAAATGTTTTCCTCAAAGCATTTCTTAGCCTTGGCTTTGAAGAAGGTGTAGAGGTGATGGGTCATTGTGCCTTTGCTAGCACAAGCTCCTCTCCTGTCTCGTCAGTAGTGTACTGGAGCTTTTCCAGGAGACTTGTAATTGAGTGCCAGCCCTATTTTAAGGAAAGAGAACAGAGGTCAAAGCATCGCTACTTCAGACGTAATAGTTACCATAAGGGTTTGTGTAGGGTGTTCTGTTGATCAGACTATTATTTGTGATTTCTTTATACATCTGTCTCTTCTTTGCCAGGCTACAAAACCTTTATATGTTTTGAAATGATATCGAGCTTTGACTATAAAAATGCCACTTGGTCAAAATCTGTGAGAAGTATGTTATAAGTAAGTCATAAAAATGGGAAATTCCAAGAAATAAGGTGACTTCAGTTACTTTTCAGGCAAGTATGTAGTGCTATTACCCTTCAAGCTATCTTATTTCAAAAGCATCTTGTTACTGAGATCAGTTTCTGGTATGAATTCTAAGATTTAAATGGCATCTCCAGATACATGCAGAGAGTATCTGTGTATCTGAAGAGATATCTAAAAGCATCCTATGTAAACCAAGAATGCCATGTTTGTTCATTGATACTATAGAAGTGGAGAGAACAAAAGAAAATTCATGCCTTCAACTTGAAACAGAAAGGCAAGTTATTTTCTTCAGCTGAGGGTATTTACTTCTGTGTCCTGACAGAGGTAGAGCTGCCCAACATCTGATTAAATGCTTTTTTAATTGGTTAGTTGTGTTGTACACATTTAAAAACCCTATTAACAGCTCTCCTGATGTACTGTTTGAAAGCCCTATTCACGTGCATTTGCCTAGGGTCGATTTTGGCTTATATGCCTCTCCAAATCCCTGTTTTCTCTTTCTGTCGTCTCCAAGCTGGTAATAAGATTTCTTATTATCTTCTTGTCTACGACTCTTTCAAGGCTGCTGACAAAGGGAGCCTCAGCTGCTCTCTTGATATTGTCTGGGCAGATATCAGTTAAATTTGAAAGGGTGGATTAAATAAGTGCTTCACTAATGTTGCCAGACCTAACTTCATTATTGTGATTCTGCAGAGGAGGAGAGGACAGGGGAGGGGAAGGAAATGAGCTGTCTGAAGAAAACGGAATGCCTGAATAGCAGAGTGTTGTGCATGCATATATTTCTATAAACAAATATGTGTGTGTAGGCACATGGTACCTAAATTTTTAAGACCTTGCCTTCCTTCTCTCAGATATATAAATTGCTTATAGATCCAGGTAATATACAATACATTCTGCTTTGGAACAAAATAACTGAAATTAAAAATAGGAGTGACTGTTGTTGACATATACATTTTTTCCACTCAGTTCTTCCTGGCACTAATGGTGGATTTGTCTCTGTGTAGGTATTTGAGCTCTAGCTTGTTGGGGAGGTATCTGGGAACATTTTTTAGGGGCCAGAGAAATAAGTATCTGTTCTTTGACTTCTGCTTCACGCAAATCAAAGTTCCTTTGGAGTCTTCTATCTGTTGCATGAGGATTTTTTGCCTCTAGTGTAGGGAGCTTGGCTGCAGTGATCAAAGTCTGATCCAGTGAGTAAGTCTGAGACATGGGAAAACAGAATTATTTTCATAATCTCAGTGGGTAATTATACGCAAGTTTCTTTAGCTTAGTTTCCTCTAATGCACCTTATCTGTTCAGTCTGGGCAGACCATAGTCTTCAGCAGAGGGATGATGCTGGTTTTGACTGTATTGATTTCCTAAAGTGGTGAGACCCTCCTCTCTTGGGTCCTCTAAGCATTAACAAAGTGAATCCTCAGTGTTAAGTGCATTGAAAATCTCAGATGAAAGGCAAAATATTACTAGGAAGAATTAGCATCTCCTTCCCCTATACATTGATTGATAGGGGAAGCATTCTCCTTGGAGGCTGGAGAGTGGAAACAGCCTTGTAGATGTACTGATTTCTTCATGATGATTTCTTTTGGAGTAATTGCACTGTCAGTATGGTTATCAGCTAATGAAAACCTACTTCAGTAACACCAAAAAAACAAGAGTAAGTGAGCCTTGGTTTCCTTGTTTTTTCTTCATGAGCATTGTTTTTCATTAGCCCATTCTGTTCACACTTTGGGTGGCAGAGGATAAGATGACCTCATCTACCAGCCTAATGAAACCACATGTAGAAATGGGTACCTAGATAAGAAGGATCTCACCTATCCAGGAGCAGGTGGAGTGGAAGGAGAAACCACAAAGGAAGTTTAAACTAATTTGAGTGCAGGAAGTGCAGAAACTATGTACAAGTCCAGTTCTATGGGACAAGAGGGACTTGGATGCTTAGGGGGTTTGGTGAGCTTCCAAGACCCTCTTGTCCCATAGAACTTGACTTGTACATAGTTTCTGCCCTTTCTGCACACCCTGACAGCAAGCTGTGATCCAAGTCGTTCCCATGTCACATTGTATAGAAACTGCATTTTTCCTAACCTATGTTGTTAAGCTGCAGTCTAATGATGGTGCTCCAGATCCAAGTGACTAATTACATTATTTAATAAAGAGGGTGTTCTGGATCCCAGAAATGTACAGAGCACTCCAAACAAGAAAAGGCACTATAGGGTCCCACAGATTTTGTGTTGTCTGCTGGTTGTGTTTCCCCAGGGATAGGCAGAAGTGACAAGGCAGAGAGCGCCATTTTCATGAATCAATGAAGCTACACCAGGCAAAGAAATATTGTGTATACGTTTGGAGAGATGCAGGCACCGTAAGATTAACAATCTAAACAGCTCCAGTGCAGCAACCATGTTGGCTAATAAAATACTTATTAGTTGTGCATTTGAGTGGGTTAAGCTGTCCAGCAGCTTTTGTCTGTGCTTTGAGTATTGGTATCCTCCTGCTGCAGTGAGAGCCTGTGCTTGTAGCAGATGAAGGAGTCAGGATGGTGTACAGGCACACATGCACCAACCCCACAGCAGCTCAGGTTGGAGAAGTTGAACCAAACGGATAAATCAGGGAGTCCTCAAGAGCGTCAGAATGATGTTTCTGGTTGCCTTGCTTTCATCCTTTGAAGTGAAGATGCCATTTCATGGAACATGAGATGAATCTCACCATTCTTCCCAGCTTGCGGCATTACCACCAGTCTTGCTTTTGCTGTAGCTGGGATAGTTTAACTGGAGCAGCAACGCTGTCTCCCTTCCCGAGCCAGAATGAACCCCTAAAATCCTAATATTGTGATCAAAGAAACAAATTCCAATTACTATGCCAAACGTTATCTTTTGGAACGTTTACTTACTTTTAAACTTTTCATTTGAAATTTCTGAGCAGAACATCATGTCCGAGACGAAAAGATGATATTGTTGATTTTGAAGGCATCTTGGGGAAAATACAGGGGTGGTTCAAAAATCGCAGTGGTTGGATGAGAAGAGACTTGAAACCATCCTTTTTTAGTCTGCACAGTGAAAAAGCAAGGTTTCTTATGTGAAAATGGTTCCAATAAATTGTTAACTGGGGCTCCACTAATATCACATCCTGACCAAGATTCAGAGCTGCATTGAGTAGGTGTTATTTGGAATCCAGTTTTGTGCCTGTTTCACACCATTACTGCTAAGAAATTGGTGTAAGGGGAGCAAGTTTGTATTTAAAATGGTATTCTTGAGTTAGAAGAAAATCTTATTGTGCTATGAGGAAAAGTTTTATTTGCTGTAGGAGAGAGGATATTTCCATGTAGAGCTAATTTGGAGGTGATGCAGTGCAAGGTGAAAAAGAAAGTAGGATGTCAGCCCATTTCCTCCTTTCCTGGGGGAAAATACACCATGAAACATCACTGCTAAGACACTAGTAAATCCATGCAAATTGGACAGTGAGATAGTTCATCGTCTCTCTCAGTTCTTCGCTGCCTCCTGTCTCCGTGAGTGTTCAAATATTTGCCTACACTGGAAAACAGAGGTCAATAAATAAACACTTTGTCAGAGATATGATTTTATTTTTGTATTCATATTTTTCCCAGTACAGAGCTGCAGGGAACACTGTCTTCTTTGATATAGTTTATTTTGCTTAAAGAAGTGAATATCTATTCAGATGCAATTACTGTTGCATGCACAACTACACGCATATTGAGGCCTGTGCCTGGGTGAGCAGGATCCCATTTTAACCACTGCAGGCTGGGAAGAGCAGCAAACTGCCTAGCGTAGGCAAAGCCTTGGATTGGATTGTCTGGTCCATGAAACGCTTGTGCTCTGTCTAAAATTTCTCTTGAAAGCCTTAAAGCCCTGTACAGGTTTCATCAAGATCTTACAATGGTGGTGGTGATAGAATAGTTGTAAAGCTGTAGTTAAAGCTTCCTGACTTTTTGTGGAATCTAAGTACTTTTCCTATGTTGCTATTCTTCTGTCAGTACTTGAACCCTCAAACCACAGATATTTCTTGTCTCATGAAAATATAATGAAAATGTGATGTTTAAACCAAAATTCACGCTTCTGGATTTCTTGTCCCTAGTTGGGATTGGAGTCCTCTTGCTCCTTCCCTGCTCTGTGCTGCTGACTTGCACTTTCCTGTCCTGTGATATTTGTGTGACTAAACTGAGGGAGGAAGTATCTAATTAAGATATCTAAAGACAATTCATTAGGCCGAGGACCGGTGGTCATTGCATGGTGTCAGGCAGCACTTCTTACGCCATGTGGAGAAGGTGTGAAATGCTGCCTCATCTTTGCTGGGCTTTGTCCCCTAGGGATGCTTGGGGACAGGTTGTGACAACAGAGGAGCAATGGCAAGTACCCACCTTACCTGTACTGACCAAGCTACATTGCTGTTTACAGTGCTATTCTAATCTGATGACGATTTCCAGTATTACCAAAGTAATTTTTACAAAGTAGCTTCATCTTTTTTATAGATGCCTTGTGTTACTGGAACAACGCAGAGGGGCAATAAATGCATCCAGTTTTACATGTTTCAGATAACTGATATTTTACTAGCATCTTTGGGATACAGCTCTACATCCTGATTTTCCTCATTAAAATGTTTCTCCATATCCTTGGTCAAGAAGATGCTGTGAAAAAGCAACATTTTTGTGACTTTACTCAACATATGAGGTATTTTGCCATGTTGGCTTTGGCATGAAGGAGCACTTTTGTCTAAGTGACAGGGATGATTTGTGTCTTGAGGTCTCTCAAGATAACAATAAATCCAAAGGGCCATATCAGGGGGGTCCCACTCACAACACACAGTGTTTCAAGCTCTAGTGATGAAATTTTGGGGGAATAAGGAGATGATGTCAAATACCACAAGGTTGTGAACACATACAAACAAGAAAACTTGCAATATGTCGTGTCAGATCTCATTTTAGTGCACAAAATCAGGCAAATACTGAGGATTAGGACCTGACTCAGCCTCATTGCCCTTGTAATCCTTCAAATCTTCAAGTTTTTAGGCCTTTCATTTAGCTCTAAGCAGCCTGCCTATGTGGTCACACTGGTTGATGTAGGTCACTGCACAGCCCTGGACTTTAAAGTGCAGCACACCCCTGCTGCGCACTGAGGCGAGGGGGTGTGGTGGCACGCTGACCCTGGTGTAGGTGAAGTCAGTCAGCAACTTCATCTGTGTGTAGCATGGAATGGAAATACCACCATGCCAACATGGGGAGCTGCTCAGGAGGTGGAAATACAGCAGAGTTGGAGCTCAAAATACAAATGGGGCAAAACTGTCCAGGGTGGCTGTGGGCTTCTTTGCTGCTGTTGGCCATCACCTGCAAATGCAACACCTGATGGATGATAAATCCCTCTGACTGTTCATCTTTGTCATCATCTGTGCCCATCACCATCTATTTATATCATTACTGGTGCTGTAATCTTATAGCTGTAATCTTATAGATCACAAGTGGCTGTGGTGTCATTAGTGCACAAATGTGAAGGTAGAAGTTGGAAGTTTTGCATGGGATTTGTCTGTACAGAAGTTTGTTTTATTGTGTTGCTCACTGCCTTTCCTGATAAAGAGGATGAAGCTTTGGGAGTACGTGTGCTAGAGAATTGCAAATTGAGAATAACATTTATTGTGTATGTGAGGAATGGTGGTATATTCCTCACTGATTCTTTGCAAGATCTTTCAAATAGTAAACTTATTTCTTGAATCAGTAATATTCTTTAATGATCTATGTGTTGTGCAGTGGGTTATTGTGGACTGTTGAAACCACATTGTGTGGTTTTCACTTATGTGGTAGATGTAATTCAGCCAGGATCAAGGCAAGAGGGCAACGTTTGTTCGGTTTCCATTGGTGCCAAAGCTGCTGCAGGTGCCAGAAAAAGAGTCTGGCCTTGAGGGTTAAGAGAGGGCAGGACAAAGCAGTGATGTCTGCAGTCACCCTTATCATGTAGCATGGAGGGACTTTTCTTTGTGATCCTGTATGTACAGCCACAGGAGTTAGGTCTGGTAGAGGAATGTTCTCCCAGTTATTGCTCAGGGTCACAGTTGCTAAAGCCGTGAACAGGGGTTTTCCCGTGACCTCCAAAAGATTCAATAGCAAGGTCATTAGAGACATCTGCCTCCAACCGCCAGTGCTTAGGCAGTTATTTTAGGCAGCCTGGATCATCCAATGCATGTGTGCACGGACATATGCAGGCAAACCTTTCCCATCCGTTGGAATCAGGCACCCAGCTTCTCAGTGAGGCATTTGGCAGAGCCTGTAGAATACCAAAATCACTGGGACAAGTTTACTAATAGTTTATTTGGGTCTAAACTGTAAGACAAACACATTATTTGTAGACAGCTGAGAGTCTTCCTTTCCCTGTCTCTCTCTTGCTTGGGGCCACTGCAGCAGCTGGGTCCTGCTGCACCAGCACAGGAGAACTGGAGAACAACTATTAATCAACGAGACCTGAATGAGAACAGATTTTGCACTGACAGTGGAGCTGCTGGAAGGGCAATGCTATTAGCCATGAAGAAAGGCAAAACTTCCCTGTGTAACCATCTGGCATTTCGTCAGGCACTGCTACCCTCTCCACGAGTTTGTCTGCAGCCTTTCTGTCCGTCTGTCTCGCTTCACATCAGTGCTCATCGTGGTTGCTTTTCTTCATTTTGCTCTTGCTGCTGGCTGCTGAGCAGCACGCTGCAAATCCATGGACAGATGCCAAACTGCTTTGAGAGTGTAATTCAGGCACTGCCTCCGAAAGCCAGTTTTAATTTGGTCATTACATCTGGGAGTGGAAGTCGCCTCAGACTGTTTCTCTGCATTTTTGAGGGAAGGTGGCATCTGCGCTGGGCAGTGATGGTGGGACCCCTCTGACTGACATGAAAGGAGCTGCCTCTTCTGAGAAGAATTTCCCTAAGTGCAGGCATCTTTCTGGCAGAAGGCAGAGCTATGACATTGGTTGTGTCAAACTGTGAGCTATGCAGTTGGCATCAGAGAGAGATGTTTCTGCATATGATGCTGTGAGGAAGGCTGAACGTGCATTTTTCTGTCAGTGCTCTGCAAATAGTCATGGGGTAACTTTTCTGTCATGACTGTTCTCGGAGTGCGTTGTTTTCAGGAGATGAGAGCCTTCTGGTTTATAATCCCTGTAGAGAACCTCCTGTTTTCTATTTTGCCAAAGAACAGATCATTAGCAGAAGTGGTGAAGTGTTACCATAACATGATATTATAACAAGGCAGGGACTAGAGCTTGTGTGTAGACTGTGGTAATTTTTGGTTTTGTTATTTTTACCTACAAAAGGGATGCCATGTAGGTTATACCCATAGGTCGCATCTTCCCATCTGTATTTGCAAAGCAATCCATTTGATGTCTCTTGGCAAGCTTGAGAAGGGAATCAGAGCAACAGATGTCTGTGAGGTGCTGTTCCAACGTGCCCTTGGGTAAACCTGTCAAAAGGAAGTTACAGAGAAGGAAACCAAGGAGTCATCTTACAATAAAGCCATGCAGGGGGATTGTAAATGCCTTTTCAGCAAGGATGTCAGGAGAAAGGGGAAGGAAGGAGGAAACACAGGGCTTATAAATCCTGGTGACCTTTACCCAAGCATAAATTTGTAGGTGTTTCCCTCCCTGTGTTTTCCTGGATTATGAAACCATTAACACTTTCCCTTTCCAGCTTTGAGTGATGCTTCTCCTACAGCATCCTCTCAGACAATTAAGTGCATGTAAGGAATTGATCTGCTTGGCCTGATGATCTCTGCTTAGGGGATCCTGCTTAGCTATTCTGTTAACAGTGTGTGTGGGAAGATATTTGAGCAAATTATTCCAGTTGTGAAATCCTGTTTATTTCTATTTTTCTTCCCTTCTCTTGTCCCATAAAGATAACGTGGTGAAAACAATTACCTATTTATTGGTAAATGAGGCTTTTAATAGCCCTACCCCTTTCCTTGCTTTCCCTTGAACTGATTCTTGGAATAAGGTGCTGAGACATTTCCTCCAAGACACTATCTTGTCTGCTATGATGCTCTTCTAGCTACAAAACCACACTCTGGGGAGCCGGGGACTCATAGGTAAAAGCAAAATGCTTCTGTGCTGCATAGTTTGCAGCATCGTTTACTGTAAAACAGTCTGTGTTGGGATACATACTGGCCTGGCCAAAGGTGTACCCATCAAAACCAAAATAAACTTGACTTGCTGGGTGTGTGTTTAGCAGCCTGCAGTTTTGAAGGTTTGTGGTTATAATTTAACATTTGGCGTTGCCTTGAACTTGTCTGTATGTGAAGAGGATTATTGGTATAGTTGTCGCAGTTTTAAATTAAAATAAACATGTATTGCCATATTCAAATTGATTTTTTTTTTCAGCTTTAAAAAAATAATTTATTTTCATTGTCTTTTATTTCTGTGGCTTTCAGTGCATGTTTGCACTCCAGCTGGGGCTGCAGCAGTCTGTTATTCTCATACAGTGAAATACACTGCAGCAATGCCTACAAACTTGAGCAGGAACGAGAGCCTCATCTTACTGCCTTACTTCCTTTTTGTGTGATATACTCCTACTTTTGGCTTTACAAAGTAAAAAAAAAAAAATATATATATATATATCTGCTCTTAGGATTACAGAAAAGTGAAATTATGCTTCAATTTTGAAGCCATAGCTGTTTGTTGAGTCTGTTACAGCAGTGGGGACTCCAGGGCTATTTTTCGTTATAGCGAGAGTTCCTGAAGTAACTGCTGCTAGTTTGAAAAGACTTTGTGACCTGCAAAGGGACCCTTTAAGTGTGATCCCTATTACTGCTGTTGTGAAGGCTTGGCAGAAGAATTTAGCCAGTTCTCTTGCCTGCAAAAAGCAGTCCTTATGTGAGCAAAAGACAGGACCCCAAGGTTGTCTGTAATAGCTCTGAGAGGCAGAGAAAGGATATTGTCCATGCAGTGGGAGAAGGAAGGTAAGTCCATTTTGGCAAGGTATTGAAGTGTGATGTAAGGCGTGGGGCTTACTGGGCAAAGAGCAGCTGGTTAATAAAAAGAGATATTAGCAAGTTGCAGTCAAGGTTGAGTTCAAGTTTCCTACCTAAGCAGAGGTCTCGTTGCAGGAACCTGAGGTTTCCTCAAATTCTGGCTGTCTTCTTGGCCAGCCGGCCAGCATTAGGGATGCACATTTTCCCCATATCTTCATAGAGTTGCCAGGCTGGTGTCACCTGCTCTGTGAACTGTGAGATGCTGATACAAGCTGGATAACACTAATGCTTTGCTTAATTTGGCCTCTTGGAGAAATCAATCCATCACACTAATTAGGTGCAGTGCTTTGGTGCCAGGTGGCTCTCTTGTGTCCAGAAGGCTGGAGCACATATGGTCGGCACCGACATCTAATAAAGAAAAGAATCAGTGCTGGACTCTTCATTATTTTTTTTCCATTTGCAGAAGTTTTTAAGATAGACTAAGTCGTTGCCTCTCTGAATTACATCCTTTGGATGTTTGATTTTGGGGTAGAGATTTAGACTGTCTTTTATGGTCCATATCTCCAAAGAAAAGTTAAATTTGTGCTAGCTGTGAGTACTAATTAATTGCCCTAATTTCTTTGCCTGTTGAACAAGTGCAATATGACATCTATCCATATCTTTGTGTACCAGTTTTGTTCTCTTTATATGGTAGAAGCACTTGGGATGGAAAGAACAACTGTGTTTTTGAAGGAGTATAATAGTGTTTGAGTGGCCAGTCTGTTGAGCTAAGGCCTCCCAGTGAATTGCATCATGCTCCCACAGTGGTAGCAAGAATGGAATGGACTAAGTTTTATTTCTAGCACTTAAGCAAATTTTGCCAATCGTCCTTTCTCTCTCAAGTTTCCTGATATTTAATTTCTCTTCTCCCCCTTCTTTTTAATAATCTTTTAAATAAGTTTTTATTGGGGAAGAAATGACTGCAGTTATGTTTTACCTTTTGATAGAAAAACTATTTCTTAATAAAACAAGCCTTGAGAAAAATTTGACTAGCTTATAGCATGTTTTTTCAAGCCACTGTGCTGTTTATCATTGTGTCTAACTACAGTTTGACCATGTATGAGAGCAAAAAGAGGCTCCTCCACTGTCTTGAGCATGTGGTGTCAGAAGAGGCAGTTGAATCTAACTGTTCCTGGAACCTGCCCACTGTTTCATAGAGATGTTGTCTATTGGTGAATGGATTCCATACCTTCCCCCATGTAATGAAAGTCAAGGAGAGAAGGTGGTTCTCTTCCAACCTGGTGATTCTATGATTCTATGATATGCCGGTGTGGGACGTCTGTTAGTGTATTGGAAATGTCACTTGCAGAAATCCTATTTCTTCTGAATATCGAACCCTTAAGCCAGTGATTCCTTTGTGTGTGAAAAGCAGTCAATTGCAAGCAGTTTGTATTTGAAAGATGAATCACCTCTCATTTTATTTGGCCGTTGGCATTTTAAACCTAACGAAAGGGTGTTGGAGCTGATTGCTGGGTCACCACAGTCCCTGAGTAAATATAACCTAGGAATGTAATTTTTCTCTGCAAAGTTGACTAGAGGGGAATGACAAAGAAACATTTGACTAGAGGGGAATGACAAAGAAAAGAGCTTTTAACCACGATGGCTGCAACCAGAATCCACTTAAGGTTTCGTGCTAATATGCCTGAATTACTGGATTGAGGATTCTTGGTCTGGGATCTAGGTTGTTCTCCTACTGCCTTTTCTTTGTGACCATATCTTTCAGCATCTCTGTACCTCTGTGTCTTACCTTATGTATGTTTTATGAAAAATTATTAATGTTTCTTTATTCCCAAAAGGTGTTGAGTGGTTTCCAGGTGTTCTTGAATACCACTCAGAGTCAATATCAGCAAACCTGTGACTGAGCTCCGTTAATACAAGCTTGGGCACCCAGAGGAGCTCTTGCCTCTGTGCTCCTATGTTTCTATGGCTGTACGAGAGCCTCTCCATGACAGAAAATTCATGGGGCAAACATTGCATAGATATAAAACAAATTTGGTCATATAATTTGAGTGCTTATGTTTCAAATTCATATACTGACCAGGGCTGGGATTTTAAACACTGGTGGTTTGGTGTGATGTTAACTCCTCATTGCATTACCCCTTGTCCCATCTCACAGCTGATGAAGTGAAACTCTCCTGTCTGCACACACATACTATGTTATTTGGCAGTAAAAGAGATTTCTTGTTTTGTCCAGTTGCTTTCTGAATCCATCTAAGCTTTTGACTCTCATCATGTATCAGTTAGTTCTGCAACTTAAAAATTAATTGGGGGAAAAAAAGTGTTTTATTACATTTTTTAAGCTCTTTGGGAATACAGTAATAAAATAAATATTACAGTAAGCCATGCTATTCCCTGTGAGCTGTCTGCAAGAAGCAGCTGACTCATACCTGGTTGATTATTTGGTGCTAGGTCTTCCTTCTCTTATTTGATTAAGCATCCTAAAATACTTTGCCAGAGTTCTGCCTAGCATTACTTTTCTTTGGTTGGCACAATGATCCAGGTGAGAAAGGGTGACAGGCTATGTGACCACAGACAGGGTTGGGGTCATGTACAGGGGCTCTGAGATACATTTCAGCAGATGAAAATGCTTGACAATTGTCTTTGCTGCTCTCTCCTTCTGCTTAAGTACCTGATTAGGGAATAAGCATGAGAAAAGATCAGGCTTCTAGATCCTAGATTAAATTCAACAGATTCACTCAAGACTACTCCTGCTAATTTGAGGGCACTGTATTTTTGAAAGCATCATGGCATTTATGAAGTAGTTCTCCTGGAAAGGCTCCCTCAAAAACCCTAAAGTCAATTATTTTATAGCCTTCTCTTGCATTGTATTTACATTCCAGGATCCTTGACCTGGATGGATCAAGCTGAGCATTTTCTGCAAGTGGCTTTTTAAACTCGTTTTTATCTGTTTAACAAAAGTACACCAAGTGGAACCAGAGAAATGGGACTATGGATATATTTATTACAAACCTATCCTCTCAGGGTTGAATGCAAATTGACTTCCAATTGATACAGAATGCTGATAACCCATCCAGTCCAGTTCTAAATGGCTCATGTGCTAAGGTACCCCTTGGGAATCTGGGCTGAAGACTGATAGATCATGATTGACAAAGTGTATTTGTGCTAGGTTTCTCCTGGGAGCTGAGAAAGAGGATTACTGAATTCAATAATTAATGTACAGAAGAAAACTGATGTATTTCAAGTATTTGAAATCAGTTTAATGGTCACGAGTGCCATATTTTCTATCCTGCAGAGCATCCTTCTCCATCTAGAGATCTGGTGCAGTGGAAAGAGGTCTCCAGGTGCAACTGCTGATTATGGCCCTTCAGTGACCATCCCAGAACAAAATCGAACTTTGCAAGCCTTCAGATTGTTTGGCATTAACACCAAGCTTTCAGCAAAGACCCCAGTTAAAGCTGCTGTGGGAGTGGCACATTGGGCTGTGGCAGGAGACCTTCATGTGTGTTTTTACACAGAGTCATTAAATGCCATAAGACGATAATGATCTCTTGTGGTTATTGATGGTCTGGTTCTTAGGTGAAATCTGAAACCTTTCATCTTTTGTGATTTTCTGAAGCACTCAGAGCCTTTAACCTGCCTCTTCCCTCCCAGATGATATACACGTAGAAATGTTTGTGGAAGGAGTCATTCTTGCTCCAGTGACAAATGAATTGTACAGTGAAGTTATGCTTAAGTTAATTGTCGAATCCTAGCACTGTCTAATGGGAAAAACCTCAACCAAGTTATTTCAGAGTGCAACTGGGCTAAGATCTAGAGCATTGCTCATGCATCGTTTCAGATGTTTCTCTCTCTTGTCATTGATTTTAATACATGAGTGACTGCAAATTTATTTTAAGTATCTTTAAGTAGTAAGTATCTTTGCTACCTCTTCATAAGGATATTTCTAGTAATGACATTATAGGTCCTATGTTGCAGTTTGCTTAAAAAAAAGTTTTAAAAAAGGTTGCGAGGTTGACTGTCAGACTTTTTGAATGATCACTAAATTATCTGTACTTCTGTGTTTCCTAGCCAAGAAAGTACTGTAACTTTCAACTTACCCATCTATGATTTGAAGTTTAAAGTTTAAATTCTTAGTTTCATCTTTGAGGAGATAAAATGGTAAAAATAAACGTGTCTCCTTTTCTCAGCAATACAAAATCATCAGCTTTGCTATATTGAAAAATCTTTGCGTTACCAATAAAATTTCATGCTCAAAGTCAACTCTTGAAACGTGAGATCAAGAGTGATGAAACTCACTGTACTTGCTCCAAGTGCAAGATGTCAGTTGGTGCAATTCCATCTGAAAGGGCTTTATGGATCTCTGGTGTGTAAAATTATTTTTGTATTGTATCACAAAGAGTCATCTTCAGGGAGGAATGGAAGTGTATTGTTTCTGGCATCTTTTTTTTCTGACAGTTTTACACTTCGACATTTTTCTATCCCAACTTCTTTTCCTATGCACTGACCCAAAATATCGTAATGGTCTGGTTCAAAGGCTGCAACTAGCCTCAGATTTTGCGCTCTGTTGAGCCTTCATTTCAGTTTAGTTTACTGAATTGTCATCTCTCTACCTATGAGAGTTGGAGAGAAATGGAGAGACACTGCTAGAATTCTGATGACTGAGAATCCATGATTGGGGCAGAAGGGAAGTTTTCATGCTGCTGCTATTGCGTTATTCATGAGAAAATTACACACAATGTTTTGACCTTGAAAACCCTTTTTTCTTTCTTTCTGCATTTAGGGTTAGATATATAGGCTGTAGCTATGGAGCCATTGCTAAGATGCCAGGAACCTGATAAATCTGTCTTTCCTATGTTGAAAACTTTGCATAATTTCTGAGCTGTCAGTTTTGCTGAGTTCTCACCTCCACTGAACTTGGAGGTGTGGTTACAGCTCTGTCCAGCCTCTGTGTGGCCTCCTGATGGAGAGCGTGAAGGTCAGATTGTTAACTCCTACAAGGCAAAATTGGCACTGGGGATGGTTGTTCGAGCGTATGGCTGAAGTATCTTTTTGTCATGGTCTTATAGCTGTTTTAATAGACTGCCTTTAAAAACTATTTCTAGCTTCAAGACTGCAGTAGTAGAGACATTGAAAAATAATCCCCTGGATTTTGGTAGCATGGGATACTGCTGTATTTAAAATCCCTTCACAAAACAATAAATGTGTTAAATGTTTAAACCACCTCCCAGAAGGGCATAGTCATAGAATTCTGCCTAGTCATAGAATTCTGCCAAAGGTATGAGTGCAGAGCCCTGATATGCTCAGGGCTGAAGCATGGTCCCTGGGAAGCAGCAGAAGTCAAAACAGTTTCTGGTTTAGAGAAGTGCTGGAATCCGTAACGTGCTTTCGTAACACTGCATAAAGGATGTCAAGGAAATGCAAAGCTTTCTTATAGACCTCAAGCAGTTGTTGCAGCTGGCTAAATTGCAGTCTCAGAGTCTGCAGTAGGCTGGTCATACTCCTAGAAACCTGGCTCAGAAAAGCGTGGGAGCAGGTATTGATTGAGGTGGGGTGGGTGTGAGTTGACAGTGAACGTGTATGGGGTTTTTTCCCTTCTGATGAAGCAATTTTTCTCCAGGCCTTGGGTTCTGCTTCCAGAGTCCTTGTAGACAAGTAATGGGTGAGCTCTGAGGGAGCTCCCCCCTTCCCACAGGTGGGTAGGGTCTGCCCAGTGTTAGAAAACATGTAGGCAGCGAGTGAAGAATCCTTGCAATGGTGGGAAGGAGGTTTCTCACCTTCCAGGCTCTGCTTTGCTGCTGGCAGGGAAATGTGCTTTCAAAGCACAAGTTACAAAAGAGGAGCAAGAAAACAAGATGCAAATTAGAGAAGAAATAAACTTCAGAAGAGTTTCCTTTGTGAATTATGATTCAGTTATTCAGAGAGGCAGACAGAGTAGCTTTTGATACATCAAAGGCATGTCACTGTATCCTTTAATAAATTCCTCTCTTTCAGTGCCTTTGCACTTATAGGGAGGCCACAGATTTACATGGCACCAGAGCTGCTTGCCCAGACGCTAGCCTGTTGCTAAAAGTAAAGAAAACAGATTCCTGAAACCTTCTTATTGCTTTTTATACTCTACCAGACTCGAATGCCTCATGGTGGATCTGATAAGATGCAATAGTTGTTTCTGCCTGCAGGTACAGTACCTCATGCTCACTTGCTCTGTTTGTTCCACCTCAAAATACAAACATGGGACCTCAGTTACACCTATATCCCAGGAATAAGCAATTCTTTTGCTCAGATACCTCAAATTCCCTCTGATTCTTTAGGTGATTACATAGGATAGACAAATTGCTAAATTTCCCTGCCTACAGTAGTCTTAAGTTGATCGATTTGCCTCTTTCCTGCATAATGCCATGAGCTCGGTCTTCCTCAGGTCTCCATCACTCATTGTTGAATAACCTTTCGGCTTCTGGAAAAGCTGTGATGTCAAAGGCTTGAAACTGGTCTGCCAGACTGTTAACCCCTGGATCAGGACATGATGAGCAGCTTTCCTGCTACGTAATTTCAGCTTTGCCAGTGCTTTTCCTTCTAGTGCTCTATGGTTAATCTGTGGGCAGACTTCTCATCTCTTGAAGTTTTCAAGTCAAGACTAAGCATCTTTCTGAGACGTGATATTTAAGCACAAGTTATTGGGATCCTTGTACACACTGTGATGGGATGAAAGAGTGGATGAAGATATTGTCTTTTTGAAGCAAATAAAGATTCAGCTGGTATGAGGATCTGTTCTGGCATTAAATGCTGGGAATTGCAATTCTGTGATGTAAGGAGAGTCCATTTATCTGTAGTCAGTTGTGACTGGATGTATCTCAAGTTGCTCCCAGGCCATTCTGTCCTGTAAATTGTTAAAGCTGAAAAGAAAAGCCCTGAGGCAAGTTGTACCAAATGAACTTCTCCTGGGCTGTTTCCTAGAGCCCACGTTGGAGGTAGAAATAGTGTGAAGGCATCACTTGACTACCCAGAGTCCAAACCTCGGGTGCTGGTTACACAGCAACTGTATCATACTGTACGTAGTTTATCGTTGTGTATTGCTTGAAGGAGTCTACTAATAAAATTGAGGCTTTTTCAGATGTTGCTACTATGACATTTGAACCAACCTTTCAACAGTTTGTGTGGCATTATAAATATAGCCAGCCCAGGGTTTAGAAGAGGAAAAACCTGGTTATATTTCTCTTTCCTTCCTCTTCTCCCAAAAGCTGAGTCAAAGTGCCTGTGAAAAGAGTCTGTAGACCCACATTTTAAAGGACATGCAAGTGTTTCATGGAGTTTCACCTGTCTTGCAGTCAGGGCTGTGGGGCCCACTGAAAGGCAATATCCTTTGGACAGTCCAAATCAAGGCATCTTTTCCTTTTGAAAATATGTAATGCCCAGCACTTTTGTCAGATGGTGCTGCTTACTGCATTGGCTTAAAAATAGATCGATACATTCAGTGCTCTTCCCTCATTATGCCCAAATTAAGGGGAAAAAATAACGAATCCGTAATTTTTACCAGCTGCTGTCATAGTCCTGTGGCAACCTGCCAGCATCATGGCTTGTTAGTTTTTATGGACAAATGAAGAACTGGAGGAATTCCACTAACTTAGACGTTTTGCTTCGTTGATCCAATGGTCTTTCTAATCCCTGAGGCTTTGTTGCCTTTATTTAAGCAGAAACCAGCCTAGCTCTTGAACGTGCCTTGATCTTAAAGATCTTGACAGAGACATGAGACTTTGGAGATCAGGAAATTAGAGGACAAAAAGGCAGATTTCCTTGTACAGGGATACCCCATAGGCCAGTGGCAGAGCTGGGAAGAGCCAGCTCCATTGCAAGTCCCACACTGTGCCTGCTGGATAATGTTGCTTCCCCCTTCTCTCTGCCCAGCAGTGCAGTTTGGGCTTTCCTTGTCCTGTGAAATAACAACTTTGATGCTATGCATTAACAACAAGTTTAGCAGGGATGCTGGCAGAGCAACAGAAGGCAGCGGGAAATTGGAGAATCATTTAATTTAATCCTCCTCATCCCAATCTGATTTAGTTGAGGTACTAACGCAGCAGGAACAGACCTGTGTAAACAGTGTGACCAAACGATCGCTCTCTCTGCTTTCTATAAATACTCAGTCCTGTGTTAGTGACTGCTCTGTAAGACCTCCTGTCAGACGAGCCAGCTTTGTACATGCTTTTAAGCACTCTATGCATGTATTGTAAATGATAGCTTTGTGTTTTGGTGGCGGAACAGCTGGAGACCATTATGGTGTGACAATACTGCTCTCCTGCACTTCATGGGAAATTCAGTTTGGTCGACCTACATTTTTCTCAGCCTCCACACAAACCTAGTCTGTAATCTTTCTCTTCTTTTGTTTCAAATATGAAGCACCGAATCAGGGAACAGAGGCTTGCCAGAAACATTAAATAAGTGGAGCCTGTGTTATTTGGAAACTGCCATTGTATTTTCTTGCTCACGTGGTCCTGGAATATTTCTTCTGGTAGGGGGAAGGGAACATTTGTGAATGTAGTTCTCAGAGTGAGTCATGATGGCAGAAACTAATTTTTTTTTTTTAATTTGTGAGTTAGTATTAGATGTTTCTGAAATAATAAGTTAGGACCAGGAAAAAAATCCTTATATGACTGCTAGTACCAACCAAGAGGCCTGATGTGATGTGTGAGCAAGGTAAGGAGCATCCTTTTAGAAGGACTATTTTTAGAAGTTACAAATCCTACCTCTTCCATGTACTGTCCTATTTTTAACCCAGAGTTCTTCCTAGCTCTCAGCTGTGCTCCCAGCTGTGATCTACAGGAGCTTCTGTATTACACTGCTTTACGAGCCTGTTGCCTATTGTGGAACATGAACTTTATGGTAATTGCACTGCGTTAACCAGTGACAAAACGGTTATATATTAGTTTTATCTTTCTTTCAGCATCCCTTAGTAGCACTCTCAGAGGAGGTGGTGAACCTGTGAGCAATGTGCAAATTTGGATTAGCTGATAGTTAAGCAGACAGACTGCCTTGGCTGAAGCTAAGAGATATTTGGAGAGTGATGGAAAAGATTGGATGCTACACAGTGCTCCCCTGCTTCTTTCCCACCCTCAAAGGCTTTCTGCCCTAGCCCTGGTATTCGCGCTTCTTAGGACCTGGAGAGGTTGTCCCACAGACCATAAGGGCAATTTTTCAGTAAGCAGTGAAGCATGGGACAGGATAGCCCGTGCCATGAAGATGTGCATTTACAAGTGATTTAAGTTCCTTGGCTCTTGGCAAGGGAAGGAAGGCTGTTTAAGACAAGGACAAAACCCAGCCAATCTGTAGAAAGATTTCTAAGGAAAAGGGGAGCTTTTTATACATGATAGCTCCTTTTTACATATACAAGAGTTATAGCACAATGATGCACATTTTTGCAGGCAGACAGATGTTGCCTGTTGAGAATCGGGTCAGAAAAGGTTGCATCTGCAATGAATGCGAGATTAGTAATTACCCTGAATGGCCCTGTGTAAAAAAACTTGCTGATTCCCACAACTTACTGTCAACCAGATGCTATTTAATCCCACTTATAAGCTTTTGAAAGTCTGGCTATAACAAAGTCTTTGCATGTGTGACGTAATGAACGTCTTTGTAGAGTCGAGATCTGAACAGATATGATAAACACACAGCGGGGGGGAGCGATGTACAGGTAGGTGAATGATGTCTGTAGAAGTTGTTTTTGAGAAAGTACTGGGGAAGAATGAAAGGGTTTTGGCTAAAAGTGAGAGACAAGGGTGTAAGATAATGATCCTCTAAAGGAGGGAGAGGATGGTTCAGACAGAACCTGAACAACAGGCTAAAATAGCTGCTGTCACAAATCGCATAATCTGCCTGGACATCTCTGCTTGATGGGTTTCTGCAGCTAGTTCTTCTCTACCTGATTCATCCATGCCTTCTTTCTTAAAAGTGCATCTCTCTATGCTCTCTGACACCAGGACTTGGTCATCTTCAGTAGTTCGTTGGGATGTATCTGTTCCCATCATGTCTGCTCATTGCCTGGAGTTTTCATGCCAGTGCTCTTGAATGCCCAGGTAACAGTCTGACCATGACTAAAAAGCAGTGCGTGGCTGGCAAAGGACTGAATGAAGGAAACCAAGATGGTGACATTCAAGGGAACTTTGGCTATTCTTGGTACATAGTTTTGATGATATTGAAGGAGCAACTGTTGAATATTCTATCTTCTCTTCATTTGACTGGTGGTAATACCCATGTCTCAGGTAGTTCATTACAAAATCTTCATCTCTGTTTAACAGTGGGGGAAACTGAAGTACAGAGAGCTGAAGCAACTTGTTTCGTGGCACCAATAAGCAATGAGCAGTGCACAGTAGAAACCTCTCCTGCACTGACACTATGATCTGGCTTGCCCTGTCTCAGTCTTTCGGTATTCAAGGGAGGACAATGCCTACATGGGAAGGTGCTGCCTCTTTTAGACCTGTAACCAATGGCATGAGCAGACAGCTTAGCCATGTTTCACAGCATCCACAACTCCCAGCCTCAGAGGTGGGAGCCTCCCGCTCCCTCTGGAGAGAGAACTCAAAAGCAGCAGCACAAAGGCTCCCAAAGCTACTTTAACAGATTTTATGAAGCGCTCTGAAGCCCCATAAAGGAACTTGCTGAGCTGGAGCACTGCTTATATTAAAGCTGATAGCTGATGTCACTTCCACAGTGCTACGTGCCTGGCCAGTGGCTTGAGGCAGGGCAGAGAGAGATGGCAAATGCCACATTTCAAATCTGTGTCTTCTAGCTCGGCAGGAGTGCACGTGCCTATGTTGTCCCATCTCCTGCCTTCTTAAATCTCATATCCTATGTTGCCTGTTACTATGATATACAAGCACCCAGCAAATGATTTTAACATGACACATATCCAATAGCAGTGGATGTTTTGGCTGAGCAAGAGATGACTAAATGATATCCAATAGTGGGATGCTGAAGCTGGACATGTTCAGATAATAAATGAGGGATGCACTTTTTTTATACTGAGGTGAACAACCATTGAAAATATTTATTGAACGATTCTGTGTCCTGGGAATCTCTTGTTCCAGGCCTAGACATTCATCTGAAGGATCTACCTTAGCTCAAACAGATGCTCTGGGGTGATGCAGAAATTGCTAGGTGAAGTTCTCCATGTTTGTACAGGCTATTTGGTGTGTGTTCATAATGATCCCTTTTGGCCTTAAAGGAATCCCTCAAAAGTGCTATCAACTCTCTTTTTTTTAATAGCTGTACTCTTTTTTTAATGACCAAGAAATAATTGTCTAGTGAGTGCAGCAGAGCGGGCAGAAGAAAGTGGGTAGAGCTTTGCACTTTGCAGACAGTCGGGTTTGGACAAGAACTGCTTGCTCAGAGGCTAGATGCTGTTTTGTTGTTCCTGTTGTATTTGATACCCTCATTCATTGCAGCTGGGTTGGGTCTGTCCCTTGTGTCCTCCCTGCCCTTTCTCTTGGGTTTGCACAGATAAATTTCATCTATGGTCTTCCAAAGAAGAGGAGGAAAGGTAGGTTGTTCACCCCTGTGTGGATGTAGTTGTCAAACCGGATGTAGCTTTTAGGTCTCCTCTGTGAAATTGTCCTCAAGAGAAGTGCTCTGATGATTAAATAGATGTGAAAAACTTCCAAATGGCATATTAGGCAATTTGGACCCCCTTTTTTTTTAACATAGGGGTGATAATGTGAAAGTGATATGCTTTTTTTTTTTCTCCATTCACTCTGTTTTTCTGTTGCTACGTGGCCTGGGAATACAATATGCTACTCTGTGATGGCAGAGGCTGTTCTCGCAGCTTTCCCATCACATTCAGAAACAGGAAGAACAAGATGTACCATGAACAAGATTATATTTGAGAGACTCCTCTCCAGCTTTGCAGTTCCAAGTGCTTTAAAGATACATCTGATCTTTGGCATGTTTATGTACATCAAACAAGCTTTGAGGCTCTTCCTATCACTGGCTGTGCAATCTTGCACTGTTTCCTACATTCTTGTCCAAAGGTGTTTCGTTCGTGACTCCCACCAGGAAGCTTGGCTTGGTGGTCCCACTAAAGTTGGGATGAAGAGTGGCCTTGAGACATCCTCATCTGGAGGGTCAGTCTCAATATCTGGGACTTTTTACAGAGACTGAAGACTGACTGTGGAGCCTGTGGAAAGAGAGAGGCATTGCCAGAGGATTGTTTGTGTGTCAGGTGGACTGAATTGCCTCAGCATATTTCTCAGTCCTTGCAGAATGGAGCATCTATAAAATAGATGCATCGTGTCTAAATAGGAGGGATGTATCTGAGCTGGAGAGAGATACCCCAATTGTTTGGCCAATTCATGGACCAGTTGTATCTGTAAATTCTATGCAAGTTTCCGTCAGCAGCCAAAAATACAGAAGTGCTGTGGGATTCTTTCTTTTCAAAAGCTCCAAGAAAGAGGTTACTGTATGTTGGTATCACCAATCAGGATCTGTGGCTGTTGTCCTTTGCATGGGGCTGCCATGCTAGCTTTACACTTGAAATATGTGTCTCAGAAGGAGACCTGGGCTCAACATGACAGAGAAGATGGCCTCTTCTGTTTGATTGTTAATTATCTGCCTTTAATATAGTTCAGGCACTTGAAGCTTTATTTTTAGAGACTGATTCCTTTTTTTGTAATTAGATATAATGGCTGAAATAGCTGTTCAGAAATGACCCAGTTCTCATCAGAACTGACGCTGCAGCTGGAAGAAATGGTCTTATTCTCCTTTGTGTTTCTGTATTCCTTTTTCTTTAAGTCAGGGGTGAACAGACGGATGAACTTAGTCTGAAAGCTGGGGAGCTCCAAGGAGCTAAAGCCACACTTCTACTGGACTTCTACTGCCATGCCAGGCTAAGGCAACAGCAGAGCCTGGACCTAGTCTCAGCAGCCCGAGTGTGTGGTCAGCATGATCAGAGATTTCCCTTCAGCATTCCCCTCCAGGCAAAGCATGTTTTATTGCTGCACAGTTGAATTGTACCTATAGTCTCCTTAATGAAAATGTTGCAAAACTCACGACCCAAAGATGAAGCCTAAGAAGCTTTGTCAGCCCAAATATCTTGGTGTCTGTGTCTACTGAACTAATCTGTAAGTAGGAACCTGGCCTCCTTGGTTACAAAACATTGCAAATAATGATGCCGGGAGTTAAGCTTTATCAGCCGCCTCTTCTTAAAAAATATTTGTTGTATAATGGTGTGTCGGGTGTTATTTTGCTGTGATTTAAGGGTCTGGGTCTGCTCATTGATTTAAATATTTTCCGAGAGCATTATGAACCTGGATATTGGGTCAGATTTCTGGCTTGCAAACCTTACAGTTCAGTAACTCAGAAGCTCTTTTTAATAAAAGCCCTCAGGAAAAGGAAAGTGCCAGGGCACAGTGAAATATATGCTCTGTTCACAAAGGCGGCAGCAGCTGCATCAGATGATTAATATTTTGTACATCCTGACACTGAAATGCAGGGTTTGGCTGGAGGATCCAGGTATTGTTGTGTCGCAACTGTATTTTATTACATTTTAAGCTACAGCAACTGAAAAGCACAGTTGCTTCCACATGATAAATAATGTAAATAAAAACTGTTTGAATAACAACCCTCCAAAAGGGGAGAAGCTGCTAGGAGCTTTCAGCCTTCTAATCTTCTGATTTGCTTTGTCTTTGCGTTTTTTTTTTCCTGGAGATAGTTTATGGTATATGGTAAAATGTTCCCTGGGGACTGCATTATATAACTTTCAGCAGAGTTAATGCATGGTGAAATGAACGCTGAGCCATTCAATTAACGCTGCACTATTTCTTACACCGATATACACAGATATTAATGGCATCGGCATTGATATTGGTCAATCATAAAAATACTGCCATTGTCAGCAGCAGAAATTACTGGGTGGGTGTGGAGGAGGGTTGACGTGAGATGCAATAAAATCCTGGTGAGGCTGGTGTTCAGCTAGCAGTGTTCCTTTGCCATCAGGGGACCTGCTCAGCATTTGCAGTTCTGCCAGTAGAATAAACCTTCTGTGCTAGTGAGCAGATATTTCAGCAACTACCAAGTTTTTCTGGTATAGATTTTTTTTTTTGTCTTCCTTTTCTTTTTGTTGAAAAACAAGGAGAGGCCAGACCTGTGAACTCTCCAGTCCAGTGGTCCATCTGTAAAGACTGCACTACTGAGGCTTCAGGGGAAGCACGAGGAGAGCTTGACATTTATATCAGGAAAAGCATAAGATGCATGGGTGAAGTCAAGTAAAATTGACACAGCAGGATAAATGGAAGGGAATCTCAAACTGCCTTTTTCCTCTCCAAATTTCTGTGACTATGAAGAAATATATGATATTTATCACCAATTTATATGGGATAACTTGTCCCTGATACTTGATTCCCTCTAACATACAAGGGCTTAAGTACATAGAGAGTTAAGTAACCTTTTCTCTTCTTTTTATTTAACATTAAATTTTAATACAAATTTTGTCACGTCTTTGAGTTCCTTCTTTCTGAGAACATGGAACAAATTGTCCTCCTGCATTATACTACAAAATCCTGACAGCACAGACATCTAAAACCCCATCACAAAGGTCTTGCTTTTGTGGCCATAAAATATAACGGACAAAGTAATATGTTCCCAAAGGCTGTGGGGTTTGCATGCTGAAATGTACACTTGGCAGATCTAGCAGCTCTTAAAACAGCTTTTCAAAAAGATACTAGCGCTGCTAGGAGATGACCAAGAAGGTAGGCTTTCTCAAAACCTCCAGTTACACACGTCGCGTTTGCCTAACTTCCACTAGCAGTTTGTGTTAGCGGATTTATGGAGTTGGTTTAGATTTGTGGTGGAGAAACAGAACATGAAGGCCCTGGGGGGCAGAGTCAGTTCCTGCCCCAGAGCAAAGTCCTGCCCTTATCAGCGAGCTCTGAGCCAGGTGCCTGGCTGCAGAGGAGCAGTTTGAGCTCATTTGCTGTCAGCTGCGTTTTGTGACTCCTTTGAAGAAGAGCTTAATATGCTCCTAGCCAAGCTCCGACGTGTTACTTTGGGTGCAGTCCTAGCAGACTAGTTCCAACCAGCAATTGCAGTGCTCCTTTTGCAACCTCACCTGCTCTATCACACTTATAGTCTTGTAGGAAAAGCCTGTTGTTTTTTCTTTTTTCATTTGAAAATGTTGTTTTTAAAAAAAATAGAGAGAGAGGTAAATAGCATGAGGTCCACAGTGCTGGCTTTCATCCTGTCTGATCTGTTGTAGGTAGGAATGATGTTTGCTTACCTGTGGTAATGATTGTGTTGGCCCCAAATCAACAGTTAACACCTGTAAGTGATTTATATTGATATTCACCATCTCACTTTAACCCATGCAGTACAGGGTTGCTCAGCACAGTGCTTTATCATCCATGCAGCTCAAGCTGCCCATTCCTTAAACCAGAGACCCTGCTCTGGGAAACCAGCCACTGGCAGTTCAGAAACCTTCCCAGTTTGCATTGCCTTTGCCTCAGTGTTTAATGACTGGGTGTAGAAGACATCATTCAAGTATACAGGATCAGTTGGTCTGCCTGTTGTCTCATTAAATCTGGGCACTGCAGTGTTGCAGGCAGAGCAGGCAGCCTTACTGGCTGATCTCATCCCTTTGCACTGTATTGGGTTTAGTGCTTACAACTTTGCAGCCTTTCAGAACTTGACCCAAAGTTCTACATGTGAAATGTCTACCTCAAGACTACTAGTATATAGGAAGAAAATTACTTTTCTACGCAGACTGTGGCTTGGTGGTTTTGGTTGAACATCTTATTCTATCCTGTTAAGTAGGGATGCAATTCTGACAGTTAACATGTACTGTTATGTGTTGCAGTCAGTCTGCGGTGAAGTCATTTTGAAGTTTTAGAGGAGCCTTTTGTCATTACTACAGCAGTACCACTGAAAGATTGTATTTAGGTAAGCTTGGTGGAGGCCTGGTAAAGCATCTCCTGCAGACTCCTCACCTGTGCTGGGCATGCACTTGTGGCCGCAGCAGCTGACTAAGAATTTTCTTGTTCTTAGTTTTCCCTCTCCTTTCACAATGGCCGAGGGTCCAGGAGCTGAGTCAAAACCCCATTTACCTCTTTGTGCAATTTCTCTAGTTTGTAGTTTGTGTTTCAACCTAAAAAGCACTTGTTTTTCAGCTCTTGAGGCACAGCAGGATCAACTCCTTGAGTTCTACTTGTTGAACCCAAACCTGTCTTGTTTAGTATCACTTTTCCCTGACAACCTAGTTCTGACTAAGGCAGAATTTTTTTTTGTCATGTAAGAGCAGAGGAAGGTGGGTTTGTGTTTCTTTTCCTGGTAATATAATGAACTGTAAACTGATGTGTGCATCTGGACATTGTCTCTGCGATACTGTATTTCTTCCTCCAGAGCCACTTTGGCTTCATGCCCATGTAATTAAGTCAAAACCAGTGAGCAACACGTGCTTTGACTGTGCCATGTGGCTCCCTATTGTATGTGTTACAATGGAGCTTCTCAGAACATGCGGGTTAATTAACATCTTTTAGGGACCTGAATAATAGATAATGGTGCACAGGGCTTTAACGTGTTGGGCTCTAATCAGTTTATTAGAAGACAGATGAAGACAACACAGCAGGTCTGTATTATTCTTGCCTCTAGCCCTGTAAATTAAATTGCATAGCATTTATTTGAAATTAACCAAATGCGATCTGTTTAAAAATGTACTAGGACCCCTTTTTGTTCAGGTCTATACTTAACTTGTTTGTTTGTTTTCACTGTTTCTGGAGGGGAAAGACAGCCACGTTCAGCCCTTCTCTAGCTCCTTGGAGCATTCATCAGTGTTGCTTTCTAAAATTCCCCCTTATCTCAATTAACATTATAGTCTGTATCCAAGCAGTATTAATTAATCAGTTGCAAATGGCAGTTTTGAACATGGCTTTGGTGAGTACTGTTAGCAATCTGCAATCAGCTTTTGCTGCCCACACGACAGGGGCAGCACAAAGGAGCTGTGAGTGAGCAGCAGGCTTACTGCTCATTTTTTTTTAATATCAGAGATGGAAATCCTGCTTTATTCTGTTGTTACACATTTCTGTCTCCACCAGGCAGAATCCAATGGTGGGAAGGGACAGGCTCTGGCAGTTTGACACTCTTGCAATGTTAAAGACCACATTTCTGTTTCTTCTTTCTTTGTTGCCTTGGAGCATGCTCTGCACAAACTCGAGGGCTGTCAGGTTGCCTGTTATCCCACGTCTGTAAAGTATTTCACAAACAGGTGGAGATACCTGACCACTGACCTGTACCACCTGTCATTTTCGGACAGATGTTGCTCTGCAGCCCGGCAGGTAGCTCTCAAACTTGCCTGATGCATACAGGAATCTCACAAGTTGAAAGTCAGGTTTTACCTTCACCATTTATTTTACTTTGGAGGTCAGTTTTGTGACCCTTTACAGGCTGCAAGTGCAGGGATATGAGTGCTGGCAGGCTGGAAGCCAGCTAGAGCAACTGTGCTGTAGTTACAACTTTGTCACAGTTGTGTCTGTGGTGGCAAGATCCCAAACTTGTGCCCTTGTCACCCCATCATTGCGATGACCCGCAGAACCTGTAAAGTATCTGGTGGTGCCCAACTTGTGCTCATTTACAGGGTATCCAGTAACAGCACTGAAACATGAATCTTTGTACTCCTAAGAATAAGAAGGAAAAATGCTTTCCCTGCAATGCTCTGGAGGGCTTTATTACTTGGCAGGCCTTTTTTTATTGGTACAGAGCTTCTGTGGATGTCCCCTCTTTCCATCACTGCTTAGTGGGCTGACAGCCTGGCCAGCTGCTGCCTTAGGTGGCAAACTCAGGGCTTCTGCTCAAAATTATGGTACTTGCTGGCTTTATCAGTATGCAGCAGCCTCCACTCTTGAAGGGCTTTAATGTGTTGAGTGGATGTGAGATACCTCGGTCACGACACCAGGATGAAACAGGAGCTTTCATTCAGCAGGGAGAGAAGAGTGTGGCTGGAGGGTGAGGAAGTCTCTGTGAGAGGGGCAGAAGGATCCTCAGCTTATCTGCTGCTTTCCTTTCATTGTAGGAGAAGCATAGGGGAAATGCAGCACAGCCAAAAAGACCAGTAACATGGTACCTGGCACAACGTGAGTGAGATAAAATGTTTAGTGGTGGAGTGCTGGGCAGAGCCCAGAAAGCTTGGCTTCTATAGTCTCCTCTGCCATTTGCCAGTCCTGGGAAGTGAGACAGGTATATTGGGCTGAGTTTCTCCTGTCTTCAGAGGGGAGAAAGGTGATATTTTTACTTTTTTTTTTTGTTCTTTTTTGACTTGTAAAATACGTTGAGATCAAGGACTGTGGAATGAGCAGTCCCTGAAATGAGTGTTGCTACTAAACTGAGGCCACAGAAATGTGATATTTTCTAGCCTGTACTGTCAGCTGCAGTTTGTTCCTCTAGCTGATATTCAGGAGATGCTAACCCTTGATTTAGCAGTCAGAGTTGCTCATCTGATCCCTTCCTAAACCAAAATGAGCCAGGTGACCACAAGCAGTATATGCAGGTCTTTCCTAATCTTGCTCCTCTTGACTTGAATGAGGTAGGATGCCTTTGCATCAGTGACTCGGCCAGCTGGCCTGCCCTTATTGCATGGAAAAGAAATGATGAGAAGCAAAAAGGGCACATAGCTGCACTTGAAAGAGAATATTTGTCTGTGGCTCAAGTCTTACAGCAACATTTGTTGCTGATGTTGGGTGGACATGGAGAACAACCCACCAAACTGTCCTTAAATAGGCAGGGGAGTTACTTACACTGTAAGTATGGTTCCGTGTAGCCAACAGCAGAATATGTAACTATCTGCTCTCTTCTTTATTTATGCTAGCTCTACTTTTTCTTACAATGACAGGTGAAGGGAGAGGAATGAGCATTCTCTCTGCCCACAGAGATTACACAGAACCAATAGGCAGCGCAGAGTCACTTGTCTGAAATGACACTACCTTGTCCACGTATATTAGCTTCTTTTGCCTTCTCCCTCTGGATTTTTCACAAGCCAGACAGTATGCTGCCTAAATACCAGTAGTGAGTAATGAGGATTAAGTGTTACCTGTAATTCCATCGTTATGAATATTTCAGAATTTCCTGTTCAGGCTTAACTGCTATTTTGGTGCAAAAAAGGCAAGTCTTGGGAGTTGAGCTGCTGTTGGCCATGACATCACAGCACTGTGATTTGGGTCTGGCATGACACATACTCCAGAGAGCTAAGCTCACTCAAGCCTCTTATGTTGATGTGGGCTGAGAACCTCTGCCTTGAAAGAGAAGCAATCATTAGTGGATTTCTAGCATGCAAAAAATTTCATTTTTCTGACTGCTGCTGGTACTTTCCCCCCACAGTTTGCTTCCTGAGCCATAAAATTCTGATCCTGGGCCAGTGTATGATTTAGAAGAAGTTTGGGAGCGTGTGGCTTGGTTCTGGTTCAGAAATAGTCACATGTGAAATTTGGGATCAAACAGGGAGTGGTGCAGGTGCAATTCTTTCTGACAAGGGAAGGAATTGAAATGTGGTCTCCCGGAGGCAGGTGAGGGAGCAATACTCTAATGTCTGGACTTGTAACAGTAATGCTGTGTCTTCTTCCTTTGGCAGATTATGAAGTACATGTTTGGCATAGGGGAGGTTAGGTATTTTTGATTGTGCTAATGAAACAAAACAACAAAAAATAAACAGTCTTCACTGGAATTTTTTTTCTGGAAGTGCTGAGTTTAGAGCAGGAGGTTTGGAATTGGAGTTGCTCTCTCTGAAGGGGTTTTCAGATCTCTTGATCACCCATGACAAATGTTGGGAGAACAGTGAAATGAAGGCAAGCTTCCTCATGCAAAAGGATGGGCTTTCAGCACCCATCTCCAGGGGCAGGTAAGGAGATACATAGATGTGGCATCTGGTATACTGGATGTCTCTCATCAAGCACATTAAAACCTTTCTCTATCCCTCACACTTCTGTGCAACACCATAATTATTTCAGTGACAATATTAAAAGGCTATAAACGTTTATAGAAAAGCTTTTCTTCTCTGTGCATCAAGAGGTGGCCTGTTTTCCTCTGTTATCTTGGTTTGAAGGACCACTAGCACTTTTCTCCACAGACAGTGGTGGAGAAGAAATTGCACCAAGCAGTGGTTCAGGGGCCAGGACTTTATTCGCTCCCTTCCATCACTAAACGGTGTGGTTGCAGCACAGTTCTTATCAAGCAGTGTGCAGAAAGTAGTCTCAGTGCTAGTGAGTAGTCAAAAGGGAGGATTAAACGCAACTTTTGCAGCAGCGCCTGTGTACTCTTGTCACTTCAGGACGTGTGAAGGGCCTTTTATAAACAACATCATAGATCTGTGTGTACCCAGAAGGATTTTATAATTTCAGACTGTGTCAGTCAGCACCTTTTTTTGAATTACAGCACCTGCTGTTGGAAGGAATTGTAGTTTTCATATGCATCAAGTACACCTTTTTTGTATCTTCCTTTTTTCCACTTGTTCATTAGTTCAGTATTAACAATCAGCATAAATGCTCAGTTCTGCATAATAAAATTGTAGATGTAGTCATTTGAAAATTATCACCTTTACAGAAGGGAAGAAGAGCAGTCATATCCTAATCATGGTGATAAAGTAGATGTGACCGAACACAGCTTTGCGATAACGCAGCTAAGCAGTGCTACATGTTCCTGTAGTGTCATGAACTAGATGGACTCTCTTTGGACTCTGAAAATAGCGTATTGCTAAACTGTCCTTCATGACACACACTTCAGTTATCCTGAATAGCTACTAAACCCTGTTAGTATTATGTGGTTAATGGTCATTCAGCAGGAAAGAAAACTTTTCTCTTTCTTAAGTGGATGGGTATAATAATTTGCCTGAAGGCTTCAATTAGTGCATTGGAGAATGAATAGAGTCAGTGATTTCAGTGCCCAGGTAATTTCCTTTAGACACATTCCTTGCTAGTGTCTTGTGCATAATCTTGCCAAAATGAAATGATTGAAACTTTCTCCTACAGCCTTCATGGTTGAGGATGTTCATAAAGGTTGCTTTCAGATCAGAAAACCCTTTGGTGTTATCCCTGCACCTTTCTGCTGGGAAAATGAGACACATCAGGTTTGCACAGTAAAACTCGCAGGGTGATTGCTAGATTGTGCCTGCTGGAAGCTTCGCTCTCTGGCACTTTTCTGTAAGGTTGATTCATTCAAATTGAGGTGTTTTGCAGGATTACATCAGATTTGTCCAAATATTCAACAGGAGATTGTCAACGTTGTCATTCGAATGGAGGCAGAAGATTCTTTTTTTTTTTAATAGAATCTAATAATGTAATGAAACAAAATCTACATAGCTGTTTTTCACTCCATCAACACATAATGTTTCAATAATTTCAGTGGAACATTTTGAGAATGTTTCTTTTGGCAAACAAAAATCACAAGGTCTGATGGTTCCTCTTGATATCAGACTAAAGGAAGTGTTTCCACGGGGATGGAAAAATCTTTTATTTTTACTGCACTGCTTTACCAGACTTCCCAGAAAGAAACCTAAGCCTTTAAAGCTGAGAGTTGTGTGCTTTACCTTTCCCAACAATGCAGTGTGCACTGAGAAACCACCATGATGTTTGTAGAAGTTTATCTCCATGGAGTGCTAACCTGATTAAATCATGGATTTTCTCCATGTAAAGGAGAAAAACATAATAGGAATTTACCTTAACTGTATTTAGAGTTGCAGCTTCATTGAGAAAAGGAGTGCAAAAAGGGTAATATTAAAAAAACAAGTCCTCTTCTCCAATAGTCAGTTCAGGTTACACTGGCAGAGGTGAAGCACAGCGCTTTCCAGCTGATCAAGCTGCTGCACATGTATACGTGTGTAGTTATCTATCCAAAACGTGGTACCTGCCACAGAGTCCAGCTCTCCAAGACAGAGGTGGAAAGTTCTTGTTTCTGCTGTTGAGACATTCCTGTGCTAAGGAAAATCTCTCATTGCTCTGCAATCCCCACACATGCCTGCTTTGCAAAGCAGCATTAATCATAGTAAATACCAAGCACTCGATGTGTCCGCTCTGGATCCTTTTAAACATGTTTCTAGCTTTAATAATAAAAACCTTCTGGGAGATAATAAAACTACTGAGAGGAAGTGAAGGCAGAATGCTCCCCTGAGATGGGCATTTCAATGGTGATGCTTTACCACAAAACTAAGTTTGTAATTTTCATATATTGTAAACTCTGCAGAATGTGGATTTGATGTCATATATAACAGAGTATCACATTATTTTTTATTAAGATCCTGTAGTAACTTTATTGAGGTCTACTTAGAGGGAAGCTGCAAACCAAAAGCTGCAGCCTGAGATGCTTGGAGGATGCTGTTGAAAGCCTGGCTGGAAGCAGTCCTGATAGCTTTGAGGCAATGCAAGAAGTGTCAAGGAGCTTGTTATCCTAGACAATATATACTCATGACCGAGTCTACAAAGATATCTGCCATTTAAGTGATCTTTAGTCAGGATAAGTGGTTTTTTTCTGGGTTTTAGCTCCTGTACAGGATGTCAGCAAAGTTGTCAGTCATATTCCCTTTAATGTTTGGTACTTGTAGAAAACAGAAATTCGTGTTGAGTGTAACTGTGTTTACTTGCTTTGGACTGCTGCTTTGTGAAGGTGCTAGGCATCTGTGTCCTTTTTGCTTGTACAGTGTGCCAATCCCTTGACTCGCTTCTGTGCTTGATGACTGAAGATGAAATTAAGACTTGATGATCATTAAAAGGAGAAACACATGCAGTTCAGTGAGTGACTGCACAAAATATGAGAAAGGATCCATCAGAGCAGACTGTGAAGTACTATGGAACCTGAGCACTTCTTGATAGCAGTGCTGGAGAAAGGAGAATGCAGCATTAGTGCTCTGGTTCACTACAACCCTAGGAATATCCTTTATACATCCCTTAGCCTCTTGGTGCCTCAGTTCTCTGTCTTCTCTGGTTTAGTGAAGAAAATACCTGAAGTGTGTGATAGACAGTGACAGGAGCCTCTTCCCTTCAGCAAGAGAGAGTGAGAGTCTTTCTCCTGCAATGCTTGATTTCCCTGTGTCAGGAACCATCATTTCTTTTTTGAGAACTATGAGATTGTAAAAATTAAAGGGTGGAAATTAGAGAGTGGAGGAAATAAGAGGTTTACTTTGAAATGAAAGACCTATTCTCCTGCCAAGATGAGCTTACTACATCCTCCCAACCCACAGATGAACTTCTGACTGGGCTTTGAGATCCCTCTGTAATACAATATAATAAGCATCTACTATACATATAAATACAGACAGCATTTGTGGCCAGGCTATTACTATTATACTTCACCTTTGAAGATAGCACAGAAATCCTGCCGTTCTCCATGACCAGTCATAAGAATTTAGTATGTTTAAGACCTCTACTTTGAGTCAGGCATCAGAGAGTCCATGAAGCCAGTGTTAGGGATGAAACAGTCAGAAGAGACCTGTACACTTGCTGAAACCCAGCGATTTCAAGTTTGTCTCAGTCCCTGGATCCTGCTAGAGCACAAGAAGAAAATGGGACCTGGATGTTTGTCAGGTGGAAAAGACACCCCGGATTTTCACAAGTTTCATTTTTATTTTTGCCTGTTGTTAGCTTTGAGTTTGCTTGTATTGTATCAAAGCTGCTCAATCCCAGCTGATGTGGGAACAGTGGGGACAAGGCCAGTGCAATCTGAGTATTCACAAAGGAACTTGCCATTGCAGCAAATCTCTACAGTTTCAGACCTTCAAAATGCTTTGTTGCTTACAGTATTTCCACGTTCTTCTTTCAAACCTACCTGTCCCTGAAGCCAGACGAGTATCCTAACCATAAAGGGTGGTTCTTGCAGTGGGTTTCAACAGCACTTTAATAACTAATCAAGACTGAAATTGCAGCAGGTGGTTAAAAAGGGGCTGTTGGTCATCATTTTGAGCTCTGGCAGAAAGCCTGCCCTGGAAAATGTAATTACTGTCCAAAAGAATACAACAAACTCTGCCAAAAAAAGCAAAAAAAAAAAAAAATAAAAGATCATCATCCAAAGCCACACCAGCTGAAATATGTGGCAGTTTGTGCAGACCAGCCAAGCCAGACCCTGCAGGGCTTGGCACTCACTGAGCAGGGCGTGAAATAATGACTCGCTCCTGCGAGGTGTTGAGTTTTCATGGAATGTGAAGGAAATTAGGGCAAATTATGAAATTTTCCATAATACTTTGAGAACAAAATGTCTGAGAGATTAGTAGTTTTATTACCTCTTAATTTTTCTAGATGGCTCTATATGATGCAGTATGAAAATTTGTCCTGTAAAAGTGACAGGTTTTTTTTAAACCCCAAATAATAATGTGTTCCTCTTCGAAATTCTGAGATGAATTTTCAGCATCCAATCCTTTTTTCCTCCTCCCTAAAATGAAAATAAGGTTGAGCAGCCATCGTCTCATAAAGCCTCCTGGCTTTATGCTGGCATGTTGGTCAAAAAGGTTTTGACAGACCCATTTCACTTACCAGGACTTTGCAATAAAGATAAACCTTATAAAATGATGATAGAAGAAGCATGCAGCTCTGTTGGTTTGGAAATTGCTGTTTCTAGCCTCCTGTCATGTGCTCTGTAGGATTCCTTCCTGTAAGAGTTCTTTCAGCCGGTTTGCTTTAAAAGTATGAGTATATTGACTTGAATTGCTTTGCAAGACCAGACTTGGAAATGCCAGCACTGGCCGTATGGCTGGCAGGACTTGCAGCGTATAGGTGGGATAACAAGCTCTATAAATTCTCTTAATTCAGCTCAGGTCCAGCCAGAATAATCCTGTTGTCTGAAACTGATGTCACTTTCTGAGCCCTTACCTATGTAGTCTTAAGGGGTTAACTTCTTCCAGGAGGTGATTCCTGGAAGCAGGGTTAATAAACAATGTGAGAAATGAGTCTTCATAAATTCATGAAGAGAGTCACGCTGGAGGCAGCCAGGGGCCAGTGGTGACAGTACCAGGGGGACTTTCAGGAATACTAATCTGAGACAGTTGCAATTACTTGGTTGAGTGCTGCTCCTTCTTTGTGTAACTGTCATGATGGGTTGCTTACAAAGAGAAGCAGCTTGAAGCCAAAGGTATGGAAATGTAAGGGACTTGTATTGATTTAAACATCAAAATTCGAAAAAAAAAAAAGAAAACTCCCAACAAACAGCAACAACAAAAACTTGAACTTCCACCCTTATGAAAGCATGAATCCCATCAAAACGTAGCAAATCCATTGAGGTTGTCTCTGAACAAAGTGGAAACTTGGTGTTTATCATTAAGCCATTACTCCCAAGAGAGCCACACCAGCTCCTGAAAGGTCGCTGCTCACTTGTGAAGAGGTGTGCAGGGAGACTTTTGTAGGCTCTGCTTCAGGATCAAGAGGCTGTCATGTGCCTTCCTTTTTCATCCAACTTGACCCACTAGGGTTGCTTCCATCTGTTAAGGGCTTCCTCCCACTGAACACCTTTAACTGGGCCATTCTGATGTGTTTAATTTAAGTGGGATGTTCGGATGCTCTTGATTCTCTTCCTAACTTAAAAGACGATCCAAGGTCTACTATGGAAGAGAATTGATGTCTTATTCCAGAGCCTCCATCCTCTCTTGGAGGACTGGAAAAGGGCTTTGTTTTCATCTTTCCGCTGTGGTTGTGGANCTTGAAGCCAAAGGTATGGAAATGTAAGGGACTTGTATTGATTTAAACATCAAAATTCGAAAAAAAAAAAAGAAAACTCCCAACAAACAGCAACAACAAAAACTTGAACTTCCACCCTTATGAAAGCATGAATCCCATCAAAACGTAGCAAATCCATTGAGGTTGTCTCTGAACAAAGTGGAAACTTGGTGTTTATCATTAAGCCATTACTCCCAAGAGAGCCACACCAGCTCCTGAAAGGTCGCTGCTCACTTGTGAAGAGGTGTGCAGGGAGACTTTTGTAGGCTCTGCTTCAGGATCAAGAGGCTGTCATGTGCCTTCCTTTTTCATCCAACTTGACCCACTAGGGTTGCTTCCATCTGTTAAGGGCTTCCTCCCACTGAACACCTTTAACTGGGCCATTCTGATGTGTTTAATTTAAGTGGGATGTTCGGATGCTCTTGATTCTCTTCCTAACTTAAAAGACGATCCAAGGTCTACTATGGAAGAGAATTGATGTCTTATTCCAGAGCCTCCATCCTCTCTTGGAGGACTGGAAAAGGGCTTTGTTTTCATCTTTCCGCTGTGGTTGTGGATACTTAATTAAGGGAGACAAGCCCATAATGATAGCAGCAGCTGTTCTCTCCCCAGGGGAGAAAGAAACTCTTCAGGGATTGGGACCTCCTTGGCACAAAGGAAAATATTTATATGAAAGCAGCACTGGAGAGGCTGGCAGCTCCCCGTGGCTTCCAGCTTTGTAGGAAACCTCAGGAAGACATCCATGTGGCCTGTAATTTTGGGAAGTAGAGGGAAGACTGAGTGCTAGGGGTGAAATGCTGAATGATACTCTATCAGGAACATAGTACTCTTGGATCCAGCCTCTAGGGTTTGTGCTTATAATGCAACTGACTGCTAGAAATTATATTGGAAGTAATCTTAGATTGGAGGATTATCCTGCATCCAGCCAGCCTCCCCAACCCCCAGACTAGCATCTGGCATCCCTCGGACTTCACCGCATGGGGTGAGTGGGGGGGATATTTGGAAGGGGCTGTCACACTGGACAAACTCCACTGCCTGCTCTGAAATGATCTGTGAGAATGTAATGCTATTCCACCTATAAATTAGAACTTCCTGAATTTCTCTTGCTGAGAAGTTTGCATAGAGCCTGTTGAAAAGTAGGATTGCCATGAAGCAAAGCACACTGGAAGCCACAGCCTCACATTGCCCCCAGCAATTCCCGCAGGTTGTATTGGGAGATCTCAGCATACTCTTGATCCTGTCCTAACAAATCATGTGAAGCTCCAGCCTGTGCATGGCCAAGGATTGAGCAGCCCCTGCAGTGAGAGACCTCGAAGAGATGAGATACGTAGAAAGAGGTGCAAGGATCCCAGTGTCAAGCCACGGTTGCTCACTAGTAAAAGTCTGGCAGGTCCCAGACTGGCACCCTAACTGACCATCCTCCATAAGAAGGCAGTGGTGGGTTTGATACAAAACCACTTGAGATCAGTGGAAGAGTTTCCATAAACTTAAATGAGATTTGGGTCAGTGCAAAGAATTACTATTGTCAAAAGCAAGTGTTTTTTTCCCTAATGGCATTTGCAGCGCAAGAAACTGAAACAACAGAAGTTTTTTTTTTCAATTTCCTTTTCTTCCTAATGGCTCAGCCATTTTTAGACTAGATTAAATCTGTTCTGCAGAGGAAAACACAGCGCTTGCCTAAATGGTTGATACAGATAAGTTATCAGCATTAGGTTCCCAGCAACTTGCCTGACGTCATTGGTGATTCCCAGGCCTCCTTGCTTCAGGAATTTAGGATGGGCTTACCCGGTACTAATTGCCCATGAGTCACACTGCACAGTGCAGCGTAGTCTCTACCTGAGCAGCAGTCAGGCAAGGGAAGATTTGAAGAGAAAACACAAAAGGTGTGAAAACTGATCTTGCTAAGAGTGAGAGTTTTGATGGTGGCTTTTGGGAGGGCAAGGAGTTGTCCAGGCAATTCTTGGGGAGCTGTTGGTTTTTGTCCACTCTCTTCCTGCTTTCCTTTGCAGAGGAGCAAACTATGTTGATCTTTAATTGTCCTGAATTTTTCCTCTCAAACTTCAAAAAAAATACAAAAAAAGCATGAAACAAAGGAATAAAAAATAGCTAAAATTCTCAGGGAGCTGTTGACTGAGCTGGCAGCCCAGGAGCAGGAGTGATGGGGACTGCAGGGCAATGGGAGCTTTTCCGTGACACAAATATGTCTAAACAGCAGAAACAGGAACCTTCCACCTATATTTTGGAGAGCTGGACTCTGTGGCAGGTACTGCATTTGGGATGGAAAACTACACTTGTATGTGTGCAACAGCTTGATCAACCAGGGGGAGAAAGGGATGTGGGGACAGCTGCAGGCTGGCAGGGGATGCAGCACCATACCAGACTGAATGAATCAATGTCCTCTGGTCTTGGAAAATACCTTCTCTGTCTGATGCTTGGTTGAGAGGTCTTGAAATCCCAAGTGATTTTGGTATAAGTTAAAAACGGCAAATGCTAAATGAGAGGTATTGAAAGGGCTGGGATTGCAGCAGTGATCCTTTGCTGCTGTTGAATGAGAGATGGGAAGGAGGAGTGGGGAGATCTGCATGGAAGAGCCTTTCATACAGGGAGGCTGGCATGGAGGAGGTCCAGTGGGCAGGAAAGAGATGAGCTTTTCTTCCTAACTGCATCATTGCTTAGAAAAGCATCAAGCTATCCATATTGACACAAAATGTCAGTTAGAAAAGGGACTCCGCATTTAAGGTGTGTGGGATGGGAAGGGATATCCCCAAGGCTGAGGTTAAAGTGAGAGGGAGGCAATCTTGGCGGCCTTATCCTCAAATAAATGTGTTACAGCTGTGCTGAACTCAGTGTAAAGCTAAATAAATAAATAAGGAAGGTGGCATTACACCAACCTGCAAATTGATAAAATGCTGAAATTCAAATTTTTCAAGCTTTGAGATTTGGCTTGTATGTGTGAATAGCTCATTGTACTTTCGGCGACATGATCTGTTGGGTTTTTTTCCTAGTGTATTCTAATGCACAAGGAGGATGGGAGGTGCTGACTGTTACAGAAATCAAGTGATGGAGACAAAAATGCACAAGACCCTCAGAAGGGGCTCATGTCCCCATTTAACAAATGTAGGTTGTGCTCACGGGTGAGGTAGACAGCTTGCCCAGTAGAGGAGAGATAAGGACATTGTGCAGTTACCTAATGTACCCCTATCCTTTAGATCCTCTGTAAGATCAAAACCCGCACTGTTGAATGAGATATTGGTCAGCAAACTCAGAGGAAAATTGTCATAATGCCCTAAAGTGCATTCGCATGCTAACCTATTGTTGGCACAATTCTTGGGAAATAACACAAGGAAATCTGACTAGTTAATGCAGTGACACAGATTTGGTAGAACAGGTGTTTGTGTTTAACAGCTGAGAGGAGATGAACACATCTCAAAGGCATGTGACCTGAACACTTCCAAAAAGTGTACTTGGCATTTAAGCATACATTTTTTTCTGTTCAGGGTTTCTTTGGTACCTGCGTCCCAAGGTAAATAGCACAGAAAATTTTCTTGAAAGGTGAAAATCACTTGTTCAAGCCCATAGCTACAGCTGGTGTGGAATCCATGTCTTGTGGGCTCACACATCAGCATGTATAGAGCCTGCCTGTTGGGATTGTTCTTTAAGTGCCCTGGCAGGGTGGAACTGGGTGAAGTCACAAAAAGTGGTAATGACTATGTTCTGTTATGTTAATAAAGTAACCTGAAGTTGGGGGGCAAGGATTTGCAACCTAGCAACAAAGTTCTGTGGGTTGGGCGGTTGCCGAGAGAGGCTGATTGCTAGGGCGGTGACCAATGAGAGTTTACCTGATGTTTTTGACCTGCTTGCCCTGTATAAACGGGTTAACCCTCAATAAAGAAGGACTTCATTTGAAATCATATTGATTTGTCCGTGAAGCTCTCTGGCCCTCACCGCGTTACCTGCCCTCAATTTGCACACTAGTTAGGTACATTCTTACACCTGCTTCTTGGACCGAGTTGGCTTCTTCTGATGTGATAACAACCAAATTTCCGGAACAAGAATGTGAGTCAGCAGGGCAGGAGGAGCTTACCATTGGCTTTTTGTGATACACTTGACTGGACAGGGCATGAGATTTTGGTTTTGTTTATTTACTTTTAAAGAAGGTGATGGAAAACTGGACTATGAAATCATTTTTCAAGAAGCTTATTCAGCCCAGTTCCCTTGTCTCTCATGATTTGCAATGTGTGTCCAAATTATTATACCTATAAATCCTCTGGAGGAGGGGATGTCTTTTATGAGCATTAAGCAATATATATACCGTCAAGGATGCTGCTTTAGACACCATGAACATAAGTGTTTTGGCAGACAATAATGGAGGCAACATTGTGTGGTGCAGGGAAATCTATTAAATCACTACACGGTGCATGTATTTTTGTAGGCAATGTGTTTGACCTGGATGCCTGCATGTATTGTGATTCTGTAGGTTGTTTATATGTAGAGTGCATGTAAATATTAGGAGACAGGAGTCAGAGTGATTGCAGCTTAAGTAGGAAAACACTGCTACAACAATACCACTGCGTTCATAATCCTCCACGAGTGTTCGCTGCTTTAGTTAAATATGCAGAGACTGATGGAGATTGCTAGCGGATTAGTGTCTAGTATGACTGCTGCCAAGGATTGATTAGCATAAGCAAATTTCTTCTCCAGCTTCCCATCAGTAAGGAGAGAAATGCAGCAAGGAGTTCCTCCACTGCCTTAAAGGGCACTGGGATGCTAAGGAAGAAAACTTCTGGATGGGGAAACAGTTTGCTTCCAGTGTCAACTGGTGGGACCAAAGTAATCCCAAGACTTTTGTAGCAGGAGCATTCCCATAGTTTACCTTGCAGAGCTTGTGAGGGCTGTGGAGCTTTTGTCATTGTACGATTTGTTCCTCTAAATCTCCTTGGTGGTCCTATCTCAGCACCTGGGGAAAGCAGTGATGTAAAGGCCAATACAAAAAGGGGTCTGGGATGGGGGTTTTGTTTGTTTTGTGTTGTGTTTTTTTGGCTTGTGTTTTCTTTATTTCTGTGCTTATTGAAACGAGGGCACAAACCGGCTAATGGGTGTGGGTTTTACTGTCAGAAGTACGCATGGGCATTCTGGGAAACTCAGGGCTGGATGCTGATCTTGTGCTCCTAAGGCAAAAGTCCAGCCACTTTTTGTGCTGCTCAGCAAACACTGTGTGTGTGCATCAGGATCCCCTGGGACTGTCAGTCATTAGTATAACATTGATCCTCTCAAATGTAGCCTTGATAGTGTTGGGGACAGGGATTTGCTGATAAAACAAACTTAAAGCTTGGTAATAATTGAAAATGCAGGGTAATTCACCAGGCAAAATACCTGCTTGTAGGAATTGGATGTCGTCTCAAAGGCAGCAGACATTTCCTTGGAGAAATCTTGAATTCTGATGGAAATCAATATTTAAAGGGACACTGGTAGTCTGGGGAGAAACTTCCATGAATGTACCTTCAAGTCTTGCCAGCCTTTTCAGGGACTGATAGCTGAATAATAAATACTGACCAGAACAAAGCACTGTGCTATGAAGAAGTTGAAGTAGCCTTTTTCAGCATGCAGGAGAAAGGCAACTTCCATGAGCTCTCTGTCCAGCCCTGGAAGAATCACAATAGAAGTTTCTTAGGTTTGTAGCACGGGTGCATTTTTTCCCTGTCTCTTGATAAGCAAATGAACCCCTCTGCCCCCAGCTTTAGATACAGCCTTTAAGTCTTAGTAAACACAAGGATAAATAAGTTGTCCTGCAATATTCCCATATAGTGGTGAGTAGCTTGCATTAAAAAAAATAAATTTTCATGAAGCAGGAGCTGATCTTGCATTCTGCAGAAAGCGATTTGGTAGATTGATGGAAAGATTTGATAGAAGAGGGGAAGAAGCTAAAAGGAGATATACAAGGCAGCCTGATTTCAAGCTGGGTAATTTATTTCGCTGGCTAGAGGCAGGGCAGTCAAATATTGAACTCCTCTTTGGGGGTCTCATGACAAATGGTCCCATGGAAATGGGAGAAATCAGACTCAATCCAACACTTACTTTGCAGGCTTGCTGCTTGCTGGAGCTGTTTCATTGGCCAAAAGCAGCTGCAGGTCAGACAGTAAGAAATAGGACATCTCAGGACAGCAGTGTCTACTGTTTTTACAGGTGCTGTATATCACACATGTGAATTAAAGCAATGAGCTGTTGGAATCAATGAGAAGAGCTCTGAACCAAATTTCGGACGTTTGTTCTAACATATTTTGTGTCGTTGAAACACATTTCTGTCATTAAAGCACTGCATAACATTTGTGCATCTTGCAACAATTCATAAGGAGGGATAGCCTTTGTTAAAAGTTAAAAAAATTATGAGATGCGGCGAATGATCCTTAGGAAGGTCATGGCTGAGCAAGGAATTCAGTCTCACTAAACTCAGGAGTGCCAAGACATCCTTCCCAATGTCTGGCATCACTTGAGCAACCCTAAATAGATGTCCTCATCTGAGGGGTCTACTTTTTTGAGCTGCTGAAGGCTGGAGGCAAAACTAATAAATTATATATATGCTACTGTACAGATGGCAGAACCCCCCTGACCTTTTCCTCCCTCCCCGCCTCATCTCATACCAACACAGGGCTGGAACCACTTTGATCCCCATCAGAGCAAAGACTAAACATTAAAGTGAATTATCCCAAAGTTGCTTCTCATTAGTCGACAGCTGCAGGCACTTGGAAACATCTGTCAGGATTGTTTTAACATTCCCTTCGCTTCAGTGGTTGCACCAAGGAAGCAGAACAAATCAAAACATGCCGTTGGTCCAACATCACCTATTCAAGTTCCCTACAGTCAACCGCAGCAGTGCAAACAAGCAGGAGCAATAAGGGAGCAGGAGGTGATATTGGGCAGCTGCTTGCGTAGACAAGGAGTTGAGCAGCAGGGAAAAATTATGTCTTTCAATGGTAAATGAGGATAACTGTCTCCAGGAAAGCTGGGAAGGAGAGACTGAGGCTGAGCGTTGTTGCTGAGCTCCGCAGGAATGTGGGCATCCCTGCGCCCACGTGGGAACAGGATGGCTCATGGACACGGTCTGCTTGGGAGGATGGGCAGTGCCAGATGACTCCAGCAGGTTTTGCTGCGGGAAGAAGCCATCTGGCTAGGAAACAGCCTTCCCCTACCCTTACTGTGCATTTTCAAGGTTACATCAGCTCATAGAGATCAGAGAAAACCCACTGAAGCGACAGGGTGTGCCCCACCTGGTGTGAGTACAGAAGCTCTTATCCCAAGCCCTTGAGAGCCAGTACCTTGCATGCAGGAGAATACAGCATCTCCAGTCTGTACCGCTGTGCCTCTGATTCCTGTGAGCTGTGCTGGGCTAGTGTTTCTTTAAGGGCAGGTCGCAGAGCACAGGAATTATGATATTCCACTAATCCCTTCACATCAAGCCTTCGACGCAGCGGGAAATGTGGGACAAGCAGGGTTTTGAGATTATCTTGTGCTCTGCAAAGCTTTCAGAAAGAGCTCACTTGTGCAGCAGGAAGGGTGCTGGGGATGGCATCCCAGTAGGATGCTCTCCCATGTCCACAAGCAGCATCCCCAGGGCTATGGCAGCACATGTGTATGCTCTGCCCTCCTCCGCATACCCCGTGCATTTGTTATATGGTAACTGCTGAAGCACCTGGTTGCTGTCATCCCTGACAGAGATCATGTTTTGCTTCCCAATCCATTCCTCTATGGGGATGTAGTTCCTTGATGCAATGATTACACTAGCTTTGCAGCAGAAAGAGTTTCCCACATCTTCAAAACTGATCATCTCTTTACCCACCAAAGCTGTCCCTTGGGGTCATGAGAAGGGAAGAGGCATTGCTTTGACCATGTGCTTTGCTGGAAGTAGGCTGCTCCTTAGAAGCTCAGTGCAGTCTCCTACATCCTAATTGTATGAAATACCAAGGCAGGAGCAGCCTGCCTCAAGGAGACCGTGAGCCCAGCAGGTATCAGCCACATCTCCATGGCTAAATAAAATGGGATCCACTGCTACACCAGGGGTTTGCCCAGGATCGGTCCTAGAAGGGTGACCCAAGTTGGGAACACTGGGGAAGCATTGGCATTTCTCAGTGTAACCTCCCATCCTTTTTTTCCACTCCTTCAGCTCTCTGAAGCGAGTACTTCTCAATCACATCTCAGTCTGCTGCTTGGTAAGGTCAGGGCTTAGGCTCAGGGTGTGTTTACACTGGTGACTGGAGCTCAGGAAGATGTGCTTAAGGTAAACTTTAAACCAGCTGCCACAAACAAGAATAACCTTTCAGTCCTGGCAGCAGAATGCCTGTGTGGAGCTGCAGCATGGGTCTGCAGTGCTAGGTGGATTCTTAAGTACCGAGCCGAGATGCTTGCTGAATTACATATCACCAAAAACTGCACTATAAGTTGAACGTTAGATGTGTGGCACTCAGCGCACAGAGCAAAGGCATAAGGAAGGTCACTGTGCCAGTAACCTGGAAGTGGCACTTGACTACTGGCTGGGAGATTTGATGTTTGGACTAGTTTGGTATTGAGGCAGACGAGGACAGAAGCTTTCTGCAACTTTGGGGATCAACTCTTGGTTTAGTACCTTCTGTGTTCCTAGGGCAGTTCCTTTGAAGCTAAATAGCTTGATTCGGGTATGTTCCTGAAGCAGGCCTTGAGTTGTATATGAACATTGTGAGAAGTGACAAATAGGTATCTTGCTGTTATGCATAGTCTACTACTGGGCAAAATAAATGGCAGATGCTGGTAACTCTTCATTTCAGGACTTAAGAGGAGTGTAAGGACAAGATGACAGCTTAACATGACTTTTTAATTTTCTTATTTCTCCATATTATAGGGTACTTCTGACATTTCTACCATTATTCGCTAAATCCCCTTACAAAGTGCCTTAGTCCCTTTATAATGCAAAACAAAACCCGGATTCCTGACCATTTTACTTCAGGCTCTGATTTCAAGTAACAAGGTCTGTAGGTAGAAGAGGACAGACATGGGAAATGCTGTATTGGAAAGGGGTTGGGAAGTAGAAATGGGGATGTGATGGGAGACGTGTGTGGCTTCAGTAAGAGGAATGGCTCCTGCTCTGATACTCCTGTATGCTGTCTCACCTGCCTGGCTCACTTTCACCTGGCACTTGCTGGAGGTCTCCAAAACAAATTTCCTTGTGTCAGAGGCTGCAGCTTTGAATCAGTGTCTTGGTGTCCTTTAGCTCCCTGCATTTTTTTTTCTCAGCCTGTAACTGTGCATTGAACCTACTCTTATTCCCTAGTGAGCTGTACCTGAGATACCTTCTCACTGCACCTTGCTGAGGCTGGTAACCCTTGATGCATCTTCCTCGATGTCTTATTTCTGCTGGGAGTTACTGTCCCCAGTTAATTCATCACAGAGGTCAAGTTGACGCTCTGCCCCTTTCGTGCTGCAGACAACATAAGTTTGCTTGTGTTTCAGGATCCTATTGCTGCTGGAAAGCAACTTGGTTTGCCAAGGGACAGCTCTTGGTTACTGAAATATTGACATCCTTTATCCCTGTCTTTGCAACTTGTTTCTTGTATACTTTACATGACTGACTGAGCATCTCTGTGCCATGGTCTCTGCACAGATGCAGTGGTACCTGCTGCTGCCCCTTCCCATTTCTCTGGTGGAAAACGGCGTTATCAGTCCTGGGCCTTCCTAGTGATAAAATCCCATCACGAAGTGTCAGATCTCATAATCCCCGCTGTCCCAGCCCTTTCCTCAGTCCCTGGGAAATGTCTGCTAGTTGACAGGACAAAGTAAGACTTGGCAAATTGCTTCCATTTGAAAAGATGAGGAGGAAGATATTTCCGATTTCTCAGTCCAGCCTGGCTTGCTTCTTTCTGGGTTTTTTTCTGCCTTTGTGGGAGGCAGGGAGACTGGTGAAGCGAATAAAGCAGGAAAGCTGAAAATTATCAGCTATTTTCAAAATATGTGCTTTAAAAGGGCCCAAACGGAAATGAAATATTTTTGAGTTATCAAACAATGTCCCAAAGCAAGATCATTTTGGTTTTTAATTTGCATCTCTTGAGTATTTCTGAGAATTGCCATAATCTCATAAAATTAAAAATACTCTCAAAAATTAATAATAAAAGTACCACCAAATTGCAGAAGGGAGAAATGGTTTTCATACTAATTTTCACTTCTCTGTGTAAAGCTAACATAGGGGACAAGCCCTGTTCTTCCTTGGTCCAGGGCAGTATCCTCAAGGAGGATATTTAGTAATGTGCTGCTCTGAGGTGTAGAAACAAATGTTAAGCTGAGAATGAGGCTGCAGTATCCTACATTGATCACTGGTTTTGTTGCCACCAGTGGGATTTTTGCAAGAGGCTGGCAGAACCTGGATTAGACCTTTGATCTCTTTGCTTCTGATGTTAGTGGTCTCTGGCTCTATTCATTCAGGCTGATATAAAAGAGGGAAGCATGGGAAAAGGTCTAGCAAGTGGTGTTGAAAGCTAGCCACAAGTTTACCCCCTTTTTATCCTTAGCAGCAACCCCAGAACCAAGAAAAGGGGTTTTGCTAGACCACTTTCTCTACTAATGAGCAGCTCCCTGGTTGCATGACTAGGTGGATGATGTGGGAAGTGTTTTCCTAATAACGGGGGCGTACAGCAATCATGCAGAATTTCTTGAAAGAGGAAGGATGTCTTAAGCTAATTTTAACTTGGCTAATTTCCCGTTGAGCCCTCAGTTCCACAGAAATGTTCAACCACAGGCTCTACCCCAATTGCCTAATAGCCTTATTCTTCTGCCCAGTAGTGTGCTGCATTGATCCCTGAGCATGGTCCAGCTCTCTACAGACCCAAGACTATCCATCACTGCATGCATGACTTGTGAGATAAAGTGTAAAGTACTATTGCTGCAATGGTAGGATTTTATCAGTCTTGGGAAAAAAGATAACAAAAAGGGCATGGAATGAGTCAGTTGTTTTGTTGATTTTAGGACAAACTATAGAGAAAAGTAAAAACACAATTAACATGAGGGTTTCTTAAGGTAGCCTAAAGGTGAATAATAATTTAATACGTTATTGTAAGATCTCAGGTGCCCATTTCCCTGTTCAGTGGATGCTCTGTCCCACATTGCCCTCTAGCGAGGACCTTGTAGAGCAGATAATGCCTTCCCGCTTGCAGTAGGCGCCAGGAAAAATGTGCTGTTTTAATAACTGAGGGCACAGTTTCTGCGGTGGTGATTCACCATGCGATGCTCAGAGAGCCGAGGGGCAGCATTCACCTGTCTCAGGTGCCAGTGCATGTACCTGCACTACCCACACCTTTCTGACATTTGCATCTTGAGCTAAATGCCTCTGTAAGCATCTTCCTCCTGCTGATGGACCACTAGCCAAAGGTCCCTGCTTGCTTCTGCTTTGGAAAAAGCAGAAAATATTCCCTGGGGTTTTTTTGATGAAGAATAATTTTTTTTCATTATCCTTTGTCTCACCCTTTGCTCCATGAAACACACTTGAGTTCTGTGGTTTTGTCTGGCAGCTGTGCCTGTGGTTTGGAGATCATCACAGGACAAACTTGTGTCCCTCTTCAACCCAACACTACTATATCAAAAAGTGTCACCTAGAGGGTTAGAATTAGTCCTTGTCTTTCTCCATGTTTAGCCATGTGAGCCTGCATCAGCACCTAATGACAATTTTGGTGTGTTCCCAGTTGTCCAGAGCTGTTCTACACTTACAGAAAATCATTAACCAGAAGGAGGGTGGGGAGAAATGATAGCAGTATTTGCTGCCTGTGGAGAGCAGGTCATGCCTGATGCATCCTGTCCTCAAGGTCTTTCTTAAACCAACTCTGCAGTGCCCAGAGCTGCCCTCTCCTGGGCTGTGGGTGCTCTAAGGTAGCCATGCAGACGTTTTGCTGGCACACACAAGTCCCCTCAGGGCAATGGCACAGCAATTCAGCAGTTCCCTTGGCTCCTTGATGCCTGTAGGAACCTGTTGCAACCTGAAGTGCTTTGGTGCCTGCAGCTACTTTCCATTCGAGAGGGTCATCCAGTGGATGTGAAACCTCAGGCATCTCTAGAGGAGTGGGTTTTTCTGCTGGTGCCCTCTGCAGTGCTGGGTACAAGGGTCTGGGCTGAAGATCCAGGACTAAGAAAGAGAAGATGCTCAGGTCTGCCTGAGTTTTCCTTCTCCTTACCTCTTATAGGGTAGGAGAGTAAAAGTAGAACAATGTCCAGAGTCCTGCTGAAATCCAAAGGCTCTTCACCTGAAACATGAGCTGTGTTTGTCACTGCTCCAGGCACATCTCCTGGGAACAGGGTGTGCTGTATACGTGTGTGCTTGACTGGAATTATGTAGAATTTCATAATTCATAGAAAGTTGCCAAAAATAAACCTGAAATTATATTGTTGGCTTGTTCATCAGTGTCACAGCACTGGCCATTCCTCTGGTAGAGGCTGTGTATTTCAACTCTAGACTGAAAACTCAACAGTTTTGGGACAATTTGTTCTACAAGTCTGTGATTTCCTGCATGCAGACGGCCAAAGGGTACAGCCTGATTACATGTGCGGCTGATACCTGGGTGGAGACAGCACTGAGTCATCAGTGCAATCTTCCCAGGGGCCATAGGACGTGCACACACACCCCCTGTAACACCATCGTGTTTGGAGAGCAGGCTGAGCTTCGCTCTCACCCAACCTGCTCCACGTGGTATTTTTAGGATGAATGACAAACACTGATGCCATCTAGTGACCAAAAATATTGTAATGTGGATATTTTATAAAATTCCACTGGAAATTTCATAGAGCCAAGAAGGGCAGGTGTTGGGGATGGGACGGAGGGAGATGATACTGCGTGTGCTGAGAAAAGAAATCCCTTCTTCTTGCTCTCCTGACCTGTCTCTTCCCTCATTTCTCGTCCCTTGAAGTGCTTCTACAGGTAACCAGGGACTGGGATTTCCCACGTGCGGCTTTATAGAGCAAGGCACAGGCGTCCTAAGCAGTTTTGTTGATGGAAGAGCACAAATTCCCCGACTTACTGGTGGGTTATGGAGCCCAAACCCAGTGCCTGGGCACAAAGTGACTGTGGGAAGGGATACAGCTTGCTCCACTGTTGGTGTGGACATCACGGGCAAAGACCCTGAGGACTAATTTAAGCTGGCAGCATGGCTGCAACATGGTGCTGTTGCCATAGCTTTGAGTTTAAGTGAGATGGGGCAAAGGATGGCAGCCTCTGCTGCTGTCCTGACAGTGGTGACTTGTTACTGTGGCTCATATGACCTGATACTTTTTTTTTTTTCTCTTCCCAACACCTTTGTTTCTGCCTCTTATTTCTGAGGGTGGTAGCTGTAAAGGCATTAATGTGGTGGGTTTCTGCACAAGTGGCTGGCTGGAGATGCTGTTGCTTTGTACCTACTTGTTAATCCAGTCAAGTCATGGTGCCACAAACCTGGAAGAATTCATTTGTGTTCTGCATTTTAAAAATGAAGGTGGAGTTATTTCTGACTGTACCAGCTTATTCTGCTTGGCTAAGCTGTCATCGGCAGGTGTTTTTTGCCTTGTAGAGGGCTGATGGTCTAATGGGAATATGTTGCAGGTCTTATCATTTCTCTGACTCCTGAGAAATGCACAGAGGAAGAACTAAGAAAATGAAAGTTTCTAGTTTAGGACCTTGCAGACAGAGATAGCTGTGATGAAGCGCATTATGAAGGCACTGAGATGCCAGGCAGCACCCTAAGAGTGATTTGGCAAGAGATGTAGGCTATACCCTGCTGCTGAAGGAGAGTGAGAAAAGCATCCAGATGTGAATAAGCTTCTTCACAGGATGTTTCCAAGGAGCAGTGACACCAAGAGTGGTGCCAGCACAGCCCAGCACATCCTTGGGTGAGGGTCCCTTAGAGTGACTCTTACCTCATACTGCACATGAGTCCATCAGCAGCACTTGGCCCCAGAGTGAATGAGCAGGCGTTTGGTCTGCTCTGTGCTCCTCAGACTTGCCCATGTTTCCTTTGGAAAGCTATTTACAAGGGTCCTTGGGGACTTGTTTTCCCATTCTAAATGTGAAGCTACCAAATATGTTCCTATTGTCTATTTATTGCATATGTTTTGTGTTATCTTTACTGCTTCTTTTTCTGGATTATCCTTGTGTCCCACTGTCTTTTTGCCCTGGATAATTGAGAGTTGGCGGTATGCCTGTAGCGCTCCTGTTTCAGGGCCAAAATGGGAGTGAAAATAAACGCTTTGAAATATTGTATTGAAGCAAATAAGTAATTTGCAAACAATAGCTGTTTGCCTGTCGTTACACTGGCAATTGCGTGCAGGTTTTGCAGGAGGAGCAAACAGTTGTGAGGAGTTGGAAGAGCTGTGTGCCTTGGGGAATATTTGCTATGTGGGTACAGCGGGGAGAAGGTCTTCACCTCTATCAAAGGACTTTATCCAGCAGACTGTGACATCTCTGCATTGTATAGATTTGCTGGCCCTAAATTCTGCAGATATCTCTGTCTACCAGGAATTTAGGTGGAAAACGAAGACTTCCCTATGTGTATCAGGCAGGTCGACTTTACCCTGTGCTTTTGAGAAAAACATCTTTTAGAGTAGCCAGCCAACCAAAACAGTGTACATCCACCCTGTCTTCTCAGCTCAATAGAAGTCCTTCAGCATTATCACAGCTCCATCTATTCCTTTTCCTGTAGAGATATGAAAAAGCAAAACGCATTTAGGGTGCTCTTTTGCCTGAAGCATTTGACATACAGACACATCCCTATCTATTTGAAATCAGTAGGGCAACAGCATCTTGCAGGAGACAAGCAGAACCACCTCCAATGAATAACCTGAGCCTAATATTAATTTTCTTTTTTCTTTCACCTTGTAGGGATCCTGTTTACGATGCTGGTATTTGGACCAGCCTGTGGATTTATCTTGGGCTCTTTCTGTACCAAAATCTACGTGGATGCTGTCTTCATTGACACAAGTAAGGAGAACTGGGTTTGGTTTCAAATCAAGTATGTTAACGTGGTATCAGCAGGACAAAAATGTCGATACTCACAAGCTGGTAGCTACTTCTCATTCCATCTTGAGTGCCTCTTGCATGTATGGTGGTCACTTTTAGAGGGGTTTTATGACTGGGATTCAGAAGTTGTCAACTCAGTCCCCTTGCCAGGTGTACTGTATCCAGAGCAGCCTTCTCTGGGACCTGGGAGGACTGCCCAGGCTGTCCGATGGAGGCATGCTCATGCTTGGCATCTAATGTGATTGACCTTGTCAGGTTGGACAGGTTCATTCCTACAGCATTATTGCTTTTTTTTCCCCAAAAGTAGTGCTGAATATTGCTCACCTGGACTCTGCACTTGGGTTAAAGCAAATTGCTTGCAGGTTATCTTGTTCATTAAGAAAATATCAGCGAATTCTATTTCTACCTGCACTGTGCGCTCTTTGACGCTAGAGGACAGTGTGTAACAGGCTGTTCTCTGCTTCTCCCGACCCCTTTGGCTATGGACTGCAAATCTGACGTTTCATTCTTTTCCCTCAGTTGCTCAGAATCTTTTTCCACAGTTTTTAGCTTTTTCTGATCCCATAGGCTTTTATCCTGCTGCAGAGGTGTTGCCCCTTTGAGTGTGCTTTCCAGTTCTATGTTGTTGCAAGTATATCCTCACAGGATGGAGTTGAACTTTGCAGGACTCAAAACAGAATTGTGCAAATCTGGATAAGGGCTATTGCCCTTTCTTGGTCTTAAGTGGCAGCTGAAGAATTATATAATTATCTAAATGACATCAAATGAGGGCTAAAGAAGAATCTTTCTTGATGCCTAAGACTTCTAACTGCAACTTAGGCAAACACAACGTGGCCCCTTTTTATTTCTTGGCTTTAGTAAAGTTACGTCAAATACTGGCTTGGTCCTCTAGACAGAGGAGCTTGTTTGAACCCTTGACTATTAATTATGTTTTACTCCAAATCTGAATGTGCAAAATAAGATATTTCTTTTCCCAGTAGGTGAAGCTGTGGAGCTCCTCATTGTGGGGTGTTGAAAGTTTACAAATGGCTTCATAATTAATTGGATGCGTTTCTAGAAGAAAAGAATGAACATGACACCAAATCTGGCTTAGAAAGCCTCTGAGACACAAATTGCAAGAATAACATCAGGAATACGTTGCCTTTCTTCTCGTGTGTTTTCGGGGTATCTGCATCCAGTCACTATCAGAGACAAATACAGAGCCACAGTGGAGAATGACGTAGTGTTATCACTGAGAAACCTGGTGGGGCTGTGGCTTAGCAGCTTATAGGGAGGGTGTAGCACTTTCCAGCTGCAGGTCCAGCTGGCTTTGGCCATGGTCCATCACAGTCATGCAAATGCTGGGGCACACATGGCCTCTGTCTATTTTTATACGAGAAGAAATTTCCGTGTTGCAGCTGTCTCTGCCTTGCAGCTCAGGGTGGCATGCGGAGACTGAGCTCCAGAGGCTTGAGCCCTGTCCTGCTCCTCATTTCAGGCAGGAGATGTGGGATGCCGGGGCACACTACCACACTGCTCTCGGTACAGGACTTATTTTAGGAATAGGGTATGAAGAACACCTTGGTTTTTGTGTTTCCTCACGTGGCTGTGTTTGTTTCCCAAGAGGCTGAAAAGAATTCACTTCAGGCAGGAAGAAAGAACAGCAGAAGAATTCAATCCCTCCAAAACACTATTTTTCAAACTTTGTATCTATTTGAGAGCTGTGTGTTGTTTTCCCTAAGGAGAAGAGTTTCCTTCTGTCTCTGCTTGAGAGACAACTTGATTGCCTTGCTTGAGACAGACTTTTCAGAGTGGTAGTAACCATACAGACATTATGAATGAAGGAGCTTGTTATTCCAGCCATGCAAACCCTTATCACCCCACAAGTCAGCTCCAGCACTGGGCACTCTCCACTGGCTTGCCAAGTGGCTGTGGCATAAAGCAGCTGCCAGGAGCAGTTTGTTCTCTCCTGTTGTTTATTTTTATTCCTCTAAACTGAATCCAGCACCCTTTTCCCGCTTATCTCTGCTGAGGGATAGCCTACAAGATATTAATGTCTTTTATGCTGCTTTTCTTCATTTTTTGATGACTACTCTTTCTGTGCCCATTTAATGCAGTGGGTCAGTTTGTTTTCCAGTATTTAGGACTGTTTCACCCTCTACGCAGTCACAGTTGCCTGTAAAACCTCACTGTCCTTTGCTGAAAAGGACTGCAAATTCAAACCAAAGTGGGCATTGTCCTCCTGGAAGAAGAGGGTAAGCTGGTGGAGATGCATTGACCTTGTCTGTGCTGCTGCTCCTCTGTGCAGGTCTTTGTGCCAGGAGGTGTTAGCTGTGTGTGCACATTTGATGCATTGGGACAGTTATGTCCAAAACCTTGGTACCAGCACGTGGGACACCAGCACATGGCAGCATCCTAGAGGTGACAAAGCCAAAGACTGGAGAAAAGTTCTGATTGCAGGGTGGTGCAGAAACTTCATGTACCATCTGGATAGACAAGGTGATGGGTTGCTCGTCCTGAGGACTTTTTGGATGTGGAGGTTGTTATGCACTGGTGGCTCACATGACATCAGTGTGGGAAGCAGTGTGAGTCCCCACCTTGTGCCTAGGAGCTCCTCACCAGCCAACAGAGGCCCCAACAAACATCTTCCAGCCTGTGGGATCATTAATACCATTGTCCTTCACTTGGGCAGCTAGGCCACTGACATATGTGTTTGCTCTTCCAGGTAAGCTGGACATCACCCCAGACGACCCTCGGTGGATTGGTGCATGGTGGGGAGGTTTCCTGTTGTGTGGTGCCTTACTCTTCTTCTCGTCCCTGCCGATGTTTGGGTTCCCGCAGTCCTTGCCTCCTCGACCAGAGCACACCGGGGAGAGTGAGCAGGCCATGCTTCCTGAGAGGGACTATGAGAGACCCAAGCCAAGCAATGGGGTCCTGCGGCACCCACTAGATGGGGAGAGCAGCACAACCTGCTTCCAGCAGCTACGAGGTGAGACATTTTCTGCAAGAGTCAAGCAACAGGTTAACAGCTGGTTGGATTTACAGCTGGTCTCTGATTTGGGCTATCTACCTAGTCCCCCACAAAAATCCAAAAAAACCCTCAGTATCCTGAAATTTCAGTCTCTAGCTTATAATTATCTGTGGTATTTTCCTCATTTTAGAGAGATTTCGTTCCACTTGAAAGGTTTGGGTTTTTTTTAAACTATAAAGCCTCAGAAATGCACCATAGTCCTGTACAGTTGGTAAAAAATGAAGGGAAACACAGTTGCCAAAGCCATTTGTGAACTTCTCTCTAGTCTGCTGACCTGCTCCCCTCTGCCTCCTGAAACAGAAAGCAAGCCAGTCAAGGGAGCTTAAAAAAAATCAGGAGCTCTCAGCATTGGAACTGCAGTTTAATGCAATCCCAGATACAAAGCAGTGATCTTGGGCACCACTGCAGCTCTTAAACTCTGATGGGGACCAGGTGGGTCCTCACCCAGAATAGCAGCAAAGTGGCAGGGCGGTACATGACTTGTAGTAAATTAGAATAGAAAACCCCATGGTTTGTCCTGCAGTGATTGAAGTGGACCTGGCTCTAGTTAAAGTTAGTTAAGGATCCAGCGTTTTGTGGGAGGGTGTGTGCAGATATCCTTTCTATACGTTGTACTAGAAATCCTTCATCTGAGAGGGTGATTCTGTAGCACGGTCACTACATGCTCTCTGTCACTGTGGCAGAGTGGATTTCATTACTGCTTAGTGCTTGTAGGACAAAATCGCTTACTCCCTGTGCAGTCGCCTTAATTGTGAATTGAATGAGGTGCGGTTGGGAAGAAAAAAGAGACTTTGGAGAGAAAAGTGTTTTCTTATATATAAAAATGCCTTGAGTAGTTGATGTGGTTGTTCATTGAAGGAAGGTCAAAGATGTGAAATTTTAATTTGATGAGAAAGTTCAAAAGAAAAGGGATAAATCGTTTGCAAATTTTTCAGTAGAATTAATATCTTCATCCTTTTGTCCTTGTTGCAAGCATTGTGTCAGGTTTGAGGAGTGGGCTTTTCCCATGGTGCATCCACCTGGATAATTCTGAGGCTTTTGTCATGGATTCATCAGAGCGTCTGCTTCTGGCCACTGAGTTTTGGGAATGCGCACTGGAAATTTGTTCAGATTTTCTTATAGAGAAATGAAAGAACATGGCATGTCCCTGTTGCACAGAGGGGCAGCAGTTCTGCCTGAGGATGGTACTGCACAAGTTGAGTTTCTTACCTTCAGGGAGGCCATGGGGTGGTTGCTAGAGCATCTATTGCTCACTGAAGTAGAGAAATTAAACTGCCACATTCATATGCTTCACAGTATTGGTTACATCAGGAGGCATTACAGTCTTCCACATTAATCTTCTCATTGCAGGTAGCCCCATTTCAAATCAGTCGGTATTCCAGAAGTCTCTTTGTAGATGGACTTTGAAATACAATTTACATCACATCAAATAAGACAGGGAATGACCTTTTTAGTTGTGCCTTTGAGGCTGTCACAAATGACAGTGTTGGTAGCTGACATCTCCTTTCAAGTCTCTTGCCGCTATTGTCACAGCTGGAACGTGGTCAAGAGTCATATTTGCTAAAGTGACCGACTGGAGGAGATGTTCAGACGTGTACTGAAAGGGGAGACAAATGTGCTTCACTCATGTCTGATGAGCAGTGTTTAAGGTGGTGTGTTGAATCTTTCTGTATATACATTATTTTGCCAGCAGCTGAAAAATACCTATGTATTCTTATTGGCAGGACCTTGTATCTTTAACCTATTTGTTGATTTTATGAAGTTTCCTTTGAGGAAAGTCAGACTGTTTAGCCTTTATCCTAGGATAAAAAGGAGTGATAATTATATATGGAAGTTAAAAAATTATCTGTGCATGCATTGTCATGTCTTCTGTCCTGTTATGGACATTGGGATTTGCATGTATTTGTGAAGGTAGAGAGCAGAGGATGTACCTGTACGTGGGGTTAGGGGTGGAAAAGCTCACTGGGGTTTCTGTGGCCAGAACTCCATCTCCTTTTTAGCAAGTGTTGTCTCTGCATCTCAGTCCTGGTCCTGTGTGTGTCGTCTGTAGGTCCTTGTCAGCAGAGATGTGGAGTGTCCATCTCTTACACGTAGTATGGAGAGGAGAAGAAGATTTGTTTTTCTAGATTGATAGTGCAAACACACTGTGCATCAACAGTGCATCCTTGGAGGCTGAATTGAGTCACCTTTTTGGTTATTGAAGGGGGTTGATTATTTTTTATTTTGTTTTGTATACTCCAAACCTTGCCATGACTGCCACACGTGAGTGGACATGGCAGGAGAGGAAGCAGGGTAGTGTCGCTTGGAGACACATTCCCAGCTGGGTCATGGCTGTCAGCTAGTGACATGTCATGGCTGGTATGTGGGAGGGATACTCAAGAGTCTACAAGATTTGCTGAATGACAGGAAGAAGAGTCCGTGAAGAAGTCAGAGGAATTCTTTACGAAGGCTTGTAGTGATAGGACTAAGGGCAATGGCTATAAACTGGGGAGGAGACGATTTAGACTAGACATAAGGAGGAATTTCTTCACTGTGAGGGTAGTGAGGCACGGGAACAGGTTGTCCAGGGAAGTTGTAGATGCCCCATCCCTGGAGATGTTCAAGGCCAAGTTGGATGGGGCCTTGAGTAGCCTGATCTAGTGGGACGTGTCCCTGCCCATCGCAGGGGGTTTGCAACTAGATCTTTAAGGTCCCTTCCAACCCAGACTACTCCATGATTCCAAGATGCAGGGCTGGGCAAGGTTCCTTGGCTTTCTCTAGCCTTAGCATGCAGAAAAGCTAGGACTAATACAAAAGCAACCTGCTTGAAGTGTTGAAGTCTTTTACATCTCTATGAAGATCTAAACAGGAGGGAGGGCCCAGCTTTTGGGAATCTATGGCATCTCTTCCTGTGGCGTATTTTCATGCCAGGAAAAGAAGCAGCCTTAAGAGGAGGTTCAAACTTGAAATAAAACTCGTACCTTTGAACAACACAAGGTGAAGAGGTAATCAAAGGCAGCAGAGGCAGTGAGTAGCTGCCACGGCAACTCTGAACAGGGGTACAGCAGCTCAGGCAAGAAAGCTTTGGACTAGTCCTGGGAGGCAGTTACCATTGCTAAATGGGTATCTGAACGCAGCGCCACTTCACCTGATTAGTATTTGAGTTAGGCAACACGAATTCTTCAGGGAGTACAGGGAAGTGAAGGATTAATAGCTGGGAAAGGACGGATAAATGCTGCCATTGCTCTTTGCTCTCACCTGGCAGCTTGGCAGGGTTGTTCTAGCCCTGTGCTCTCCATACGGACTGTGAAAGCAGTTTAGGCATGGGCTGCAGCAGTCCATGTTGTCCTAGGGGCACAGCTTTGCTTTCCTGCCTCTGGTCTGCCTGGGGACCTCTCTGCTATTGGGGGCCAGATATGATACTTGGCTGTGTCAGGGCACCTGTGCCCTCTGCTCGTATTTGTCTGGCATCTGCCCTCTCACTCCGTGTTAACATTCTGCCTCTAGTCTACCACCTGCTCCAGGACGTGCTTGGAAATACTGTGTTAAAATCCTTTTTTTTTTTTTAAGGAAATGTCACTTCTACTGAATTGAGCGGTCAGTTCTGATGAAATTTGGTTTCAGAATGCTTTCTTGGCTTTATCTTTAACACCTCTGAAACATTCTGTTCTAAATGCATTTTGTTTTGCAACGATTTAAACCAGAAATTCATTACATTTTGCCTGGCTGTCTGGCAAGAGAGATTAAAAACCTAAAAGGATTGAAATTGATATGGAATCCTCCAGGTTTGGAGAGAGAAGCTCATTCACAAGGAATTAAAAGAAAACTCACTATGGAATTAAATGAATTTCAAAACTGCAAATTCCCTAGATTTGGAAACATTTTGATTTCTGTCCAGCTTCATTTTCAAGAGCGTAGGAGAGCTGCAATGTACAGCTGACAGCTGTCTTGTCTTCTGTTCGGTCTCTTCCTGCTCTGTGTACCAGTCTGCTGAATACCTAGAGAGTGAGCTGCTCCGAATCCTGGATTTCTCTCCCTAAAAGTGGTCTCTGGGAGCAGACACCACTAGGCCAGAAGCTCCTAGCTGTGGAGGAGGGTCCCAGGCCATGGAGAGCCTGTAGTCCAGAGGAGTTCATAAGATTGAGCGAGATTAATGGCTGACACATGTTGTTTTAAACTCATGACTCTAGCAAGCGATAGCAACAGCATCCTGGAGAGGGGTCCATCTGTAGCTTCATTCCCAGGGACAGTGGTGAGTCTTTGGCCCAGATCTAGATGGGTACCAAGATCCTAATGCCTTTTTGCATTTGGGTCTTGGCTTCTTACCAAGATCTAAAAGGCTTGCTTAAGTAAGAGGATGTCGGGTGATCATAAAAGGCCCCCACATCAGGTCCTGTCTATCTCCTAGTTTCCTTTGCTTTGGATTTCATGAGGATGTGGACTTTGTTGGCAGGTTCTTCTTGGCTGTTTCAAAGCCCGCATCCTTGTTATCAGAAGCTTTGATTATTTCAGAAAGGCCTTCAGCCTCCACGCTTCAAGGCAGAAGCTGTGCAGCAGCTGAGGTCAGGCAGAGCATGTCTGTCTCCAAAAATATGCTGTGCCTTGCCTTTATCTCTGTGACATGGGTGAGGGAGGTTTATGTTCCCCTCTGAAATCAACCAAAGGTGGTTGCTGGAGGCACATTGATAGACCAGAAGGACCTGCTTTCCATGCATGAGAATATTACTGTTATTTTAGGCTTGCATCTTTCAAGAAGCCTCTTTGACTTAGATATCATCCTTTTCCTTCATATCCTTTGTAATACTCATTTTGCCAAGGCCACATGGATTAAAATGATCTGAGATATCTTCAGCACATCTTGCCTTACCCCATCTTTTATAGAAGCTACCTCTTTCTAGTAGGTATTTTCTTCTTGCTGCTTGCAGTGTTTTCTTCATCCTTTATTCCTGAAGCCAAGTGGAGCCTTTGCCTTTTGTCTTCTGTTCAGATACGAGGCTTGCTGCCTATATTTCTATTAGAAAGTAGTATTTTGGTTCAACGTTACATTTTGCCTTTCCCTCACCACACTGTCCTAGGTGGATGGGGCTGTAAACTTCCCTCTAATTTATTACTTTGCTTTCTGCGTTTCTCATCTTTACTGCAAATTGAAAACATGTCTCCATAGGGTGCTCCAACTGGAAAAAGGGGCCTTGGTGATTGTAATGTTCCAAACAATTCATTTCAAGCACCAACGTGATGATTACAGTTTGTCGTTTCTAGAGAGTAGTTAAACCTTATGTAATGAGGTTGCCAATTATTCCACGTGCTCCCCAATGTTTAGTGACAAATCAAAGCTACTTGGTGTACATAAGTGTGTTTGCTCGTCAAGCCCATGGCCTGTCACCCTCAGCTGGCCCCACAACAGGAGGTTGGGAAGATGCTTGATGCTCGGAGTGTTAAAAGGTGGGAAGTCCAGGAATTTGCAGGGCTGTTGGAGAGCTTTGGAACATCCTCCTGGGTTCCTTCCAACCTATATGTGGTCCTATGACCAGTGCTGCACATCAGTGATCTGAAGAGTTGGATTGTAAGTACTTAAGCAGTGAAAAGTGACTGAGGTTTCTTTTTCTTATAAGAATCACTTTTCTGCTAGCATTTCTGTAGCGTATTGCGTGCCTTGGGATAAGGATGTTAAATGAGCTGGTCCTTCTGAGCATGGGAGGATGAGTTTTTCTGTGCCACATCTGATACAGCTTGTGAGTTCTCCAAGTAGATTTTTGAGACTATCTTGAATCCGAAAGATCCCTCCCTATTTCTACTTGGTGAATGCACTTTGACTTCAGACTTATAGCAACAAAGAGCTGCTATGAAATGTTCAAGTAACCTTTGAGCTGACAAGGTGCAGGATAATGTTTATCATGACTTTTACTGGGATTGGCTCCTGTGGAGAAGTGCCATCTTTCACAATTGTGTTCCCCAAGGCTTTACTGTCCCCATCAGATATTTTCCATTCTCCCTTCATACCCAGCACCATATGCCAGGCAGCTCAAAGCATGTCACTCTAGTCTATTGAGAGGTTTTTTAAATTTCAGTGCTGACTTTTAATCCTGTTCCCAGAGGTGTTTCACCCAAAGAACTGAGACAGATAAGGCAGCGGTAGGTGTCAAATGATTCATCTTAATGGGTGGCAATAGCATGATGAAAGGATATTCATTTTTATGGGGAGTCTTCTATCCTTTCCTTTAGAAAATGAAAAGGAATGAGCTGGCCCTGGCTGAGGAGATGGTGGAGGCTGCAAGGCGTTGCCTGCATTGCATCTGCACTCATTGCATTGGGTTTTATGTTATACCCTCCAGCTGGTGCAGAACTCTGTTGCAGTAGGCAGTGGTCATACATGCAGTGGAGAACAGGATCTGTCCCAGAAAACTCACACTCAGATACACAGGGAGGAGAAGAAATGATGAAGCGATGGGGCTTGTAGTCCAACACTGCCAGGCAAGGCAGGCACGAGGGCTTCCTCTCTTGGGCAAGATAGCGCAATAGCTGTGCAAAATTTTTGCTTTCCATCCCCAAGGACAAAGGATGGATTTTGACCTTCATAATGCATGATAGTTGGCTAACAGCTTTGCCAACTTCTGAAATAAATATCTTTATTTCCCTCATGCAAAACACAGTCAGTCATTGTTATTATTTGGTGAATAAAGTTAGATGTAGACCTTTGTGTCTTTGCATTTGAATTGGCACAAAGCTACATGTCAAGGAATCCATTAGTCTCGAGCAAACTGAACTCCAGAGGCACAACAGGTATTAATACCTTAAATACGGCCTTTCACGCTCAGCACTGCCAAGTCCACCTTTGCACATTCCCTCCTTTTTCTGGCAAGAAGAAATTCTGTAGGTGGCCACTAAAGAACTGAAGGAGACAGCAGGTGGCTTCTGAGATCTATCCACAGCTGAATCCCCCCCACACCCATTTCTTCCTCCCAGTACCTTTTTATTTTTCCTCTCCCCCCGACCTACTAAAAATACTATGCCTCCTGCAACTTCATTATGCTCAGGAAACAAGAATTTTATACAGCATGAAAAAGCATTTGTGATATAAAGAGACATGAAATTGGAGTGGCCCCTTCCAAAAAGGTTAGATCAAACCTAATTATAACCCCTTCTCCTCTGCCCCCGAAAAAAAGACCAAGGGGACCCAAGCAGAGCCTTGATAAAGACCTGTGTATTCACTTGCTGAGGGCAATGCAATTAGATTTTGCACCAAAAAAGTTCCTAAGGGAACACTTGAGCCAACACCAGAGAAATCCATCATCTGCCAGACCCTGGTACGCCATGGAGGATGTGGGGGGTGGATTTTCAAAATGCAAATAGGGGTCCATTGAGGCTTCACTACACTTCAGCGAGGTAATTTTCAAACTTAATGATTTTCACATTTAATTCAGGGAGAAATTAGTCATCAGGTATTGAGACAAAGCAAGGCTCTCTTCTGTACTGGGATGCTTTCCTCTTCAAGCTGTGTTATCTCGGCAATAATTAAAATGTTCACTGAAGTAGAAAATGTGCTATCTGATTCATTAGCCAGATTTCCCTTTGTAAGGTAACTCGTGTTTGCTTATCGGAAATAGAGACGGGTTTGGAGAAGAGGACTCTGGGTGCTAATGATTCGAGAGGGAGGAGCCAAGGGATCTTGAAACTAAAGCACGTGTGCATCTTACGCAGTGAATAGCTCAACGTGTCCTCTTCTACCCTTGCAGCTACAAAGGCTGGCAGGGTCTGCGTGGGAAGGCAGTGCTTCGCTGATGAAGCTCTGGGTTATGGGAACATACAGGCTAACATGCCTGTCCCAAATATGAGGTCCTTTACGCCCATGGGTGGCTGTAGCCCCAGGCTATGCACCCAGGTAGGCTGCAAGAAGGTATCCCTCAGCAAGTGAGTCATGGGGGAGTAAGAAAATGAAGTAAATCTGTATGTCAGGAGAAGGAAAGGTCAAGTGTAAGATGGGTTAACTTGTGTCTGAAAGCTCGTGGAACCCACTGGTTGACTCAGTGTTGTTCATGCTGGCCAGGTAGGGAAAGGAGAAGGAGAATACCGAGCTTTAATTGATTTCCCTATGGGAGAAGCAAAAGCAACATTGGAAAACAGTCATCCTTCATAATTTCAAAATCAGCTCTAAGACGTAAGTGTAATGACAAGTGACTTCTTTTCACACCCTCCTGACACCTGAATCTTTAAATGACACTATTTGTTTCACTTTGTTCTGGTGTTGCCACATTTCAACCACATTCTCAGTGCAGAACAGAAAATTACTCCTGATTTGAATCAAGTTTGTTGTGCAGGAGAGCAGCAAGGCACCTCCAACACCTGAAGCAGAGCCTACACAAAAACGTCTCCTTTTTCCTTCTCTTTTAGTGATCCCCAAAGTAACTAAGCACTTACTCTCCAATCCCGTCTTCACCTGTATCATCCTGGCAGCCTGCATGGAGATTGCAGTCGTGGCCGGCTTCGCCGCCTTCCTGGGAAAATACTTGGAGCAGCAGTTCAACCTCACCACCTCATCTGCCAACCAGCTCCTGGGTGAGTAATGACAGGGACCACCAAATCTCTAGCACCCAAAAAAGACATTTTAAAGTGTTCAGCGTGGCTGGTAACCACAACCTACCTTGCCGGTTAGGCTGCCTAAAAAGTGCCCAACATCTAGAAATATGTCTATGAGTAGGAGGGCTGGGCTTGAGCTGTGCCTTGGCTGCAGGGCCCAGAGCAGACCTCTGGCACCCATCCACCTCTGCTGTGCTCTCCACTGCAGCCACTGCAAAAATTCCTCTCTAGGTGAGTCCTTTGTGTATGAAGTGATATCATTCAAATGCCCCTTCTCTTTCCCCATGCTATGTTGCTGCCATTTCCCATATATATATATTTCTTAATGTTCATTCATTCCCTGTCGGGACACTGATGCACAGGCAGGATTTTCATGTATTTTCTCCTGCTGCTTATTCCCAAGCAAACCCAACGATTTAATTATGACAGCCATCCTTTCAGCAGCACCCAATTAAGATATCTACAAGTTGATCTTGGATGATCTGCAACCACAGCTCACCAGATGGGCAGCTGGCAGTGATCTGTCAAAAACTAGGACGTTGTGAAATGGATGGATCTTAATATCAAAATAAGGAGCTTGCAAGCTGCTCTCCTGACAGTTATTTATTTTCCCATAGAACTCATTGATATCTTCTGGGTTGGCCTGGTTTTCCAAAAGAAACAGTCCCCTGCAGTCAATCTTGCCTTCCCCAGCAACACAGGAAAGCTCTGGTGAATTTTAATAGGATTTGACAGAAGGGCAGAGATCTCAAAGATGTTGGGCTCTTCCATCATTCCTGAAAATTAAAGACTTGGCAAAGGAAAGCAACTTCACTGTTAGCTCACTGGGAAAAAGGAAAACTGCTACATTGTTTGGTGAGAGATGCCTGGCCAGTCAGCCTGTGAGTACAGCTGGATGGTCAGCAAAGAGGGAATCACTCCATAAGCCAGAGCACGTCCTGCTTCTGACCTAGCACTATGAAAGGAGACTTTAATAATTCCATAATCTTCACAATATAAATGAAGATTTCCCACTTGGCCTTTACGGGAGTCTGGAAATGCAAGGATTTGGATTCACTTCTAAGCTTAGCCCAGGTAGGTAAGGTCTGGAGCGTAACTGGTGGCAAAAGGATTAAAATTAACCAAGACAAGCTTAGCGTGATAATGCCTTTCTATGCCTGGAAAGTGAGTCACTTCTGGCAGTGATTTTGCACCTCACAGTTTAAGAAGATTCTTTAAGGAAGACTTCATGTTTTCATAGTATAGGAAGCTTGGGTTATCCAAAGCCTCTTGAAACCTCAAAAAATTCTCATCTGCCAGCTGTTGCAGGAAGCATTAGAGATGTTGCTGCTTAGGTTATGGTGGGCCTCAGCAATTTTGGCGTCTCCCTCCAATGTGGATGAGAACTGGAAGATCCCAGTACCTCTGTGGAAGGCAGTTACCTATTTTGTAACCTTTCTTCTCTTTTTGGGCAACCACAGCTTGGTGCTACTCCACTAGTTGGTCATTACAAGGTTTACCCATGCTAGCACACAGAACTTTCTGCTGGGAAGTAAAAACCTGTAACAATGTGATTCACTGAGCCTGGGTCACGCTTCTTGCTAACAGATTTTTTCTCTTGCAGGGATGACGGCAATACCATGCGCGTGTCTGGGCATATTCCTGGGTGGCCTCTTGGTGAAGAAGCTCAGCCTGTCTGCTCTGGGAGCTATCAGGATGGCCATGCTGGTGAACCTAGTGTCCACAGCTTGCTACGTGTCTTTCCTATTCCTGGGATGCGACACAGGACCTGTGGCAGGGGTTACTGTTCCCTATGGAAACAAGTGAGTTCCCAGGGAGTTTCAGGGTCTCATGCAGCCTTAACAACATAAATGCCATTTTATTGCCTTCAACAGGAAGACTTTGAGCAGTGCTGGATCTTAGACAACCATATACAGCAAGTGTATAGAAGGCAATGTTGTATAAGGCTCTTAGTTTGGGATGTTTTCATACCAGTCATCGCTGTGAGAGTTGGGTACCTGCAGCTGGCAGTGGAGTTTACTAAAGTTGGTCAAACTGAATTGAAAGGTGCCAGACCTTATTTTGCACTGAGCCACCTATGTAGCATTGGGTCCACTACACCGTCTGGTTTCTCCTAGGAGCAAGGGACATGCACTGCTTTGTACATTTAAGTGCCTGAAGGGAGTTTGTAGAACCAGGTTTTAGATGTCTGGAAATTCAGATATGGTTTAGACAGAATGTGCGTGGCTCTGGGCCCATTTTAATGGGAAAAATTAGGTACATGGTGCCCTGTAGCATTCACACTTGGAGGGAGTTGCTCTGTATTTTCTTTTCTGGTGCTTCTCGGTATGCGGTGGCAACTCTTTAGAAGATGACAACTTAAGGCTGTCAGCTCCTCACAGTTACTATTTTAGAAAAATACACAGCAATCTCTGTAGCATCTCTTTGGGTTTCCTTGGGCTTTGCATTTCTGTAGTAAGGCAGCCCAAGCCCAAGCCTCAAATTAGATTCTCTGTTGCAGAGGTCAGGGTATTTCTGTCCCCAAGGAAAGGCTGTGGCTGGATTTCTTAAATCTGGGATCCTCATAGCCAGTCCACTGTTTTTAGTGTTTTGTTTCCCTTAACTGCCCCCCAAAACCATCTTTGCAAGGCAACGATGGGAAAGCTGGCCAATGCCATCACACTGCCCATTAATTTTTCTTTCTGTTTCTCTCACAGCTCAACTCCAACCTCATCTCTGGACCCATATTCCCCCTGCAATAACAACTGTGAATGCCAAACTGATTCCTTCACTCCAGTCTGTGGGGCAGATGGGGTCACATACTTATCTGCCTGCTTTGCTGGCTGCAGCAGCACGGTGAGTGGGCTTTGCTGGGGACTTCTCACCTGTAGGAACAATTCTGTGAGTGTGAGGGAGTGAAGTTAGCACATAGTTAGCTCATTTACAGCCATCAGTGGTTATACACCCAAAAGCTGGCCTCATATCTCAGATGGGCCTGAGCTGCTGTGATATTTTACTGTCATGTAAATGCCCACTGACTTCAGCAGCAGTCTGCCAGTGTCACCCACAGAGTGGGATGGGATTTCCAATCCTCCTCTTCCTTCTCTGATCTTTTTCTTAGCATGGAACCAAGGAACGTGAGAGGAGATCTGCACACTTGTCCACTGGAAGAATGCATATCCTCCATGAGAGCTCACTAGCCTGAGCTGTGAGACCTGCTTCTCTTTTCTCCTGCAGTTCTTCCTGCTTCTTCATCTGCCTGTGTTTGCCCTGCACAATCCTTTTATTATTTTTCCTCTTGCTCTTCTCTTGAATCTGATTCCTAGACACCACTTCCTGGTTTTATTCACCCTCACTTAAACTTCCCTTCTGCTCCTCTTGCTTCTCTCTCTTTCCTTGCTTTACTCTGAGGCAGCAGCAAAAGCAGTTGTCAAGGGAGCACAGACTCCATCCAAAGACATTCCTGTATTTTTCAGTTCTTCATATCTAAGAATATAGTTCCTTTGGAAAACTCTTAAAGACAAAACTATCTCTATGTAAAGACAATGTGAGGAATTTTTAACAATATCTTAAAAGCCTGCTTTTCCATTTTTTGCTGCTGAAATGCTGATTCTTCAGGATTATGCTGAAAATTAGTGCCTGCTGCTGGTGATGTCCCTACAGTCCTCGCTCCCAGCCTAGAGNTGCTGAAAATTAGTGCCTGCTGCTCTCATGGGTGGGAACTGGTGATGTCCCTGCAGTCCTTGCTCCCAGCCTAGAACCATGCCAGGCATGGTGACTGCTGCCGTGCTGCCTGTGTGCAGCCCGTGGGAGATCAGCCTGGTCACAGTGACCTTTTGTGGCTGCAGAAACATCAGTGCTCACCACATGCGATTGTCTCTCCATGGCTTCATCCTTCCTTTTTGAGAAATATCAAACCTCCCTTCCTGCCCTAAAGAGACAAACCTCCCAGAGATGCAAGCTCCCTGCTAGCCAGTATAACCTCAGAGCCCAGATGACCTGGGAGCTCATCCTGCTTAAACCTCTTCTCTCCTGTATTCCCACTCCAGCCTTGGAGATATAGGCATCCCTTTGAAATACTACAGTTTCAAGGTGCTTCCATCAACCCCACAAGGGACTTCACAAGTGTGTGACATACAAAGGTGTTACCTGTTGCTCTCTTCCTCCTCCCAGTAAGAGACAGGTCCGCACCTGGGGTGGCAACAGGATCATTTTAACAAGAAGCCAGCTTGTACAGGGTGCACAGAACAGTGTCTCACCAGTTCACGAAGTCCTTAAGAAGAATGCAGCTGGTGTGGTCCATAGCTGGAGTTTGGGAGCAACCTCCTCGCTGTGCAGTTCAGGGCCTCTGGAAGAAGCAGAGTAATGAAAATTCAGCTTGACCCCATCAGTCTGCAGCTGCCTGACATCATGCTCTGCAAGAGCAAACCTCTGAGCAAAAACCTCACTCTCCTTCAACTTCTCTCTTACTCGTTCTTCCTTATTTTGCCTTTTTGTCATCATCTTGGGATTCTTTACATCACGTTGGTTGGGGGGGGGGGTTTGCAGTAATTTTTTTAACACAAATTAGTGAAGCAATAGCATCCTCTGGAAGGGGCATTATCAAGAATTATGGACCAGTTTGGCCATGCAATGGCCCTGAGGCAAAGCCAAATTGCCAAACCAGGTTTTAAACCCATAATCCAGGTAATGACCTGTCTAGAGGGTCCTGTGAATGTTATATGCTTGTGATGAGCCAAGGGTTGCTTTTTACTGGGACATAAAATTCTCTGAATGCTTTATTTAACTTTACTACACTGGATGTTTCGGACTCCCTCTCTCCGCTTTTCCTCTGTGAACAATTTCTAAAAGCAATATGTAGCTCAGGTAGTTTTTTTTTCTTTTTCATTTCTTCTCTCTTACTGAGCTGGTTGCAGAGGTGCACCCATCCAAAAAGCCATAGGAGTAGTAGTGCCGATAGGCAGAGCTCTGGCACCCTCAGGAATTTCTCTTTAAAACCATTCGTGGGAATGACCCTTGCATACCAAGCATTTTGTTTGTTTGATGCCATTGCTTCTCTTACCTTTTTGGCTGGAGATGCATGAATATCAGCCTGTTCCTTCCCTGGCAGAGCCGGAGTTTAAAAAAAATGAGTAATTAAAAACATGGGTAATTTACAAAGAAAATTGCCCCAAACTCAGGGTGCTGTTAAAGGTGCAAAGTCTCCAGCTGCACAACTTCATGTGCGTACAGAAAATATGGACACGTGAGCTGCTAGGTAGTGGAAGGCTGTGGTAACGTGTAGTTGAATGTGGTGGGATTGCAAGCAAGGAAATCAATAGCAATTTGGCAGGGGCAGCAAGAAGTTGCCTCTCCACAGGACAGAGGTAAAAATCCATCTTTGATGTTTCCTCGTTTGATGTCTCTGAGTTGTATAGTGTCTCAGCAATAAAAGATCAAAGATCTCCCAGGTAAGGGTGAGGCTTAGCTCTAAGCAAGCGGTTGTAGTTGGTACAAACTACTCACGCTGCTTTGGGCTAGCACCTTGGTGCAAAGTGGTTGAAGAAGTGGACTGAAGGGTAAATTTTCAGGCAATGGAAGTGGGGACCTGCCTTGTGGTGTGTAAAATATCACATCAGTGGGAGGAGAATACACCTCACGATTGCCAGAAACAGGTACTTCTTCTCCATTGATGAGAGCCCATGGGAAATAGGCAGCCAGTTCTGCATGTTTGCAAGATGTGAATTTTGTCCCAAGTCATTTCAGGACAGGTATGTAGTTCCCTGGACTTAGATGTTGTGCCTAGGGTGGTTGCTAGCAGTGCACTGCAGTAAGAGCCAGGAACTACAAATTCCTGTTGTCTGTGCAAACATCACTGCAGTGGTGCTAATTGTCATCATCTCAAAGCCTACAGGTGGCAGCTTCTAACTCACAGTACAGAAATTTGTTATGTTAATTATTGCTTGCCAACCAGAAAGGCACCTGCACTTCACCTCTTCTGGAGTTCTGCACTGCAGTCTTTCTTGCCCTCTATGCACTTACTTGGAAGAAAATCATTTGACTCCTGTGTAGAAGAAAGTGATTGGTGTCAGAAAGGCTGGAGTAGTATCCCCACAGATCCTTATCTTTGGAGGCAGTGAACCAGTAAGTGCTTTTGTATGGTCCTAAGGGAACCCCAGCAGAAAAGCAAAGGAATTTCTGCTTGAATGTGGTAGAGAGGAAGGGGAGGAGATTTAACTGTTTTTCAATATGTTTTATTTTATGGCATTACTTCTCTTACAAACATGTGACCTGCAAACCCAGCGGGCTGATGAAGACAAGCCATGAATCATTTATGATCATTTCATTCTGTATTCGTTAAGGGATTTCTTGGTAGTATTGTGTGCCTTAATTGCACTGACATCCCCCGCTCAGAAATTCAGGAGGGCAAGTTGGAAAATAAAAAAAAAATAATCCCTAAATCTTTGACTGGCAAACAAAGCGTCTTTTCACATCCTGCATTGCTGGAAAGATCAAAGAAAAATGCAGTCATTTTACCCTCCTTCTGATCACATATTGATAAAGTTTATCTCGCCTGACTTCAGCTTTTAGCTCAATACAAATCCCTCTGAACCAGATGCTGTTTATTAGCCTTGTAGTGCACACGAGTCCAGCAGGGTCTATGCTGCCAATTTGTGATAGTTCAGCTCTTGGTGAGCCACAGCACCCATTGTGGGTGGCTCCTTCCTGGAATTCAGGGAGCTGGAAGCAGGCACTGAACCCACAGCCAACAACAGGGTTACAGATTTACCTGCTTTCAGTGTAGTTCAGTTTTAATGGCAACAGCCAAAAGGATAGAGGTAAATAAGAAGGTAATTAGAACATAATTTGGGGATCTTCCTTGTCTCAGGGACACAGATCATTTCTTTATTCTTCTCCAAAGGGGTATAACTGGATAATAATTTTGTTGCAGTGACATTTATGGAAGAGACTTGAAAGGAGCAGAAGAAAAGAAACAAGCCAAGGGACAGCTTTCCCTTGTTGGTAGCATGCATCAGAACTGATGTGCTTCTGAAATCCTTTCAACCCTCCCTCAAATAAGCACTTGGGACTTACTTAATTGGCCATTAGAGGATTCAGAGTGGGTGCTGGAAGCCCTTGTTACAGAGGGAAGGAGAAGGGGACCGTGGCTTTCATTTCCCCTGAACCCCTGTGCTCCTCTGCAGAACCTCAGTGGCTGTTCGTGCCTCACCTCAGTCCCTGCTGAAAATGCCACCGTCGTTCCTGGCAAATGCCCCAGTCCTGGCTGTGAAGAGGCCTTCTTAACATTCCTCTGCGTGATGTGCGTTTGCAGCATGATTGGGGCCATGGCGCAGACACCGTCAGTCATCATACTCATCAGGTAGGACCGCTGCCAGGAGGATGCAATGCGCTTGCTGGGGGTTGCTCATGGGGTGGGAGCAGGGGTGGGAGGACCATGAGATACCTCTGGAAGCTGCAGGGAGCCAAGGGGCCCACACAGCTCCTTTCCTCTGCCTTTTTTTTTTTTCTGAATGTCCCCATATATCAATGACTTTGGCTTCAATGCACTCAGTGTATCAGAAAATCCGCCTTTGACTAAGCAGCCCCTGGTGGAGGCACCTTGAATGAGCTGCCCATATTTTCAAGAGCTATTTGAGTCTTCTCAGCAGATGAAGAGCTGTAGGCACAGGCCTTCTCAAGCGTTACTGCCTTTACATGAAGACAGGAGTCAGGGATGTGAAAGCCCAAGCAGTCCTGCAGAATTTCTTTTTTTTTCAAGTGTTAATTAAATAGTTGTGACTGGTAGCACCTGACTGGTCCATGGCATAGCCCCAGTGAGTTCAGTGCCTACAGTACCAGACTGCTGAACAGAATATGAGAATTGTTTGAATACAGCTTTGATAAAATGGGAATGAGGAAGGACTGGATTTGCCAACAGCGAAGATCCCTGCAGGGGTGCTGCAAAGAAAGATGGGTAAGCTTTATGTTATGAAGGGTGGGATTAGCATGGGAAGGGAAATCCAGATGTGCAGCTTCTAGGCAGGCAGTAAGACCTTGACAGCTGCATCAGGAAAGGAGCAGAGTTGCAACCCACTCTTCTCAGCATATAATGCCATAATAAGATACCTTTAGAGATGTCCTGGAGATATTAAAAATGTGGGAAAATGAAAGGGTGTGGCAAAAGCTAGTTTTGATCAATACCACCCTGACTAGAGTTTAACCTCTCTTACCCTGGACCAAGTCCAAGAACAGAGGAAAATTGAAAGTCTGAAGGACATCTTTGAGTTGAGCCAATATGAATAGGTGGGCAAAAGTAGCTTATTCAGACAGCTGACATTGTGTTATTTCCAGACACATGGAACACTTCACCTTATGATATACATATATATCTAAGCCCACGTTTACCCAGAATTACTTATCTGTCCAGGCTGTCACTTACTGAGAATAATAACCAGAGGCATAAATAGCAGATCCATTCTGCTGCCTGGAAAATTCCAATAAAATTCAATCAATAAGGTCTGTATTAGAAACACACTCTTGAGTGGATCTTGGACAGAACAGCTCTGTGAGGGCACGTATCCCTGCAGGATACAAAATGAGATATTCCACCTACTAGTTTGTTTCTCTCTTTGCATCTACAGTAGCTAAAGGGAAATCAAATTTCTCACGATAAATATTGTGGCAAAAGTAATTTGAAGTTTGAAGAGTTCTTTATTCAAGGGAGCTGCCAGTACCTGTAGGATCCTGAATGGATACATCTTAGTGTCGACTTCAAATGAGATAAGCCAGTTGCCACCCAGGCAGAAGAATACAAGGGAATAAGAAAAGCGAAGGAAATGTCGAAAATATTCTGCTCACAGCTGAAGGAAATAAACAATTCACACATCCAAATTAGTAACTACATTGCTTTCAGAATCACTGACAGCTATTGAAATGCATGGAAAATAACTGTTTGCCAAATACCACTTCATGTGCTCTTGCAACTACCCTCCTGCTGAAAAAGTTGGGCATATGAATACGTCCCTGGTGTCCACAGCAGTGCCAAGTGGCATAGGCATCTCATATGGTTAATTTAAAAGTGAGCTTCAGTGTCTACAAATTAGACAGCTCTCTTGGAAAGGAAAAGATGTCTAGGCAAGTCATTTATTCAGTATTGTAGTCAGTGAGAAAAGGAAAAGTTTTCAGGTTGCAACTTTTACTCCGCTCTGAGGTATGGGGATTGACTTTGGTCTTAAATACAGAAAAGTGAATGGAAGGACACCACCACTGATTAAAAACCCTCGTGAATTTTTCATGTGATAATCTGTTTTTTCCGTAAAATAAACTTTAATACTTTTTCCCTCATTTCCCATGCAACTGTAGAATCTTATTTGAGCCAAGTCATTAACCACTGAAACATTTTTCCAAGGATAGATACCTCATGGCAAAAAGGCTTCATTCTGAGCCTGGAGCATCTGCCCGAAAAGTCGGCTGAAATTCATTGGCTTACAGGCTTAGTGCAGGGGTCATGGTGTGATGTGGCCTGTGTAATGTGTGAGATGAGGGCGGGTGATCAGAAAGGTCTTAACTTAAAACTTATTGCTGTTTCTTTAATCGATAGTGTCGGATGCACCTCCAGTTTGTTTATACCAAGGGCCACCACTGCCACCATGGGTGACACTGTCAGTGCTGCCTGCCTGCAGCCCTCTGTAAGGAGCTAATGGAAGAGGCAGCTGAGGCTTTTAAAGTTCCCCTATGTGATGAATCTATTCTTTTGGGGATCGTATGCTGCTTTCCCAGCCTTTTACATATTGTGGAAAATAAAATGCTATTATAAGACTTAAGACCAAATTAAGGATTTCTGAAATTCCAAAGGCTTTGCTAAGCCTACCCCAAGAGGATGACTTTAGCCAATAGCATCCTTGAGCTAAGCGAATTAGAAAGCTGTGAATTATTTTTTAAAGCACCTTTGAAGGATAACACTAATGCGATAGAGTGGGTTGTGTTCATAGCAAAAGGCAGTGCAACTGTTGTCTTTCCAGCATAAAATGAATTTCAGTGTTAAATTCACGCACATGAAAACAAGTCTTCTTGAGCACTTTCACTGGAAGGCTTGATGTAACAGCCTGACTCAACTTTTTGGTCCATCCTTCTCCCTTTCTTGTTCCCAGTAGTCTGTGAAGTTTCAGAATGAAATTTTTCTCTCCCTCCAATTCTCAATATCTGGAACCTTGAAAGCATGATAGGGAGCTTGTAAATGATCATTTACTGGGATGGGAATTTCATTTTTCCCCATCCAATGACAAGATTAGCTGTTGTTATTAATGACTTAGCTAAATTCCTGAACCTATCACCAATGAAATTACTTTTGGGGCTGTAGGCAGTTCAGGCGAAGGGAGAAGAAAAGCCTCATTAATGACTTTTTGAAGAGGTGGTGGTGGCATCCTGGCTGACAGCAGAGAATGGCCACAGGGTCTGTTAATCACAGCAGAACAACAAGAATCGATTTCACTCACTCCCTCCCTCCTTCCTACAGAACCGTGAGCCCCGAACTCAAGTCTTACGCTTTGGGGGTGCTTTTCCTGCTTCTCCGTTTGCTAGGTAGGTACAAAAATCTCATGTCTTTCTCCCCTGCCCTTTCCTCCCTCATGGAAAACTGTATTTTTAACATTCAAAAGTTGATGTCTACTCTATGCAATGCTGTGGTTGTCATGAGCGGGGTCTGATGCAATAGTTTCCAAGCCCTCTCTCTGAAGGACACCATGTCAGGGCTCCTGAAAGCACTTTTCTGGACATTTGAATTGTGCTAATGGAAGAAAATGCAGTGTTGCATGAGAAATGACCATTTCTGCCATGGTTCCACACAACCAGTTACTCTTCTATAGCTGTTATTAACATGTCAGCAGTTTGCAAAATTACTAGTGTATTGCATATTGCTGAAGTAGAGGAATATGTATTTTCATCTTCATTTAAGGAACAGGACCTATGTTACATGGTGTGTTTGTCCCTTCCTTCAGCTCTCTTGGAAAGGAAAAGAGTAAAATGAGAGAGGCCGAGTCCTTTTATCCTCCTGTGGGTTAATACCGTGTTTAAATGCTGTGCCTGTTCCTCTGGACCAGTATGTGCTTCTCATGTATCAGTTGAAAGGAACACATTGTGCTGTTGTTTGCCTGCTTCTGGGTGGAGGGTTTTGTCCTCTATTCTGTAGAGATGTCTCCAGGTTTAAAGCTACTATATTTTAGCTCATTTAGCTCTCAGTGGTTCAGGGCAAAATCCTCTGTGATTCATTATGTGGGTCCATCTCATGTACAGGGCTTTTGCATGTTGTGGGGGTGGAATTTCCATTTTTTTTAGAAGAACATGTGGAGTAACTTCCCTGCCTGATCCCCTGCTTTCAAAGGAATGAGCTGGAGAGTAAAACACCATCTCTTAGGCTGCAGCAAGACGTTAGGAAATAAGGGACCAAAAATCCCGCAGTACCACACATCAGTTTGATTAAGTGACTTCGTGTACTTATTTTTTGTAACATCTTATTCCCCATTAGCTGAAAGAGATATGATGGTTCCAGACCAGTTCACAATGAAAACAGTTAGATTTTCATTGCTTTTGGTGAAGTGGCTGCAGTCAGAGAAAGTTCCATCAAGTGATCTTATCCAAGGCTCAGAGAACTCAAAGGGAAGCCTTTGGGTTGACTTCGGTCTGCTTTGGTAGAAGCCTTGCAAAGACAGCGTTTTCTTTAGCTGTTGGGGCTGCTCTCGGGGTTTGGCCTGTTTTCAGCTCTTGCTGGCTGAATGCAGAGTGTCAGCAGGCAAGTGTGCGAGGAGGGTGGCTGTGAGCTGTTGTTTCCAAAGGAAGAAGTATTGAAGGGGAGAGATTTTTTCTTTTTTCTCTTTTCCTTTCAAGAGAGAGAAACCTCCTGAGGTAGCAGCATCTTGAATTTCTCCAAAACCAGGCTCAGACGTGCATGCTTAAGTTGAATTGATCTTTTTTTTCCCTTCTAATAAAGAATCCACAGTAGGAATTTAAACTTAAATCTTTGTATGTTACTCTGTCACTAAGGAATTCCCACAAAATAAGACAATACATCCCGAAGCATATTAGAAATGTAGCTTGAACCCACAGAAAATGAAGAGAACAGTACTTCTCAATATGAGAAAGAGTATCCAAATCTTGCCCTTAACAACCCAAGGTTTGAGAATAGCTTTACTGATTTATTTTAAAAGCTTTAAGTTCACCTTTAAGCTTTGGCTTAAGAAGAGAGTGATAATAGCTGCTTCTTGAACCAAAGGAGAGTATTAAATACAGGAGGGATGAGACCCGAAGGTGCAATAGTAGCTAATGGATTTCAGTAAGACTGAAGCAGTTTTTTCTTACAGCCCTACAGTTTCTGCAGTGAAATATATACATAGCAGAAAATTTTGCAACACTTTGCAGTAAGAGCTAAAACGTGATTGAATCGCTTTAATAGTCACTATAATAACATGAAACATGACTGAATTCTCCTGGTGTCCTCCTGGATATATTATCTCATTTCATAGGTGTTCTGCTGTGAGAGGACAATGTAACAGTGTCTTCATTAAGACTGTTACTGCAGTTTATCAGAAAAGAGTGTAAAGCAGTGCCATTGGACCCAAAGGTTTGGAATGGAAATGTCTGTGTGGCATAGCAAAGATTTTTAGACTTGTAAGATTCTGGATGCATCCCTTCTGGATGACGTTCACTGTGCATCCTAGCAAAGCTTCTGCCTACCAAGGCAATTACTTTTGTTTCTCCTGTGAGCCCATTTTGTTTCCCTCTCTTCTTCCACCCTGACAAAAACACAGTGCTTCTCTCTCAGAATTTTTCCAGCTTGCAGTGCAACCTCTCAACTCCCATATCTCAGAGTATCTAGGCACCAAGTTGCTCCTGCGAGTATCTTGTCCTCTACTGTGATAAAAATGACCTGAAACACTCACTGGCTGATAGAAATTTCTCATATATTTTTCTTTAAGGTTTCCATATCTGTGCCTTCATTCCCATAGGTGTAACTTTGGATTTCAGTGAAAGAAGTCCTTCCTCAAGCCTTATGCAGAGCAATTTTCAGGCCAAATGATCTTGAAAACCTGGAAAGCCATCTGAAGCCAGCAAATGGGGATGATGGCGCTCGCTGAAGTTCAGCCTATGCATCACTAATGCTTTGTATCAACATTTCTCAGCATAGTAACAACTAAGGGCCCATATCTCAAAATCATGATCCAAATGCAGTTTTCTCTTCATGCAGAACTCCTGCCTCCTTGGTCACTGCCACCTCTGGATGGCATCCATGCCACCTCTAGGTGGCATCCAGCCCCAGTGCAGCACTGGGCACACAAACTGCAGTCAGCAATTCGGTCTCTTTGCTTTTTTCTGGCAGGAGTCCAGCTGAATTCTTAAATTCCATATTGAGTGTGTGGTTCTCCACAGGTTTCAAAAAAAAAAAAAACCCAAAACCTAAAATATTTTTTAACTTAGAAGCAAAACCAGCCCAGTCCGGTATTTCCAGTCATTGAAATGACAAACAGGGAGTCGGTGTTGACATTTTTTCTAGATCATAACCAGGTTTTCAGATGTGATGACTTAAACTAGTGTTTTTAACAGAAAGATTGTCTTGCTTTTCTATCATTTGTTTTTATTTACCACATTTGTGCTATTAATGACTGGTTAAAATGATTACCAAAAGCCCATATAGCCTTTCTTAACTCCTGCATTTATTAACATATAAGGAAGATCAAACAAAATCTGTGGAGCGCTAGTCATCAACAAAATAAAATAAAGACATCCCAATTACCAAAGGGAACAGTGAAGACAACCAATTTATTTGTAGTCTTAGGATATGTGTCACGAATGTCGCTATTTTGTTCATAACAAGCTGAAGGAAGGTATCTTTTTTAAGCCTGGAAATCCAGGTTAATGATGAAACTGGATCCAAGATTAAACACTTTTCTGTCTAGAAACTGCAGTTCTCGTGTCTGTCTGCATGTGTATTTATAGTGTCTCAGGGATCACAGCACCTACAAGTGGAGTGATTCTGCCAAGGGTATGTTTTACCCATCTGCCATTTGGTTTCAATAGAGACGATGCTCTCCTTTGCTTGCTGTCTTAACCCACCACAGTGATTTTATTGATCAGTTTTTTTTCCAGGGTTTATCCACTTCCACCCTCCCTCCATAAGTATAATGGACCGAAGAGAAATGGTTTACATTATGCAGAGCATCCACGTGTTCTTCTGAGCGCTGTGTGCTTGGTGCACTTGTGCTGACTGGGGAGTGCGAAGCTGGAATGTGATTGTCTTAAACACTGTGAGGATAACATGAAACAGGGACTCTGCAGTGTCCCTGTAGAATAGGAAAAGTAGAGGAGAAAAACATTGCCTTTACTAGTTAAATGAGAATGGAGTGATTACTTTGCTTTAAGATTACAGTTCTGCTGTAAACTATGATTGAGGAACGCTCATCAGTAGTTAGCTGCAGTGGCTGTGGGAGAGTCCTGCTGTGACAGTTCATTTAATGATGCACTGAAATTTTCCCTTCTTTTCAGATTTAATCCTTAGCATCTATTAAAGGTGATTGTTTATTTTCCTTAGACCTGGAGAAAACCTTCTGTGTGAGGGAAAGGTCCAAAACTTGACCTCAGTGCCCCAGCTGATTTCAGGCTCTGAACTGGAGTCCTGTGACATCCTTTACGTGAACACCCTAGTATGCAGAATTACGAATATCTAAACAGAGAGTTAGCTGCAAGGCTGTCCTCCTCCTCTTTCATTTACCCCTCCACTCAGTCTCATTAGGCAAATTAGAAGCTTAATAAAAGCCACTTAAACTCAAGTAAAATCCTTCCTGCAAGTTGGTATGGGTAGGAATCTTTTCCATAGATGTTGAGTCCAAGCTAAAAACTCATCCACAAGCTCTGTTTAGGTTAATTTAGAACTTTAAAAATTAGAATCACAGGCTGCAGCTGGGACCATTAACCTTGATAAAGTATCCTCTCTTTCCATTCACTGCAATCATGTCTGGTCTCTGTATCGTAAGTATCATAAAAGCATGATTTGTCTCTCTTATTTTGACAGGTTTTATCCCACCTCCGCTGATCTTTGGGGCTGGAATTGACTCCACGTGCCTGTTTTGGAGCACGTTCTGTGGCGAGCAAGGAGCCTGCGCACTGTACGACAATGTGGTCTATAGATACCTGTATGTTAGCATTGCTATAGCTCTAAAGTCTTTTGCATTTATCTTATACACAACCACCTGGCAGTGCTTGAGGAAAAACTATAAAAGATACATCAAGAACCATGAAGGTGGTCTCAGCACTAGTGAGTTTTTTGCCTCTACTCTCACCCTAGACAATCTGGGGCGGGACTCGGTGCCCCAAAATCCATCACATAGGACAAAATTTATCTATAACCTTGAAGATCACGAGTGGTGTGAAAATATGGAGTCTGTTTTATAGTGACTGTGGAGGGGTGAACTATATTAATAATGCAAAGGTCCTTTTTAATAAAAACAAGAGGAGAGCACGAATGAAGAAACAACTGCAAAACAACAACGGCAACACAGGAAACTTTTGTCTTTTTCTCAAAATTAGTCCTAGCCAGGATTCTTGAGAACAGCATCTTTTATTGGGATCACTTCTGACATCCTGCAGGGTGATGGAGAAAGCAGGGAGCCACTGTGGCTGGGTACCAGCCCCTTTGATGGCAGTACAAGCTACCAAGAAGGGCATCTACAGAGGTTCAGAGCTCAGCAAACGGACAGGCATGGGCATGAGGCGTGGAGAAAGCAAGGTGATAACAGCAGTGCTGGAATAATCGTTTGCAGTTGTGAATGGGGTCCGAGGGATCCATAGAGCGCCGCAGTGTGGGCTGAAGGGTTAGCCGGTCTTGGTGCTGTTTAAACTCACTGCGCTCTGTAATGGCAAAGAGGGAGCGGTGCTGGAGTTGTTCCACCAGTCACACTCTGTCACCCGCCATGAATCCACGATAAATACCTTGAAAGCTGCTGGAAACCTTCCAGGTGGCAAGCAATGCTGTTAAAGGTATCCAAGTCCTTCCAGCCGAGGCTTATTCGCAGAATGCGGGTTTGGGGTTGTCTGTGAATAGCTGTGCTCAGATCTCTCAAACCCAGTAAAGTTCAAGACATTTGCTCACACTTGCCAAATGTGCTGTCATTTTTAAAGGGGGATGAATTCCAAATACTTGTCTGTGTAGTCCCCTAATAAGATTTTTTTTTAATTATTTTCAAATCTATGTTAACCCCTAAATCGCTGATGCTTTTCCATAGGGAGGATTTATTTATGCTAGTTTGGGGAAGGATCCTGTTTAATTCACCCAAACATAATGGGACTCAAAGGGTTTGTCTAATCCTCTGTGTTTTTTATCCATACGCCTTCATTCTAATATGCTACCAAGCCAATGAAGACACATGTTTTTTAAAAAAGGAACGAATGCACTGTGTCTCTATAAAAACAATTGTCAGTTGGAGAATTATAGATAATATGATGATTTACATAATATAGTTTTTTTCATATTCTATGTGACTCAGTGAATACATATATATATATGGAGAGGCTGTTTATGTTCTCTCAAGTTTTTAAAGATATATATATATAATTTGCAATCTAGAAATTGTGTGATGGATGTTTTCTTTAAAGTAAGTGTCTGCGTGTGTGTGTGTACAAGATGAAAGGAATACTGACCTTAATCCTGCAGCTCTCACAACTGATTTTATTTTTCACCTGAGAAGTTCCATTGACTTTGGTGGAAGCCATGTGAGGAAGATGGAATAATCTCCCCTCCTGGAGGCAAGGTTTTGCCCTTAGATGTGCAAATAGTGTTCCTGTGGAAGGCTGAGCTATAGAAGCAGAGGCTGGCCAGCGTTGAGCAGCTCTGAAATTTTCATTCAGATCCTCAAGAGGCACCCATGCAGGCAGAAATTTGGCTTTGCTTTTGCAATACAGTCTTATCTAAGCCTGCAAAAATCATGGGGAAGCTTTCATCTGATTTCAAGAAGCATTGGGTCAGGCTTATTTTGCATGCATATCTTTCTTTTCCAAAACATTCCTGCTGGGAAGCAATACAAATTGGTTGTGTTTAATGAATTTTCCCCAGGAACCAAACCCATTTCTAATGAACTAAATGTCAGAAGAATTTTAAGGGTTAGTATCGTAATCAAAAAGCTCTTTTTTTGTTCGTATTTTGAAGCTGTTGTGAACATGCAGATGTTTAGAGGAGTCACCTAGCGCATATGATTGAATGCTGGATGGCCCATCCATGCAGCTACTGGAGGGCTGATCTTCACCATGTCCTTGTCCATTGCTGGCAGTGGACACCCCAGAGCTGGGACAATGCAGAGGGTTGATAACTTACTACTCGTGTTCAACACCATTTTAGCAGACTTTGCTTTTATCTAGCATTGAAACATGGGTGTTGGGTATCAAACTGCTTCCACTTGACTGACTTTTGCAAGGCTGTCCTAATTTACTCGCAACATTATATGTTCAGCAACATTAAGGGCAAAAAAAAAACAAGGATGTATCAAACTCCACTGTGCCAAATACTCGAGGAATATTGTAACTGCAGATATTTAATTCTTGGTTTTCAGCCATGTTAAGAATCACTTGATTAATGAAGGAGTTTAAGGAAAAAAGAAGTTATTAAGCTATGCAGTGCCATTGTTATGTTGGGTGGTAAATGATGCTTTTTAGACCATTATATTGGTTTAGTGTATCCTGACTGCTAAACTAGAGATACTGCATCCATAAAACAATGAATTTTAAAAAGGCAGAGGGTACATAACTGTCTCATAAAATATGTATAATTGTCAAGTATAAGCCTTTGAAATCATTCTGTACAGTTCTCTTCATTCTGCAAATTTATTGCATAGACTGCTGTCTTTTCAAATGTTAGCTCATAATTTTGTACTGTACACACACATTCAGACTCAAACACAAATGTCACAGAATAGAGCCTTTCTAAAAGCCTGATTGCTTGAAATTCTATAACCCCTTTCACAATTTCATTTTGTTCCACTCTGAAAGTCCAAGGTGAAGGAGAATGGCATGCTGACATGATGCAAAACAAACTCACGGTGTTCAAGAGCTGTTGTTTGTCAGTACAGTCAAAAGCCCCCCTTGAATGGAGTTATAGAAACAGGATTCCAGGGCACTTAACGTTTCATTTTCATTTCTGTTTATTTTTTTTTTCATTTAGTCTCTTCTCTTGGTATGTATGAGAGATGCAGTTTAATGGGGTTACTTACAGTATTTTTAAGCTGTAACTTAAAATTCCTGCATGATTGTTGTTTTATTTCTTTTGATAATGCGACTTTTGAAAAGCTCTCTCCCCATCTCACTCCTTTTTTTTTTATTTTTTTATTTAAGGATTATCAGATGCCTGCATCATGAAGGGCTTTACTGTCAGTGCTTTGGTACAGATTCAAGAACAGCTTTGCTTTAAAGAAAACACACAGACCAAAACCTTCATCCATCCTAGCAGGCTCTTTGTTTTTTTGGTTTCAAAACCACAAGTCAGTTTTTCCTGCAACCCAGTGGTTGGTACAGAATAACAAATGAAGAGTCTCAGACATCCTCCCGCTTCCCAAATTGCAGTTATGGGCCTTAGCCTGTCAGCACTTTGCTTCCATCCCACAACTGCCTTAACTGTGCAGGAAACTTAAGAAGACGAATGCAGTTAGAAAAATGCCCTTTCCTGGGAACAGAAACAGAGACATAATCTGAGCTGTGCAGTCTCCATCCAATGGTGGAATCTTTTCCTCCTTTTTGAGGGGCATTGAAATTCAGGGGTTTGTTGAGACCTCAGTCTCAGCAGAAATGTTATTTTGACATTTCCAAGCACTGTGTTGCCTGCATGGCTACCTGCTAAGCAATGGGATGTTTGAAAAAATGAACTACTTGAGATTTAGCATTCTCTATGGGGTTGTCCAGTTGCCTTGCATGACTTGAGGTTGGGGTTTCCTTTCCTTTACACAGATACCACCCTGGGGTAGCCTCGGTGGAATCAAAAGGGGACCCCAATCTAAAGTGAGTGCAGATGATACTAGAATTGGTTTCTTTGCATCCTATTAGCAAGGGGATGCATTTTCAGGACCTTCTTTTTATATATATATTGAAATCATACATTTTTCTGACTTTACCCAGCACACCTTGGATGTACAGTGGGACCGAAAAGGCCATCGTGTGAATTATCTAGACAAACCTTCCATTCCTTGGGAATTCAACTAATAGGGGCCTCACACTGCCATACTCCCACAAGATGCACTGAACTACTCAGTGCTGCTACTCTTAATCTCACTTGGGTCTCAGCTTGCTAGGAAGGTGAAAAGGCAAAGATGCAGAGAGGAATTAGCTTCAGTTAGCTGAGTTAGCTGTGCTTCAAAATGCTTCAGAATTGAACTGATGGTCTGCAGACATTTGGAAAGTGATTGGACTACTTCCAAATGGCTGAGATGCATTGGCATTTTTTTCTTGAAAAATAATTTCAAGAATCAAGGGAATGAATGAGATTTGGAGTCCTTTCTGAGTTTTAAGCTCATCACGTTGCTGTTGGAGATGATGTACTTAAGGTTTGCCTTTGTGTCTTAGATACCTTTTTTCCTCAGGAAATGAGGTCCTGGGAGACAGAAGGATGACTCCATCTCATAACCAGTTTTGCTCTACAGCAAACCCAAGATGATATGAAGGCTACCAGCACTGTGAAGCCTTAGCCCCTCAGTCAGCCATGGCTATTGCTGCCATACGAATTTGTCCCAGCTGAGCATGTTGGGTTCAGTATTTTCTTAAGACCTGGGACAATCTTGTTGTGATGTTTCTTTTATTCTTGGCAGTTGACATTGGGAATTGTCGGTATTAAGAGGCACGTGCAAATGCTTCACTGTGCTGATGTGGTAACAGTTTTGTTCCTTTATTTACAAGAGTTTCCAGACACATTCCTACTCTGCCTTTAGACAGCCATGCTCATCTATTCCCCCAGTTTCACATGAACCGTCTTTGCAGACAGAAGCAGATTTGTTGTTGTTCTCTCTCTAGGTCTGATTAATGCCTGCAAAGTTCACAAGCTTTCTGTACATAGGGCAGAGAACCCCTGAATATAAGCAATAATACTGACCATTTGCATTAGGAGTTTTTTGCTTTTCTTACCAAAGTCTGATTTTACGTTTCCCAACATCCCATGCTGCTACTGTAATTCATCTTTTTTGGTTGGCAGCAGCTCCAGGAGACAGGCAGCCAAGAAACAATTGGTATGAATGTAGGCAGCAGTTTATTAAGATGGGCAGACCTTTGCTGGGAGCCTTCGGCATGAGCCAAGCTCAGCTTCTGTTATCTGATGGCTGAGATTGATCCAAAGCAGAAAGGAACAACCAGGGTATTGTGGCTGAGCCCCCTGGAGTCCCTGAAAGGATTATCTTCTGTGCTTCTGGCTTGACCTGCCTGCCATACCCCCCTGAGACCCGTGGTTTCTGGGCATTTCTTCCAAATTGACCATGATCTTCCTTTCTCCAGCCACAGTTCTTCCTTCCTCCCAGTGGCAAAGCACAGCTCAGCTCAAGCAAGTCAATACAAGGTGTTCGGAGTTATTGAGTGGCATTTAAATTTGCCTGGAATGCCAGCAGGTCTCACTTAGCATTACGTATGCTCAAAATGTTGCAGTTTGTTGTGGTTTTATACACTAAATCTAATACTTCTAGGCTGCAAATTATGTTTTCTATGATTCCATTCATATTTCTAGCCAATCTGAGTCTTAATACAGTTGCTTCACTGGAAAAAGAAATGGCCTTTCAGCAGTTCTTAGACATTAGGTACTTCTTTATTAACTAGTGATGCCAAGTAAAATCTTTGGGCATTGTCTGTTCCCTGAATTCAGTGGAGCAGAAGCAGAGTCTGTCTCCTCAGAAGCAATACCAGTGTTTTCTTTGACAGAGTATGAACATGGACCACTTTTTTTTTTCAGCTTCAGTCTTGCCATAGCTGCTCAGGTATGAGCATCCCTCAGTCATGAGAGACACAGGGGGTTCAGGAGAAGCCACATGGGCAGAGGAATCCATTCAGGTGGCTGCAAGAGTGGGACTGTAGGATATATGTAGTGTATATGTTGTTTTGCTTATCAAAAGTTTGCTTCAGTCTCTATTCGTTTGATGAATGGAGTGACTCCAGGGGTGGGGTCCTTGAGATACCATGAGTTTGCAATGTTTCCCTCACTTTCTTCACATTAAGTGTGGCAGAGAAGAGTATCTTGCCCTAGGAAGGAAAAGATTAGCAATACCCCAACAGTTTGTGGTGCTGGGCTCGTTCTACATGAAGTTGGTGTCTGCCAATGGCAGAAAGCAATAAGAAACTTGTCAAGTCCAAGTCAGCAAATATTCTATAATATTCTGCATAAATGATTTTTTTTTCTTGTAAATTGCTGAGAAAACCAAGATGATGCCTCCAGTGTATTTGCAAGATCATTTCTACAAATCATCTGTGGTCTGGAGGGACTTGAAAAAACTTTCTTGTAATTCATACACGTTGCTTTGTTCTGGCTGGACATAGAAATCATGGGGGATATTTCTGCTCCTTGAGTTCTCTAGGCTGGGATTTTCTCATCAGTACAAATATTTAGTTCAAAAATATCTGATTAGGAATTAAGTAAGAGGATCTTTGCTCAGTGCCAGTGGGCTGAGCACCACTGGACGTAACAGTGCTCCAGGACAGCTAAAGTGCTGGCTTCCACTTCCAACTCACGATCCACTTTTGAGGGATATTCTCTCACAGATGCTTGAAACTCTCTACCCCTCCCAGTGTTCCTACCAGTTAATGCATTCATTTGAGTAATTACTAAGAGCAAACATGAGAAGGGTACGAACCCAGACATAACCAAATTGGTATTAAGGTGAAGCAGGTGGTGCAAATTTTATTTGCAGTGTTTGCACAGCTCTTGGATCGGAAGCAAAAGTCTCTCGGAAATTCGAGAGTCGCATCTGGCCTAACATAGCATAGTTCTTCCCTATTGAATTGCCCAGCGGTAGGACAGCAAAAGGCATCTTTCCCTGCTACGTATATCTTAGCCCTTCAATACCCTTTTCTTTTGCAGTATGGCATCGCACAAATACCAGCTCTTTTACCCCTCAATGTAAACTACATCTCAGTGCTATGTTTTTGGTGCCTCACAACTCTTAACTGTGTGAACTTTAAAGGAAGAAATGACCCCTGTTCTTCACCTGCGGCTCTTTCTGCCTAACTGGAGGATGATGATCCTTCTTGAAGACTCACAGCCATTTTCCTAAAATCTTACAGTGGAACCAAAACTGTGTTCTGTGGATCACAGGTGGCCTATAAGCTGTGCTCAGAGATCTGTAACGTGTCTACAGCCCCACATTGCCTTCAGGATGTTTTCGGTGCAAAGCATGGTGATGAGGCTATGCACAACTGTCCCTGACCAATGTTGAGGGTTGCTGTGGTCTGTGACCACCAAAGTTCGGGAGTCACCATGTTAGCACATGAAGCATCTCCCATCATCTACTTTTGGGAAGGAGCCATCTCAGCAGGGTTCAGTGGAAAGGTGCAGCAGCGCTGGGATTTCACACCGTTTAAGCAAAATGGAGCTCTTGGCTTGCTTCGGTACCATATCCATATGGAGCAGGGGTTGGGATGGGAGCAGGGGAAGAGCTGTGACCTTTTAAAACCCATAGTGCCTACCACTGCAAATGGAACGCTGTATTGTATTATATTATACGTGACTACCATGTAAATAAAGTACAATAAATGTGCTGTTCGTTAAGCTTTTGATACAAGTCAACTGCAGTCTGCAGAAATGGTTTTTTTTTCCCTGCTGTATATACTTGAATCACATTCCAGGCACGGGGCCATTTGGGGTCGTGTGAGCTAGAAATGCATAAATGGCATTAGAAGGGAAATGTTTGCTGTAAGACTTTTAAAATTCCTTTTGCCCTGTATAGATGAGACACGAGCACTATGTGAAAACCAGCCAGAGTGGAGGGAGTGAGGGCAGCTTAAATATGCAGGAGGAGAGCAGTTCTTCACTTGAAGTGGCTTGTGAGCAGAAGCAACAGTGCTGCCCAGCCAGTACTTGGCTGTGCTTCATTCATGATGGAGGAAAAGCAGTTTTAGTTTGGCTGATTTCTCTTTGGGTGTTTACCAAAGGTTGATCAGGAACCATATACCTCACCTGAGTAACCTGGTTATTTTCCACCCTTGAGATCCTCTAGCAGCACCTACAGCTGAGCAAACTTGAGAGCTTAAAATTCAAAGTAGATTGGCAAAGAAGTTCTCCTGTTCTCAGATGGTCCCTCTGTGGCTCTGGCAAACATTGAGGTGGGTTTTTTTTATTTTACTAATAAGAACATTAGGAACTTACTTTGTTCCTTAACCTGCTCCCTTCTCCATCCTGTTTCTCCATGGTGTAATCACAGACTTGGCACATTTCAGTGAGGCAGGTTTGTCACATGGCCTCCAAATCCTCATGTATCTTTTAATTGGCTTGTTGATGAAAGTTTATCCAGAGTTCAGAAGCTCAGGATTTCTCTGGCAAGTGTTTGCAGCTGGTGCGTGGATGTAATCTTCCATTGGTGTGTGGAGAATGCTTCCACATTCATTTTCTTGCTGGAGAAACAACCAACTCATGCGGTTTGTTACACCTATGGCTCAAAACTCCCCCAAAGAGCTCTGAGCAGGGTCCACAGTGTTGGAGGAGTATCTCCCAACCACCAGACCAGACCAGTCAGTGATGTTTGCCCCTCGTACTATTGCCGTTCTTCATAGTCACCTGGGCAGAGCAGCATTTGTGGGTGGTTGTATGTGAAGAAGGTTCTTCTCTCCGCAGATGGTCTGTAGCATTATGCATGGGGCTTGGATTGAGCCCAGGTGCTTCTCTCCTACCTTGGGCTGTAGGTTAGTCTTCTCCTACAATGACCAAGGGAAAGTGGGCCTTAGAAAGGTCTTTGAAGTGTGCTAGTTTGACTGCTGGTAATTTTGCAGGCATTTAGCAGCACTTCCAAAATAAACCGAAACCTGGTTTGGAAAAGGAAATGTTTCACTGTACAATTGATTTAAAAAAAAAAAAAAGAAAGAAAGAGAAACCACATGCTCGATATATTTTGAGTACTGTGTTCTGTATTTTTGCAGCTTATATTTTCCAGATGAGCAGTTTAGAAATATGTGTTGTGAAATACATACTGTAAGTTTGCTGTAAATTATATTAAAACCACTATTTTCATTCTTCTTCTGTCTCACTGGATGATCTCTTTGGTTTTCCCAGCTTGGATGGTTGGGCTGGTACCTCTGCCCTCTCCCAGAAAGGTTTCAGCTTCAGTAAGAGCAGAGTTGGGTTAGAGATTTGATGTTGAGGTTGGAAGTTTGCTAGGAATGGCAGTGGGGCTGAACGTGTTCCTGTGCATACTCAGTGCCTTCAGAAGAGAGGTCCCAGTGAAGAAGTGGCTCTGAGAGAGAAGGTAAGGCAGATTTTTTGAAAGGGAAGTTTAATTAATGTTTGTAGAAAGGAGGTGAGGACAAGGACATCCTAGATGGTTGCAGAATGGGAGAAATTGAACACCTGGAAGACAATGAGTAGGGGAATATGAGTTGAGCAGTTACGAAAAATACTGGATGTCTTATTGATGACGAATGTGTCTGACACTCTGTGTCAGTTCAGCAGTGCAGGAAAAAAAAAAAACAGGGAGCTGTTAGCTAAAATAGCAAGAGCTCAGTGAAGTGGCTTAGCCCTGCAAAGCACCCTGAACCCCTGCAGCTGTTCTTGCTCCAAGAACTGCAGAAGCTTCTCCCTTCATCTCCATCAAAGCGCCCAGTGCCACGGGGTCATGCCAGCAGAGTGGCGAGTTCATGAGTATGTGATGATAACCATCTGCGCTTGCTCTGGCTGTTGCACTGGTGAGATTAAAAGTAAGCACTTCTTTGTCCCTTTATTTTTAAATGCGTCAAATCTTTTGTACAAAAAGAAAATCATTTTCTCCTGAGCTTCTACAAAATGATGCTAAATGAGGCAATTACATTCAAACTGAGTTGAATATTCAGTTATTCCTTGTTTGTTTCAGTTTTTATCCTTCCCTGTTCCAATTCCCTCTTCTGGAAGGCAGAGGGCAAAACAAAGATTAAAAATTAGGAAAAAAAAACCCTTCTCTTTTACTGCATACAACTTGAATCCAGCCACTGTAGCTTTGAATTCACTTTCAAATAACAGAAGCTTTGGAGAATAGTTCAGAAGGAGGGAGAGAGGAAGGATGGAAAAAATGTTTTACTACATGTCGACAATGAATAGTCTTTTATTTATTTCAATGTACTGGTTTCCCTCAGCCTAGCTACACAGAATCCCTCTGAAGGTATCACTGGTGCATGCTCCACTGATTGTTCGGTACAGGTCCTCCGCTGTCCCCCCCGGTGGGTGTGCACACCAGCACACATCACACCCAGCTCTTCAGGGCTTTCCTTCAGCTGTCCTAGACCTTGCATTGTGCTGCTATCTCTGTCACAACCCGGTTAATTGGGTATTTACCGAGCTGGATTCTGTTGTGGATGCAGATTATTAACCTTTATGTCACCTAGAAGATATTACACCTGGTAAAGTTAATGTTTCGAGACTGGGAGGTTAATGTGTCAGTGCTCAGCCCTCCCTAATTGGCAGCAGGTTTTTTTGTGTGACTCTGCTGTGAGCCCGGCTTTAATTAGAAAGGCCTCGCAGATGCATCACCTCAACAGCGTAAGTTTATCTGCCTCCTTCCTTCTCCTTTATCTGCCCTGTCTGATCCATCTCTTCCTTTCTGTCCCTGGACCTCGGGTAAGTCTTGCTGTCACAGTGCCAGTCTCAGGGACTCGGGGAGGGTGTGATGCTGGCAGCCTTTCTAATATCAAACTGCTTGTGATCTTCTGAGCCTGGACGCAGTTTTAGTGGTTGATGATGAAATCTGGAGACCCCCAAGCTGAGAAAGTTGTGTATCCAGGAATGTGCTTAGTAGATCTTAACTCTTCACCAAGTTCGCTCTTCTCCGGAAGCCTCAGGTGATCCTTACAGTGCCTCTGAGCTGGCTGCATGAAGTAGTTGTTAGGGCTTGAAAGGATTGGTTTTGATTTTGTATTCTGTTGTTCCTGTGATTGCAACCAGAGTGTACCCTAGGATATGTGCTTACCAGCGCAGGGATCATACAGACAGCAATCTGGTAGACAGGAGTGGAGAATATTGGAAGGATAAAACATGTAACCTTTGTAAAATCATAACCTTTTTTACTGCCAAACCTTGTTTGAAGAGCCCTGAAGGGAAGATGAACAGATCCCATGTTGTTCATGGCAGGGCGAAAGTAAGTATTTATCCCCTGTCGCTGTTCCCCATCGCTCCCATGATGAGTACGGGCCAGGCAGGAGCATGGATTTGTGCCTTGCAAGACCATAAACTGCTTGTCTTTAGAGAGCTTGTGTCCTGGCTGACCCTGAGCAGCCAGGCACCATCCTGCCTCCTCCCTGCAAATCCATAGAGGCTTCGTCAGCAGGAGAAAGGGGTTGCTCCACGAGAGGCAGCTGCCTGCTAATCCACAGCTTTGCTGCTTGTACCTCCTGCTGTCTGTCTCTCAGCTCTGGAGGGATGGATCCTGCCTCACGGCTCGTATGAGGTAATGAGATCGCTCAGGTACTTTCAGCAGACCAAGAACCTGAAGGTTTTTCTTTCAGATCTTGCTTTTAAACAGCAGGCGTGTTAATGATAGCCAAGCGCTGAATTGTTTTTCCTGTGCCTTGGACGGGGAGACAAAGGGCTTAGGCACACGTGCATTTTGCAGATACCTAGAGGCCTTCAAAATGCCACCGTGGTACCTACCCTTTTGTTATTGTGGTAATATTGGCCATTACTGCCTCCGTAAGCGTTCTAAATTCCTCCTCCTCACTGCTCCCAAACTGCCTTGCTGCTTTCTGTATGGCAAATGGCATTTTATATCACGCAAGTAGCAGGGAGATGTGAACATGAGGCTCAGTAAATACAGGCACACGGTGTAAAACAGCTTTTGTACGAGGCAGAGGAAAGCGCTCAGCACGTTCCCAAATGATGCTGTTATCTGTGAACCGTGCTGCAGCAACACCTCTGGTCCCTGACACTGAATGAGTCTTAACCAAGCCAAGTGTTCTGCAAACTTTGCCAGTAGAAGTGCCTGTGATCTACACGAAAGAAGAACAAGATGCAGGCTGATAAATGAGGGATAGAGGGGGAAATGACTAATCTTTTCAGCCTGCTTAGAAAGAGATGCTGCATATCAACACCTGCCTTGGTTTTATGAGTCAACCTTCAGCAGCGCAAGGAAGAATTTAGGTCCCCAGCAGGTATGTCCTCTGTAATGTGGTGGATTTGGGCTCCTTTGTGATGTGGCACTTGTCCTTCCACATAAACCACCTTTGAGTTGTGCAGGCAAGGTGTAAAACAATACAACCAGTCAGAATACCCTCCATTAGGAAAAAAACATCATTTCTTCATAATTATGAATTTTTGTGTAATATCTCCATTCCAGTGGCATTTAATACAAATGACATCTGATAAGCTTGCAGTGTCTTGTTGAAATTGGATCCCTATGAGTTTTCTTTGGGAAACTGTAGCTTCAATTCTATTAGCATATAAAATAAGTTAGAGTATTTGGACTTTTATCCAAAAAATGAAATGTTTTGATTGCCTTCAATCTTTTCTGCTTAACATTACAGTTTTGTGGAAACTTTAAAATCCAATATTTCGCTCTATTTCAAAAATACAAGTGCATATAGACCTTCTGGAGTTTTTCACAGATGCTTCTCGCCACTCCAGACCACACCAGTGCCCACTTTTAGTGCATCACCAGCTTAGTTGTTAGCTGGGTCATGGGAATAGGCACAGCTGCTGTGGGGGAAATGCAAGAGCATGCTTTGACCCAACAGCAGGCCATGCTCTTGCCAGAGACTGTGAGGCTAAGTCTCATCCCCAAGCGAGTAAAGGGTTATCCATCACTCAGTTTCCTTTTTCCATTGAGTCAGTCTTTGAGAGAAGATCTAATGTATTTAAAAATCAAAGCAAATGGTGCATTTTCCCTGTTAGTCCGAGGCAAACATTCATTTTAAAATTGGCTTTGTGTCTGCTTCTTTGCAAATTAATGTCTCCCTGCTGGTGCTCCCAGCAGGGTCTGGGAAGGAGCTGCCAGCACTGCCCTACCAGTGCAATATTCGGTCTCTTACTGGGAGCACCAAATTCAGGGGCAGAGCTTGCAAGAGACTAGATGGCTAGAGGCAGCATTTTAAGGAATATGGAGGTCCTAGTAAGAAGATCCTTATTTTAGAGGTGAAAAATCCATGAAGGTGAAGGGCAGCTGGAGAAATCTGGTAGCTTCACTGGCCTTGTGGGTAAGGGGAAAAGCTGGATATGGGCTTGAGGATGTCAAAGTGCAGATCAGGGGGATTTATTGCCTGTCTGAAGCCCACAGGGCTTTCTGGCTGTCATGAACGTTAGCTGAGCACATGGACCTTGTTGGCTGCCACAGCGGTTTTCAGCAGAGCCATTCTTCCACCTTTCAGGCTGTTTTGTCCATTAGTCACCTCCCTGGCCTTAAATAGAAGGAATTTCAGGTTTTCATTAAAAGCCTTGAGCCTAGGATGATGATGGTGCTCGGCAGAGGTCCCATTTTCACCTTTAGGAGATGGCCAGAAAGAATAAAACCAGCCTCATTATACAGCAAGTTAAGAAAATCTCTGCTGAGAGGAGAGAGAAAAGGGGACAAAGACTTTCATCTTATTCTCAGATAGACTCAGTATGGCATTGAGAAATAAATGTGCCCCTCGCACTACACTGTGCAACATGAACGGGAGCCCTCAGGCAGCTTCCAGTGCCTGCTCATCACAGGAGTGCACTTTGCAGCTGAAGATGTGGTTAGAGGGGACTCTCTTTGCCCTAACATCATGTCTAATCTGCAGGTCATAAAGCCTGGTGTGCAGAGTTTTTCAAGAGCCATTAGTTTATGGGCTTGTTAACAGAAAGGACTCTGGCACCTTTCAGGGCCTTGTTCTCATTGAACCAGAGATACCTCACTCTAATTTTGATGGCAGAGAAGAATCAGGTTAGTAACATTTAGGTTTGTCTTTTCAGCAAATATTATTTGAGCTGCTTCCTTTTTTACCTCCCTCCTTTCCCTGCTCTTTTCTTACCATCACTGGAATTAGCTACCTGGTATTATTGTAGCTATATTTAAAACTTATCATTACTTGGGCTGAGGCTTAGGAAACAATTACAGCAGCAGCCTTTTGGGGGCCACACTCAGGAGAAGGTGAACATATCTGTAAAAATGCATATGTATTTGGTTTTGTATATGTATCTCAAATGGGAATGCAACACTATTTAAAAGCCAGGAGAGACAAAACAAGTTAGAATTTTAGAGTATTGTTGGAGCACAGCAGACCATGTGATAGTAGAAATGTGAAGCAATAAAAAGGTGCATCAGTTAATTAGAATTTTGGTTAATGCACTGCTACAATCAAAACTTTCCTACTGGCAATGCTGCCTTCCAGCGTGAGTGGAGTAATTGTTAGAGATATCTGAAAAGGACAGATGTGTTGTGTGGGTCAGGGATAAAGCTACCTTTTTGAGCAAGAGCGGGAAAAAATATCCAGAGGGAAGTCATCAGCAGTGTTTGTACCTTCTAGAAGGGCTGGAATTTGTAGGTAGCTCTTGATCCACACTGTATGTGCTGATGCTACTTCTGCTGAAGAAGCCTTTTGATGGTTAAAACTCAGAGACAGCCTGGCCTGGCATCATTCACCTTTTCTCTTTTCTTTTTCAGTTTTCTAGTTAAGTGCAAACAAAGCCAGAATGCACCACAAAGAAAAGTTTTGGGTTATTTCTGGGGAAAAGTTTAAGAGCCTACTGCCTGCTTTCATTCATCATCCCTCTCATATGAGAGAGAGAGTAAAGACCTTGCTGATTTCAGTAAGACATTTCTCTTAAAAGGTGACAACCTTTCCAGCAGCCAGTGTTTTGATTGGGCATTCTTAAGAGCTAATGCACTGATAACTAGGACCTTTCCTTTCTTTAGAGAAGTGAAAATGAGTTTTTGCCTTCTAGAAGCTCAGTATAACTAAACAACTATTGACTTCCTTGCTACAAGGTATCTGCTTTTTCAAGATGCATTAAAGGTGACAGGTATTCCTCTAGTCCCAGACAGTGCAGCATTAACCGTGTCTGTGTGCTGCCTCTACTTCAGGATGCTTCTCCCAATGTCCAAATCAACATGAAGGAATAGAGAGATGCTGCAGCTACACACAGTGGAGAATCAGGTCAAAAATAAATGCTTTCAAGAGCAGAGTAAATGACTTCACTCCCTGACACACCAGTAACTCATCAATATCTTCCTCTCTATGATAACCCTGAGAAAAACAAGACAATTGGAGAGTAAGAGAGGTTATTTAAACAAGTATGCCAAGTGGCTTTCAAAGGTAGCTCTTGTTTATTGTAGATCTGCTGGGATTTTTTTTTTTTTGGAAGCACTCTGTAGAACAACAGCTTTAAAATAAAAATAAAATAAAAACGTTCATGAAAAAAAACCCCACCACATTCAAATCTTGAGCAGCTCTGCTCTTTTCTAGCTCTAGTCAATTGGAGCTGCTTGGGGAGCTGACTGAGGTGAGATAGTGGGAACAGCCTGGGGTAGGCATGTAAGGTTGTATCCAGCATCCTTACAAATGCCTTTTAGGCTTCTTCCAGTGCAGGTTTTATTCCAAATTCAACCCTTGCTTTTGGCTGGGCATAAAGGCATATTTCTAGCAGCTGTGGTCTCCTCCGCGTTTGGTTAAAGTGGCTTTGGCAGGTGGGTCCCACAGGGCTGCTATCCACCCCACACAGGAGGTGCCTCTGCAAATCAAAATCTCTCCTCCCTGAGATCACGGCTTTTCTTTATTACATGCTATAACCTCACTAAACCTAAACCCTGATTCTGGAAAAGGTGATTCTCTCTGGAGGTGGGCTGTGCTGATACCTTCTGGAATTTAGACATCCTGCTGGTAGGTTTGGCTGCTTAGGATACCTTGGGGTCCCTTTGGTCTCCAGTTGGGGCACCAGGGACAAAATAATCGCTGATGATGCACCTCATAAGCAGAACAAGATGAAAAGACACCTCACCCCACTGAAGATGTTTCCTGCCTAAATAACATGAAGGGCTCAGCCCAGCAGAGGTCACGTCTGCTGCTCACAGCTCTGTGCAGGAGGGCAGGAGCGCACTGCTCCGCAGTAGCAAACAAGTTCCTCTGTAGCTTAAGCAACTTCATTTTTTACCTTTCTTGTTTAGAGAGTCCAGGTTCAAACATTGCTGTGAGCCTAGACAGGTGGCCATTTCATAGTTACAGTAAATAATTTACATGACAAATTCAGACCTGTCTCTTGGTCCTGTATTATTCATGAATGAACAGGCTTGGTTTTTATGACCATACTCCTTATTCAAACAGGGTCCATGATGTATCTCAGTCCTCAAGTTTCTTTCAATTGCATCTGGCTCTCTGCCAGCCTTTCGTTGCTATTTTCTGTTTTGCAAAATGTATTACCTAGATCGTATTACTTCAATTCACATCCTAAGGGACTGAAACTTTTATACGCAAAAAAAGATTTCTGCATGGTTGTATAAGCCCCTTTGTAGTGAAGCTCCACTCAAATGCATATTTCTGAGCATATTCTTTTGCACAATTGTTCTCTCAAACAAAAATATCATTTGTATGAGCATTCATGGCAAAGGTCAAAAATATCTCCAAGGAAAATGCTTGAGTATCATTTATATAAATCTTCACAAACCCTTCACCATTGTTTGTTCATTTTGGCTTGCACAGGTCTCCCCTAGGGGATCTATGAATGTGAGAATTTGGCTCCCCAGCGACCTCTGGGCTGCCTGTTACCTTTGAGTATCTTTAAATCCCGTTCGTTTTGTTGGAGGTGGTGAGGGCAAAGCTGCAGTTTTGCAGCTGCTTGCTAGATTTCTGAGGTGTAGATCTTCTCGAGCAGACATAAGCCCTGTGACTCAGGCACTATGTGCTGAGAAAACAGGACTTGCTTCTTGGTCCTTTATATACCTCCTCTTGCCCTTATTTCCTTAGGCCTTCCCTCTTCACCTGAATCATAAAACCATTAAGGTTGGAAAAGGCCTCTAAGTTCATCCAAGTCCAACAGCCAACCCAACAGCACTATGCCTGCTAAGCCGCGTCCCAAAGAGACACATCTACATCTGTAAAATGGAAATGATAATACTGCCTTCTTCCTTAGGCACCATTTCCTTGTTCTATCAAGTCTCCCTGCAAATGCTAATGAGCCACAGATCCAGTGTCATCTTTATGCCTACTCATACAAATGAACCCTCATCCCATCAATGATAAATAAACATGCGGTATCTACACGATACCAGGCAACTGAGAGAGCACTGAAATATGAATCCATCCTTTTGTATTAATTTATATATTGCTGAAATATCTCGTATAGGGGGATAATTGACCCTAGTGCTCATACGAGCAATTTGCTTATACACAGCTGATTTGCTCCCTCTGTACTTGATTGAATAATTGATGGTGCTTACTGTTTTCATTCATCCCCTGATATGGAAATTTGTATAAAAATAATTTATATCTGCTACAAGCCCTAAACAAAGTCCATGTAAATTAGTGAGAAATTAAAGATAGTATCTATTTCTTCTTCTGTGATTATCTGGTCACAGCATTTAAAAGTTGAAATCCAAGTGAGAAAACTGATGGAGCGTGTTGTAAATGCCCTCTATGTCTTTTAAAAAATGGATCAATTTGCTGCTAAAATCCCTTTGGATGAAAATGGTACTGGTTATTTATAAACAATTGGTATTCCTCTAGCTATCATTACTCAAAACTGCAAGGAGGGGAAAGGGAAAGACTTTATTGTCCTTGCATCTCTTTCTGTATTCAGTGAGGGTCCAATTTATCAGATCTCTGTTTTTAATACAAAATTCCTCTAAAAGCCAGAGGATATACCAAGCCCTCTCAAGAGGTGATGAGACTGCTGATCTAATTAGGAAAGGATTCAGAGTATTGCAGCCTCCTCGAATGACTTCACTGGAAGGTGTGGGTGCAGAGATGCTTTTGAAATTCAATATGCACATCCTTTATGTGTATCTGGTCCACAGACCTCCAAGGAAGCCCCAGGACTCTGCAGAAAGTGGTGGCATCAGCACAGAACTAGGGGAATTTGTTGTTTCTGAAGACAGTTTCAGCTTTCATGTGAGACCAAAGGAAATGCCTTGATCATTTACGATCATGAGACACATTTCTATAAATAAATTAGCAGCAAAAGGAGGGCTACGGAGAATCTCCATCCTTTAATGCTTGTGAGGGGAAATATAGCGACAAAGGATGAGGGAAAAACTGAGGTACTTAATATCTTCTTCACTTCTCTCTTTAATAGTAAGAACAGTTGTTCTCAAGGTGCCCAGACCCCTGAGCTGTAGGACAGGAACAGGGAGCAGAATAAACCCTCCATAATCCAAGAGGAAATGCTTAGTGACCTACACCATTTAGACACGTGCAAATCTATGGGGCTGGATGGGATCTACCCAAGGTTACTGAGGGAGCTGGCAGAAGTGCTCACCAAGCCTCACTCCAATATTTATCTGCAATCCTGGCTAACAATTGAGGTTTAGTTGACTGAAGGTTTACAAATGTGATGCCCATCTACAAGAGGAGCCAGAAGGAGGATCTGTGGCACAAGAGGCCTGGAAGCCTGATCTTGGTGCAAGGGAAGCTTATGAAGTAGATCATCATTCTTTTGGACTGTGAAGGGTAGAAAGCATGATGTAAGTTGGGACCAAAGGGCATCACTGGCAAATTGGGTCTGGAGCAAGGCTGAGGTGCCTTAATAATGTTGTTTTGGGATCCTGGATTTGAATAAATGCAGCAAAGAATTTTGCTTCAAAATGAACAAAGCTCTGTAGTGCTTCAGGACTTGAGGAGGAAGGCAACCCAAGCACTGTCAGGCCAGAAAGCAGGGATGATAGCAGGAACAGCCAGAGGGCACATGTTAGGAGTGAAATACATCTACAGGCTGTGGCAAGTGGATGATTTTGCACAGAACTTTATATATTCCAGCTTGTGCTATTTTTCCCTTCATCAACAGCATCCAAGCAGTAAAGTCAGCAGGCACTTGTGTTTGCTCAAGGCCAAATACAGTTCTGCTGTCATCACTGGAAGGAAGGACTACCTGCTGAATTCATACCTAAACGCACACCTACTTAACTACTGAAGTTGCGGGAGAGTTGAGTCCTTTCCATGCTCCTGTGGGTTCAGCATAGGATATCAAAATCCAACGCTGTCTGCAAGTACGTTGTGCTTTCTGCTGTTTTTCTGCTAACTAGATTGGGTTCCCGTGCTACCTTATTCAATTTGCACTCATTAAAGCTAAATTTAGAAATGAAGGCAACTCTTCTCTCCTCTGGGACAGGTAGTAGGGGGAGTCCTTGTTGCAACAAACCACGAGAAGGCAGAAATAGCATCTAGGTTTTCTCTCTTTTGAGACAGAAATGTGCACAACTCTGCTGAGGCAGAGAAGGAAAGTTGCTCACAATTTCCTCTTGCATAGGACACTCATTGGATACAGGGTCTAAAGAAATCTGTGCAAATAGTAGCTGACAGCATGCAGAAGTATTCTCCGGGCCAAATCACAGGAATGAAGCAGTGCGAAAAAATATTATTTATACTGGCTAGATCTAGTAGAGTGGTATTTTGCTGCTGAGTTTAGATCTTGGGCTTATCTCCAGTGTTACCCTGGCAGATGGGTGGTAGCTCCCAGGTTCAGCTGAAGAGACTAATGCTAAGAAGTTTCTACCTTTCATTGACCTTTGTAAGTCAATGATGTCAGCTTTTTATGAAAAAATAATAGTGGGGTAAAATCGGCTTTCAGAATCTTAAGAGTAGGGATTGGTGGGCAAGAGGCCCGAAGAGAGCTGAGCTCAGAGTGCACTGATGCTCCTCAACACCCAACCACACTCTGGGCATCACTTCAGCTCTGGCTTTGCAGAAGATATGGGAAACCAAATGCCATCATGATAGCAGGGAACCTCAGAAGGATCTCAGAAAACTGAGTGAATAGGTGAATCTGAGCTCCAGTGTAACTGCCTGTAATGAATCTAGGGGAAAATAAACTAAGCCATCTCTACATGAGCTCTACTGAGCTTGGAAAGGGCACATTTGGATTTGCTCTTGACAGTTCTCCAACATTATTAGTTCAATGCGCAGTGGTAGACAAAAAACCAAAAGCTTACAAAATACTGGACATCACCAGGAAAGCTTGAGAATAAGACATTTTGTCATTTTGACTCCACATGAGATGTTAGGTCGTTCCCACACTGGGGGTGGCAAACCCATGGACAGGGGCATGGACTCCAGGAGAGCCAAGCATGGATGTGATACCGTTGCTTACAGCATCCCCAGAGGCTTTGACCAGTAGAAATCAACTGTCACAAGCTGTTAAACCTCAGAAGGTGGAAGAAGGTTGTCAAACACAAGCTCTGTGTCTGCATCTGTACGAGATCCCAGAGGCCCGGTGGGAAACGTGGCTCCTTTCCCAAAGGCTGAGAGCCAGACCTTCTGCCACCACGGAGGCCCATGCGGTACAGCTGTGCCATGCAGAATTGCAGGTGACATCTTTCAGGAGAAAAATGACATGTTTGACCACCACAGGGGAAAAAATAGCGAGGAGATGTGTCAGCACTTGATTAATGAAGTATTTCCCTGTGGTGAGATCTGTGCATAGCTTTCTGCCAGGGACACTAGCAATGCCAAGAATGAGGCATGGGATCAGCACCTTTTCCAGAGCTGTGAAATACAAATCCAGCAAACAGTCAGAGCCAGCTTCACTGATTTCCAAGGGAAATTGCACTTATCAGCACAGCTTGTTAGCCAGCAAAACTTAGAGCAAAGATCATTGGATGTAGGGTATCTCAAGCCCATTTTTAATTAGTTCCAGTTTATTTCATGGCTGGGGTAACAAGGAGAGTGTAGACCCTCTCATTCAGCTTCTAGATTAGCCTGAAGGTTCACACTTTGCCTGATATATAACAGCAGATTTAAGTTGAAGGCAGCAGCTGGCACCTCCTGAGCCTTGTGCCCACCCTCCACAGGAGGCTCTGTCCCTCCAGGCAGGGATTGCAGATCATCTTCCAGCACATCACATCTTTTGGCCACATGTACTTGATTCACGGATCACGGTATCATTTCACCTTCACCATGAGGCTGGAAAATTCTCTGGCTCAGGAGATGGGTCACAATGGGATGGGAATCTCTGGCTTAGCACTTGACAGCTAGAGAAGTAGCAGCTTCCGACCATCTGGGTTTGATCTGCTGCTGTAAGTTGCCTGGAGACTTTCAACAGGCTGAAGTTTTCTCACTGTGTGATGAACCTCCTCCTGGTTTGTTTACACTTGGTTGTCACTGCCCTCCAAGACGGGTTGTGAGCACCAATGCAGTTTCTTTGGGGAAAAAAAAATCCTGCTTTGACTTCTAGTCAAAGATAGTGTATTTGTTTCTAGAAAATAGAGCTATAAACTCAGCTTATGCCACAAAACAACTGTGCAATGTCTGTATTAAGCTGGGGTGTGGGGAGTTACGTCAAAAGAAGATGATATTTGTCACTCACCTGTCTGAGTGCTGGGAAATGTTCTTCATGTTTTGAGTGCTTGATTTTCATCCTGCCTTCATCCCGGCCTCGCTTCTTGCTCAGGTGAATTCTGATCTCAAGCTTGCTGAGCTTAGTAGAAAAATATTTCCTTTTCAGCTACATCAGTGTGTAGTGAAAAAAAAAACTGCTGTGGGCAAAGTTGCCTAACAGGCAAATATAGGAATGTGTTTGTAGTAGTCTATGCCCTCAATTGAGCATGTATAGCAAGAAAAAGTAATCTAAAACATCATGTCTTTAACTACCCATCTACCTGACAGTCACCTAGATAGGCACATTAGAAACCTGATGGATAAAACAGATGAGGCAGAAGCAGCAGGCTGCTAAATTACGTAAAGTGGAGGCACAAATTGCCGGCACAAAAAAAGTAAGGACCGCTTTAAAAAAATTATAGCTTAAGTATCCATTTCTAGACCAGTACTTGTGATGCCTGCAAACAGATACATCATTTGAGTCCAAAAAAGATGAACTATTTATTTAGCATGAAGATTGCCCCCGGCAGCTGCAAATCGAAGGTTATCTAATGTCTTTGCCATTGGCTGTAAGTATCTGGACAGTTAGCATATGCAAGGGAATTACTCACAGATGAGTATCCAGTAATTTATATAGAGCATTCCAGATAGAAACCTCTTCCGTATCAATTTCTGCCTGCTCTCTAAACTGCTCCCATTTATCAAGCCGGATAAATTCACAGCGGGGCAATGAGGGTGTGCTGAGATCTGTGTATACTTTATCAGTTAATATTCACTGAGGTCCCTTTGACATGACTGAAGTAAATCTTTCTCTTCTTTTCTTTGGTTATGACCAGTCTATAATCTTCCAGGCTAAACAGCATTCCCATGAATGAAGGGTTATACTGAGATATAGGGGGGAAAAAATGATATGTGGAGAGAATGCATTTCATCTCACTTTTGAGGTAATGAGACAGTTTAGCATGACATGTCATTTAAAGCCAGGTTTTTCTGTTTAATAGATTCAGTATCCCTGAAGAAGTGACTGACAGATCAGTGTATGACATGTATTTCTCCCAGGACAAATATTTGAGGTTGACACAACTAGAGAGGCAGCAGAGTTACGGTGATCTTCAGAAAGACAAAGGGGCAAAGCTTTTTCCATCAGGTAAATAACGCAAATCTGAAGCTAAATTAAGCTAGAAGTGTGAAATCCAGCATCCGCTAAATCAGGAGGTACTTATGATGCATGAGTTCCTTAGCTGCAACCTGGCTGATGTTCCCTGCCCAGCGGCGTGCCCTGAGCAGAACCCCAGGTTCTTCATTCTTTCCATGGGCTTTGCCTTCAGCCTGCTGCCATTTGCCAGAAAATTCCTGCTCCGTGCTCCACGTGCTGTGGCTACCATGGGAATCTCAGCTGAGGGAGTGTTTGAGGTTTTCTTTGGCTGGGAAAATGTGCTAAGACTAGGAGTCTACCAAGGATTGTGCGATCCCAGCAGCTTTGTTTTGTGTAGGCTGCCAGCAGCCCACTCCAAGCTGTCCAAAGTGAATGTGCAGCTGTTTACCCAAACTAGACAGATGCTCCGCTCCTTTTGAGTGTGAGTGAGGACTTCAGAGTGCCTCGCAAATAAAGGCAGCTCCTTTTTGGTATAACAAAGGTGTGTCACCATGATCCCAAATGTGAGAGATGGTGCCACGTACTTGGACAGAGTCCACACACAGCTCCTGGGAAAAAAAAAAAAAAAGAAGACGCACATAATGAGTCCTGGCACGTGTGTACCCAAGGCCATCTGTTAATGTGATCTGTTGCCAATTTGTAGAGCTAGGAACCAGTCTCTGCAGGTCACAGATGCCAAGATGAGACAGGCTTAGAAAAGGCACTTGCAGAATGTGCTAATGGCCACTGTTTATCAGAAAAATTTTCCTAGCAATGAACACGATCAAAGGACTGCACTGCTATTTGGTGTTTGGGACCACGTCAGCTGATAGTAATGGAGTGTTCCTGCCATTTCCTGATACCTCTGCTCCTGCAGTGAGACCAGAAAGTTATAATCTTTTATAAACACAATGAGAAGTGAACTTCTAACCAACCTGCTCTTTAAGTTATTTCAGAATTTTTTCTAAGCTGCATGACTAGATTCTCCATTGGGTGAGGCTGGAGAGGATGGGTACCCCAGCATCCTTAGGAGCAAGAACAATGAAGTTTACAGGATGGAATAAGAGTCATTTTCACCTGTGGCAAACACAAGAGCCACCCTGACCTATTCATTGGCCACGTCTGGAGTCTTGCTTGCAGGCCACCCTCAGAGCAGGAGCTTTCCTTTCCCTGCTAATCTCAAAGTACTGAACCTAACCTCAGGAGATTGGCAAATAAGGAGGAATGGATCAAGGTTACAGCTACCAGATACCTTAAAAAGGGCGCTAAGCAAATCAGATTTATTTCCTAATCAGTGCCTGGTAATGTCATCATCGTACATTTGCATAAGCAGGATGTTTTATGCATTGTTTTCCTTTGAGCAGGTATCTCCTCATTTGTGTGCACTTGCTGATGTGCTCTCTTAACCTGCCACAGGCTTCCCCAAAGCTAGTGTCTGCAAATGCTTCTCAGATAATAATTAGGACTATTCACTCTTTCCGCATCCCTTTTCCAACAAAGACTTGAAAAATGCAACCTGATTTTTATGGGTTTTTTTCAGTTATATCTCTTTTCTCCCTTGTTCAGGTACTGGCTGCATGGAGGGCAGGTGCCTTTTATCAGAAGACAAGGAGCCGTCTTCTCCTTAGGAAATGTTTATGTGCCTTCCACAACACCAAATTGAGAAAATAGATTACCTTCCAGAAAGCCATCTGTTTCAGCATGATGTGAACACTCAGGTTAGTTCTTGCATTTTATAAGACATTTGAATCCTCCTGTGATTTCTCCCTTTCACCTGTCTGCCTGTCATAAAAATTATTCTGAAGGCTCAGTGCACCCATTCAGACATGTCAGTGCCTGAATTTCAAATTTTGGTTTAGCATAGCATTATTTAAAAAAACAAACCACACCTCAGGAAAAAACCCTTCCTATACGGTTTAAGATGGATGAGAAAATGAGAAGAGACGGGAATTTGAGAATATTTTATTATTATTATTATTTGATAGTAAATCAACGCGTTCAGTCTCTAAACCACAAATTATGAGAAGAAATTGGTTTCGATAGACAAATCTGTAGCCTTCCAATGAAAAATTGAAATTTTGGGAAGGTGGCCAATGTAGTGAATAGGAGGATTTTTTTGCTGAGAACACAAAGGATTTTTCAGAGGAGGGTTCCAAACTGCTCCCATGTTTTCCTTGGGTACGCCCTATTAGCTGCAAAGCTACGCACTTTTTCTTGGAAAAAGTTGTTATCAAGGAACGTGGGGATTCTCTGCACTCCAGAGTGATTCTTCTTCTCGGAAAGTTCATTTACTGCAATTATATTTTCCTCAATTTGCTCATCCTCCTCTACTCATGTCAGAGCTGCTTACTCTCCCCTTACAGTACAAGTGGTTGTAAAATGGACTAATGCCAAAAAAGCACTCATTGTATATCAAAAATATCCAATAAATAGCTTTCACGGCTTTGATACAATACAATTTATGCAGCCAAAGACTGTATGTTTAAAGAGCAGACAATGAAAATAGAGTTGTCACAAAGCATGTAGAAATAACAATTTCAACAAGTTGCTTTATTTTTTTAAGTCATTAGTTGATGCAGGGGATATGATAATGGGACGCAAAACTTTTCCCCTCTGGATCATGGGTTACACTGTGAACCAGAGAATTAGTGACTAAAGTAATTAACATCCTCTATCTGTTCAGTAGCGTAACTGAAATAGGATTAAGCTTGTCCATCTGACTCCAAACAGACTAGTGTCTCCATTACCAAAGCCACCAGCACAATTAGCACTAATGGACATCTCCTTCTGAAGAGATATGGCATGTGCACAGCAATTTTCTCAGTAGAAAAGTTACTTAATTGGTAAATTTTCCTTCTGAAATCTAATTGGGTTGCTTTTCACTGCAAAAAAAAAAAGGCTCCATGTAACATTCTGTAGAGCTGTGAGGATGTGAGGAATAATGTCATGTGGTGAGGGGAGGTGTGGAGAGGTTTTGTGACCCCAGGGATGGCCTGTCCTTCCAGGAGAGCTGGACTGTGTCCTACTGTGTCAGCCTCTGGCCCGGACAGGTGCACACTCTCCTGGGTAGAAAACAGGTTGGATGGCCGGGCCCAGAGAGTGGTGGGAAATGGAGTTAAATCCAGCTGGAGGCCAGTGACAAGTGGGGTTCCCCAGGGCTCAGTGCTGGGTCCAGCCCTGTTCAATGTCTTCATCAATAACTTGGATGAAGGCACTGAGTGCTCCCTTAGCAAGTTTGCAGATGACGCTAAGCTGGGTGGAAGTGTGGATCTGCTGGAGGGTAGGGAGGCTCTGCAAAGG
>WAAB01019478.1:45321-152503 GCA_013389865.1 Piaya cayana | reverse complement strand
AGGTTGCCTAGGGAGGTGGTTGATTCACCTTCTCTGGGGGTGTTTAAGGCACGGGTAGATGAGGTCCTGAGGGACATGGTTTAGTGTTTTGTGGGAGTGGTTGGACTCGATGATCCAGTGGGTGTCTTCCAACCTGGTGATTCTATGATTCTATAATTCTATGATTCTATACCCCCACTGTACAACCTTGGGCAAGATCTATCATCCCTATGGGGCTGTTCCCCTTTGTAGCTTTGCTCTCCTCATATCAGACCAGCAGTTATTTGCAACTGAGATCTTTATGTCCTGCACACTCTTGCTCCCAACAGGAGATGTTTGCAGTTCACCTTCCTCCTGCCCAATTCAGCAGTGACCACCTATCAGGGCCATTATTTTCATCTCTATTTGAATCATTTACCTCCTTTCCTTCCTAATTTTTTTTAAAAAGAAATGTCAGTGAAATCAGCACTTTCAAAAATAAAAAGAAAAACAGATGAACAGAAGCATCTGAGCAGAAGTGCCAGTACTATTATTTTTAGCAGGGTCTCCTGTGGCTCAGAGCCTCAGCGAGTGGGAGGTCCTAGGAGGTGACCCACTCAATCCCAGGAGTGGGCACAGGCTACTAGTGGCTTGGCAGGGATAATGACCACCAGTCAGACAACAGGATTTTACTTTGCCTCAGATTAAAAAAACCTGTCTTACCTTTGCAGCCCTCTCAGCCAGGGAGATACAGCACTTCAGTTAAACCACACTGAGCAGTGCCTGCATTATTATCTGTTTTACAGGCAGAGGAACGAAGATGTAGGGAGATTAATTGACTTCCTCAGATGAGGTGAGACCAGAGAGAAACCCCAGAAGCGTAATTGCCTGTGCTAACTCTAATTGCCAGCACATAAATTTACGTCTGGGAGAGGCATCTGGAGGAGTGGGAAATGTAGAGGCTTCCCCAGAACAAAGCAAGAAGCCATGACTGAGGGTATCAGAGAGGTTGGAATCACGCTATAAGCCTCAGTAGCCTTGTTCTGGGACTGCCTGATATTCTGAGTATTGTTTCAGGTATAAGAATAGCAAAACCCAGATATTTTTAAACCGAAAAGAAAAAGCCTCAAGCTGAGCAGCCAGCCCCATCCCAAGCCCTCAATCTCCAGGCTGGAGGAACTGCTGCATTACTTCTGCCCCTCCGGAGCAGCTACAGAGCCACCTCAGAGTTAATCTTTTGACTTAAATGTTTTGCCACCTCCCAGGTAAAAGAGAGGAGGTTTTGTTACACTGGCAGGATCCCACTGTGCCAAAAGCGGCATAAAACCCCACTTGCCTTGTAAACACGGCACAGCAGAAACCGGGCATCCTTGTGAGAGTGTCATCAGACCTGCAGCAACCCCGCTGCCCACCCAGCCCTTTGTGCAGTGGAGGTTTTAATGCTGCTTGGGCAGAAGAAGGATCTTTTGTCACTATTATTACACAGAGCCAATCACTGCACTGCAGAGCATCTCTTCAGGCTGCAAACATGTCTCATAACCAATGGGATATTGAAGCTTACACTTTCACTTAGCAGAAGCTTTGTTCTCCATTGCTGAATTGAGGTAGAAAGAGAGAGGTTTTCTCTTCCCAATCATTCAGCAGAGGAGGTGAAAGTGAACATAGTTCTCTTGTCCACAGCAATAAGAAGTGACTGACTGTGGCCCCTTCATAGCCCTGTGGAGAGCTGAAGTCACTGGGAGTTTCACAGGAGTTTGTCCCTATCTGAAATCTGGAGGTTTACTGTGCAAAATGGTTATTGCAAGAGCCCCGTTGCTGTTGCTGCCGGGACTGTGAAACTGCAGGAGTGTTGCCTTTCATCATATGGTATTATAACGAATACATAAATCGATAGGAATTAAGGCAGATATTTTATTGATTGACATCCCAAGGCAAATGCTACCTTCATTGCCAGAAGAAAAACATATTTCAGCGCATACCCCAGTAATCACAGGCCCATAATTGGGTAGCATTAATATATGACATGGGTGATCATGGCACTGCCTGCTCCCATGGTCCAGCTCCACACACAACAAAACAAAGCTTCCGAGATGATATTTCACTATCTGAGTGCAGCAGCTGGAAGCTCTTTATGAAGCTCCTCAGGAACTTTCCCAGAGGCCAAAATATTTCCATATGTGGTTGATCAGTTATTGAGTATAAGATTCTTCAGGGAAACTTGCTCTTGCCTTTCAACCTTGCAAACCATTGTCCTCTTCCCCTTTGCCAGCAGTCCCCCTTCCTTTCACCATTGCCATAAAGGACTTCATCCTCATTCCCTTCAGCTTCCCTTTCCACTTGTTTCACTGTTCCTGATTTTCAGTCATCATTCAATTTGGACAATTATCTTCTGATCAGAGGTGGAGCAACAGAAGAACGTGCAGGTGGCGTCTGAGAGACAACTCCAACAGCTCCTTGTGAAAATACACTGTCCTTCTACACTACACGAAGGCCCATAAGAGAGCCATGGTCCCTTCATCATGTTGAAGAAGAGAAGTAGGGTAGAGGTTTTAATTATTTTTGATAGATGTGTTTTGTTTCTGATTTACTTCTATAGCATGATGATTCAAAGATTTTTTTTTGTAATTTCTTGTGTTGTGGCCCCATAGCTGTGTACTTGAGCATGGTTCTTAATGGGGGTACACAAAAGCTGTCATCTGCGGTCCCACAGCAACTCACAAATGTATTGCAAAGACTTTATGTTTAATTAAGGTGCAAGCAAAGAACAGGTGTAACCCCCACACCAGTGAAAAATCTGTTCTCCCTGTCCATCTTCCCTCCTATATGAAGTAACCCAAGCTTATTTGCTCCTGGCCATATTTTGGTCTACTGGCCCAGATCAGGTCAGATGTTCTGCTTCCTTTCCCATTTCAGCAACAAAATTTTAGAATAAATGTCTGCAGCACCTAAACCTCTGTAATTCTCTTAGCTGGTTCTTGCTCAAAGCCACAGTGAGGAATGAAAAAAATAAAGAAAAAAATGTTTCATAAGTTTAACACCAAATTTGATGTGCTCCAGCAGCAAACCCCACCTTGCAAGTTGATTCCAGTCTCCATCCAGGGTATTATTTCAAGTCTTGGTTGAACAACTCTAGGTGACTCCACCTCTCCAACTCAGACTGACTTCTTAGCACCTCTTAATTTATTCTGGAACAAATTATCAAGTTATTCATGCTACCCTTATATCTGAACACCTATCAGGTTGTGAAAAGGTATTTTGAGAGGGTTCACAAGCTCTATTGGAATAGAGCAAGGTAGTAAAAAAAAGAAAAAAAAGTTAAACACCAACTACCAGCACAAAGCTGTAGCTAAGAGCACAAATATAAGCCATGAATGAATAAGGAAAGAGATTGTAAGTAATGCGGCTGTGTTGCATCTAAATGCAATGCCAGTGAGATCAGTTTTGGTATTTTCTTCAGTCTAACCATCTAAAACTTAAAGAAAGAAAGTGGAAAAATTGGAGAGTGTTCCAAGAATGATTTAAGATCTCAAAAACCTGCTTTATTCTGAGAGGCTGAAGCCCTAATCTATTCACTTTATCCACCAGAATGCAAAGAGCTTTCTCAGTCACCGTCTGCAGCTTCCCACTTGGGCTAGAGATTGCTCACATTTACGGCTCTTTAATCTTCTCACAGTGGGAACTGATCCTGGATACACTCAGACTAGCAATATGGTATACTTCAGCAATGCAGGTAAACAAGCCTTTCAACAGCTGACTTACAGATGTGATGAAGTCTCTGTCACTTGAGATCTTTAAATCAAGACTTAACATTTCTTTAGAGGCTATGCCATCGCACACACAGGTCTTACAGGCATGCCTGCAGTGTAGATACTGCTGGAAGAGGTTCTGTGGTCTGGTTAATGAATGTTGTCTAAATAAATTAGCACAGTCATTGCTTCAGGCCTTAAAAATCTATTAATACTTTCAATATCTGATTTTTGAAATAATCATGCCTTCTTCTTACAAACCACAAGCCTGAAACTGTGGTCAGGCTATGAGTTAATTATGCTTGCGAGCAGCTCTGGATTGTACAACTGAGAAATCTGAGGCAACAAAAACTTAATTGGCTTTTCCAAGGACATCCAGCAAACCACTGCCAAAGCCAGGCCCTGAACCCAGGGGAGCTGGGGCTTCCTCCCTGCATTCAGTGCTTCTTGCACTTCCAGCTGCTAATAAAAGCAACACCATTGGGTAAGAAGTGCTCCTGAAGGGCATGGTTTTGACTCAGCAATATCTGGTGTGGAGGGGAATATCTCCCCAGTGACAGTCCATCAATGGTAATTGATGAGCCTGGCTCCTGACACAGATGTGCTGTATCTGATCACCCCACCCCTGAACTCCTGCTCTGACAGACAGCCTTTTATTTGTTTGGAGAAGAGAGGGTCATGTTATGGCCCCTTGTGCCTCAATTTTAGCAGCTGAATGGACCTGCCATCTCATTCTGCTTCTTTTTGACCATCTAACTCACTGCGTTTAAGATTGTTCTATTCATTTCCCAATGCACTTGCTCATCAAAAGTTAAACAGTCTTTGTTTTATCTGTTGAAGAAGGCAGTAATTAGTTCCCCCACGCTGACTCTAAGTGAGATTCAGGACAGGGCAAGGTAACCTTGTCCCCAAAACTGCTGGCACAAACACCCCCATTGCCATGTACAGCTCTAAAATGATAGACCACCTTGGAGAAAGAGATTTCTTTCCACTGTACAAGCAATTGAGTGAGCATCCCCAGGGCTCCTAGCTAAACATCTGTGCTGAATAAAAGCTGGGGGGAAAAGATGCAAGGTTGGCAAGGATCGCTGCAGCCCAAGCAGGTGCCCAGGGACTGCTTTGTGGAAGGACAGTGCTGGGAGCTCGACTAACAAGCTGTTGCCTCTGCCTTGGCAAATCCAGAAGCGGAGAAAATGTCATAGAACTGGCCTATCAAAATGATAAAGCTGAAAAAGCTTCCATGAAGCCAGAGCAAAACAGAAACTCAAGCTGTTGACAAAATGCTTGAAGGAGCCTGCTAGGACCAGAGCCTATGAGCATGCTGAAACCTGGGGAGGGAAAAACACTGGTCCCATCCCACTGCACTTCTCCTGGTCTGGTCAGGGAAGTCCCTCACATATATTTGAGGTTTTGTTTCTTTCAGACTGATTATTAAATTCCAAGTGAAAATCACACATTAGCTCCTCTGACCACTGTGGAGACCATTCCTCCTTAGCTTACCACCAACCTCCCTGCTGAGAGAGTAATTTTGCCAGTGCACCCACATTATTCCCCAGCACGCTGCCATGCACCCACCTGAAATGGTCACTTGTTGATATTTTATACTTTTTCAAATAGATTCGCCATTAGTATTTTCCTGCTTAGCCATCACTTACCCAACACAGGTAGCTCTACCTCACCCGTAAATCACTTCATCCAGATCTGAATATTTTTCACTCCCCAGTTTATCAGTATCTTCTGAGACTGGACTTTAACCATATTTTAGTAGTAGTCTCCACTACAGCCTCTGAGGATTACTTTGAAATTATTAGGGGAAAAACAAAAACAGAAAAAAATCCCCAAAACCCCTTGTGGCTGTTGCAAAGCCCCTAGCTTCACTTAATTCCTTAGGATTATGAAAACCTTTGAAACTAAACCCTCAAAGACCTCCTCTTGAGAGAAGGAAAATGGAGTTCAGCGTGGCATCTCTGACCCAGAAGCTCTGGTTTGATTCTTTAGGATCCTTGAGCAATGCACAGATTCAGGTCCTCAAAAAATGTAGATGCTTGAAAGTCCACTGAATCCTAAAGTAAAAGGAAGAGTCTAGCTGCTTTTGAGGATTGTAGCTTCAGGGTCTCTGTGCATCACCCACCCAGCTCAGAGCTGTAACCAACCTTGCACAGATTTTGAGATTAAGCAGTTTCCCAAAAGGTTAACCAAACCAGTAAGTTCTCCAGGGAGTCACCTTGGTGGCAGGATGGGGTACCATGAGGAAGGAGGACATCATTCAGGCACAAAGAACTGAGATAAGAGGTGAAATGTCCCAATCTGTGTTAAACTGGACAATGCAATGTTCCCTTCTGGCTTTAAGCACTACTACTCTGTGAATCTGTAAAATGGAGCTATCCCTTCCCATAGAGCTATTCAAAAAATACAGATTACCAGGCAGGAGATGGTAAAGTAATCAGGACTTCTCTAGATATGTGAGATAGTTAGATTGACTGCGCCCTTGCGAAAGCAGCAGAATCATTTTGTGCAGGACTGGTGATAAATTGAATGAGAAGGCTCATGCAGCCCATCTATTAACAGCTGGCCTCTGCAAAGGCTGCAGCAAACAAATGCTGTGAATGAAGTCATGAGATGATCTCTTTTCACAGAAAAAAGAACTTCTCTCTTTCTCTTTTTCCCTTCTTTTATACTGAGGTCTATCGAAAAGCAGATGTACTGGCAGCTTTTCTAAAGCAGTTGTTTTTCAGAAACGCTAGCTCACTCACCTGTTGGCTCATCAGCTTATTGGAACTGGGGTTAAATCTAGGAGATGGAAAACAAAAAAAAAACCAACCTGAAAGTACTCTGAACATACACTAGGACAAATGAGGAGCATCAGATGGCAAAACAGACTATATCCAATGTCAGCTCTCCCCTCCATACTCTTTCTGAGCCAGCCAATTCCCTCCAAACGACAAAAATACATGCTATTTTTGCCTTCCTGATTAGGTTGTTTCAGTAAATCCCACTTCACAAACAGACCCAGATCGCTTTAATTAGCTTTGGCACATTGACAACAAGAGGGAAGAAAACACCACAGGACAGTGCTGTCCGGACACACATCGCCAAGCAGTGACAAAAATAAACCATTTTGCTACATAACGGCTAAGTGCTTCATGACTGCCTGCTTTTATCCCTGTAAGCCTTCTACCTAGCTGCTGAAATTAGTCTGACCAATCCATCACTTAACTGAACAAAATCTATTTTCCGTCTCTTACTAGTAAAATGTCCTCAGCCCAGAAAAACCAGTGGCCATTTGGAATTGGTTTTTCTTTGATATTTTTTTGGGTTTTTTCCTCTTCACAGTCTCTCCCTGGTTCCTACATCCCATAGTATATTTTATCTCCTGCCTGTTCAGGGCAATCTGGTCATTGCTAGGCAACATGTCATCATAAATATTTCATCTGCAGAGGAGTGTTCAGAGCTGCGGCCAAAAATCTTTATCTGGAGCTGCTTCCCCAGTCCTTTTTGCTCAGGGGTGCACATGTGCAGCAGCGCACACTGGCTCTGGGCATCACGCTTTAAAGGGATGACCAGGGCTAAGGCAAGCCAGGAGCATCTCTAGGAAGGAGCGTGGGCTTCTCACCCAGCATTATACCCAACTCAGTGCACAGGAATTGTTGCAGGCTGCCCTTCAGTCACAGCAGCTGCAGAAAGCTGGTGTTGTACCCTGCCCTGTGCCATGTCAAGGGGGAGAGGGAGGTGGAGGACTGGGCTAGATGTTGGCCCTCAGAAGTGGGTTTTAACCATTCAATAATTTTGTGCACATGTATGCATAGCAGGGAAAACTGGGGTGGGAAGACAGAGGATGGGTGCTTGTAGATCAGCACAGGGTTCCTGACCTCGCTGTGAACACTAAGCATCTTGCAACAAAGGAAAACAAACCCAAAAGCGATTGTGCAGTGCTATAGGCATGTTCATCATTACTTGCAGGACGAGATGGAAAACCTATCCCAAAAGAGCCATATCTTCATAACTTTCATTCCCTCTCTCCTTCTCCTCAGAGAAGAATCCTACCTGGAAGTTATCATCTGAGAAACACCAGCAACTGAAGCTCTGGACCTGACTGAGTAGCTCTTGCTGGAAGGTTGCATCATTTTATCAGTAAAGCCTTAACTGTGGAGAGACTTCTTGTGCAGTTGTCTGTCACACTGTCACTTCGTCATGGTTACCTTATCTAAAATGAACCTTGCCTGCCTGTCTTTCCATGGCTCTATGGCTCATTATTGCTGCTGTAAGAACTAGTGAATTAGTATTAGGAGCCTAGCATTAAAGTAGGATCACTTTACCTGATGGGCTGCCTGTTTTCTCCACTGTGCCTGCAAAATTGGGGTCCAGAATCCCTGGTGACCCCCAGAAGAGTTTGCATTGGCTGGTCCCTGCTTAGAGGCTGTCTGTGCCCATGGTACTACAAGAAAGCAGACATGTGGTTACCTCTTTATGGCAAACATCACCAACATGTGCCAAAGAAGGTGCACTAAGAGAGTGTTTTGGGTTGCAAAGGACAGCCTGGGGGTAAGAATTACAGCATCTTGGAAGACACATCAATAAGATGCAGCTGTTTGCAGTTACTGCTGATTTTTGTAATCACCAAAGGGATCCACCTTAGGTCCCACTGAGGTTTGGACTCAGGCTACTGTAGGATCCAGTGCCTTACACAGAAATATCCTTTCTACTGTATGTAAAGCAAAGTGTTGCTGCCCTAAAAAGCAACCTATCTGTTCATTCACACTGGTAACTTATCCATCACTCCTTCAACTCATGATCTGGAAAAAAGTCATGGCACCCTGGAAGATCAGCCCTATCTCAGAGCAAGATGAGCACCTCCCTCCCATGTTTCTTGACAAGACCTGGTGTGATCAGCCAGGATGTCTCCTCCAGGCTGCTCTGCAGTAAAGCCCCTCTTCAGCCTCCCTGCAGGACAAGCTACACCTTCAAGGCACTCGCTTGCCTAAGATTTTCTCAATGCATGGAAGAGCAGTGAGAACTTGTAAGATTAATAGAGTACTCTTGTTGAACCAAATACAACCTTAAAACAAATGCCCTACAGCCACTGTCTAATGCTCACACCTCGATGTTAACAGCAGTAAAGACAAGGGCAGGGAGGAGTGTTGAATTTATCTCTTTTCTTTCTTCTTGCCCTATGAGATGAACTTGTGGCTGTTTATATAGATCTGCTGGTGCAGAATTTTGCCAACCAGAAGGGCAAGCTCAGCTCTTGGTACATGCTGCCTCCCATGGGAGTAGGAAAACAATTACTGAGGCAACAGCACTGTACCTCTGATTGGGGTGCTTTCATCACATCTGCCTGTGATCATCAATCAAGATTTTTATTTCTTTGCAAGTCAAGAAGTAGGTGAAGTTGGAAGAACTCCTCTGGAGATAGCGTTAGCTGAAAGAAGCAAGCAAGGTATGAATATATTTCCAAGTATGTGGGAAGCATAATGATTTCTGATCAAAACCTCAATGTTTTGTAGCTCTGTGATTTTTTATTTTAAATGCTTTAGGGGAATTTTATTGCCAGATGAAGGTGCCCAATACTTAGGCATATAGAAGGGGTCTTATGCAAAGACATGTTTTCATTAAGTTGAAGTTGTAGACACAGGGAATTGATACTTTACCACTATCTCCTAAGCTCTCAAGGAGAATATCAGTGCAGTGATACCTACTGGTTGTCCCTAGATAAAGAGCACCAGCTGATCTCAGTCTAGCTAAGAGGAGCCAGCTCATTAATGAGAGTATTTCACCCTTGTCCACAGGAGGTCAAGATCTTGAAATGGCAGCACCACAGTGAACATAGGGAGAGCGCTGAGGCTGCCCTAAGACATGACTCACTTATGCTACAGAAAAAAACATCTCCAAGCGTGGGCTTTTGATGTGGCCAGAAAATGCTGGCTGGACCACCTGGGACCCATATAGCACTAGGCAGGCTTGCAGGGCTCTTGCAGGCTGCTGAGGAGGTGGCTGTGCAGGCAGAAACCACAAGGGACATGCTGCTTGCTCTGCTAAGCTTTACCCCTGAATTTGATGATGTTAACAACTAAAGTTGTAAGTCTGTACTTCTGGTCCATCGTTAACCCTGCCAGTCTCCCTCCTCACCTTCCTGAGGCAGGCAAGGAGTGCAGGAAGATGTGTCAAGATGGCACAGCCCAATGTGGTTCTTCTTTGTAGTCTTTTGTCTTTACAGTTTCAGTGATGAGCAAAGGGGTTGTTAGACCTCACCACCATGTGCTTAATATTAAGCGAAAGTGTGTCTCCACGGTGCAAAGTTGCATGAGGAAGCAAAGTAGTCCTGTGAGTGACAAACAATGCATGTTAACTTCCAGGGAGTTCCACATGCATGCAGCTCAAATGCCAATAGTGCAGATACTACTCAGCAGAGCACTGAATTATGCTGCATAAACACAGCCACGGTGACAGCAGTAAAATGTCAGAGACCCAGGCAGCTGTGAAGCTGAGACAGGCTCCTCTCAGTCTGCTGGCTCACGCTGAGGGACAGGGGAACTGAGACCTTGAGTGCGAGGAGAAGCTTGCAATGCTATCCTTATTTGGGTAAGTACATGGATGGCATTTCTATCATGGGGTTCACCTTGTCTTGGGTGTGCTCTAGTGGTAGGAAATTACCTAGAGGAGTCATAGTAATCCATTAGTCCATGGAGGGACTCTTGGGATTAATTGTAATCAGCCAACAAGACTCTCCTTGTCCAGCATCAGTCAAAGGCAAATTTGATTGTCTGATTAGTTTCAAGAATTTGTCAAAATTATATCTGGAGATCCTGAACTTCTTTGAAAAGGACAAGTCCGTTAACAGAACTTTTTTTTTTTGTAATTATATAAGAATGGTTGCACTCACCTGAATGAAACATCAGGTTTTCTCTGGTTTCTGTCCGTAAAACTGGTCAGCAGAAGCAGCATTTTGTATAGGAAGAGAGGAAATATTTCCCTGTGTTCTTTCACCTTTAGGCAATAGTAGTGTATATGGTTCTTTGGGCAATTTTTAAGTATTTATTTTTAATGGTTCTTGGCAGTTTTTTTCTGTTCAGGAATATTTTTACCTTGACATAATCCTGTGGCAGCACATTCCACTTTAAATACGTGTGCAAAGTGCTTATTTGTTTAACTCTGCAATCTGAGAATTTCATTTGATATACGCTTGTTCTTCTGCTGCAAGAATAGCGAATAATTGTTTCCTACTCACCTTCCCCCTGGCAAACTTTGCTACAATTCCAGTTCTCCACTGATTTTTCTGTGACGCTCTACTGTCACGTGGACGGGTTGATCTAGCCACGCTTAACCTAGCTAGTGCAGGTATCAGCAAGCGCTGACAGCGAAGGCATGTTGATGTTGCCATAGGTCAGTAGACTATGGGTTTGTATAGCTTACACAACTGTCTGCTCCATTGGAACTCATTGTTTTCCACAATGGATACATCAAACCTGGCATCGATATGCCTCCCAAGATTACAGACTATTTCCATCAGATAAGGACAGGAGTCTAGTTCAAAGAGTCACTCTTTTAGTAATGGTGGCTGAGATGTGAATGTCTAGCTGATATTTGGAGATTCAAACTGAATATTGACTGCTAACAGCATCTCAACATGGGAACTGTACACTTTGAAAAGCCCTAATTTTCAGAAGTCCCTGACGACTCTGTGCTATCCTTTAGCTGACTTTAAAAATGAATTCAGCCTGAAAGTACTCTGCAAGCACACAGCCTATTGCCACCACTTCACCCCACCCACCCCCGCCCCATACAACACCAAGAAGAATTAAAGACACTGGTAGATTTTTGCCCCAGTCAATCATATATAACATGTAGTATAGGGTTGAATCCCTGCTTGGCTACTTCTGTATTGTCAGAGGCACAACTGAAGTCAACACTTAACTTTGCAGAGCGAGTCAGTCTTGAAATATCCACAGCAATCTGTATGTTGTCACACCTGCAGTTAAATGCCTCCAGATAGTAAGGGCAATTGAGGGCTGAACCCATCCTGTTTCTCAGCTGGAGAAGCCAGTCATGAATCATCACAGCTTAATGAATGCTGTGCTGAGGATTATGCATGGATGCAGGAGGCAGCATCAAAATTCTCTGCCAGAAATGAACCGATTATTTGGATTTTTCATTTTTTTGAAAGATGCAAATGAAGCCAGTACTACCTGGCCCCAGAGTTCAGAAGAAAATTTTTGTGTCAAGGTTTGGGTTATGTTGTAACATTTGAGTTGGGAGGGCAGTCTCACCTGCTGCTAACATTTTGTGACGGTGAAATAAAGACTTACAATGAGGTCACTATCCACTAGAATATCTGTTTAAATTGTCACCTTTAATTAAATCATTTCATGTGTTTGGAGGACCAGCCAGTTCCAGTACAGTCTCTTTGAAGGGATCTTTTCCAAATATTAGACCATTAGACAAATGGTTTCATTTTATGCCAGCTGAGCTCAACTCTCAGGAGAAACACAAGAAACTTTTTGTTCTCCCTAATTATGGGGCGCTGGGAATGACATGTGGAGTTGCTGAGTGAGACATGCCATGTGATGCAGGCACCTCAGGAGAGGGTTGAAGAAGGACGCGATCTCTACTGTGCAGCATCTTTTCCCTTTTAATAGGGTAGAACAGAGAAATTCTAGATGGAAAAGTCCCCCGTTCGTTCTGTGGTCCATCAATCTGTCTGGTCTGGAGTCATCCTGATATCATCTCCAGTGGTTTTGTCCTTTCCAGTTTTATGTCCATTTCAATCAGCTTTAAGAATATTCCTCCATTGACTTCTCCCAATCACTTCAGATTAATTTGATTTTATCTCACCCCACGAGTGATTTTCTTCCTTTCTCTAAAGAAAAACCAAAGCAGGGCAGTTTAGGGGCCTATGTTGGCCAGGAATACATAGGATAAGAAAGGCATTAAAGTACTGGAGTAACTGAGAGAGCTCAAAGATAGTATCAGGGGAGCAGAGAGCTTATTCCCATGACCTTCTCTCAGGCCATCTTTGTCTTCAGTATTTCCCAAGTTCCTCTTGGCTGTGGTGGCTGAGTTTCTCCTCATTGCCCCAGCAGACCAACAATATTTATCAAGGATTTGTGGCTCAGATAGCTGACAAATGCAGAAGGTCAGGAGGAGGGGGGGAAAAAAACCTGCTTTCTATTGCACTGTGGAGGAGGGGTGGCATCCTCACTGCTAAGGTGAACAAGACCCAGAAAACAAACTGACTTCCAGGAGGAGAAAAACATCCTTATTTGTTACAAGAAATCAAAAACCTCTTTAGCCACATCAGTGGAGAAATGTCCAAGTGTTCTCTTTAATCCTTCTTAATCATGGTGTTGCTGATTAACATTTGAATAGAGTTTCTAATTAGAAAGAAGAGACACACACAACCTCACCCTGCTGAGGAGGTGATTCTCAGCTCCCACCACTCATTCCTGCATATGCTGTGCTGATTAAAGCTTGAATGGGACAATGATTAAAGAGGCCACTGCCACTTTGCGACCTTTCAATAGCATAGCTACATTCAAGGATTTATTTTCAACTAAGACTTGAATAAATGTTTTGCAAATGTGAGCCACTCCTGCCGAATGGGAAGAGCTTTTAAACACTTCTGAAGCACCTTGTACCTTGCTTTATCGAACTGATCTCTGCCTGTGTAGAACATGCCCTGTTTGACCATAATGCATTTAAATTAAGATCCTGGTTTAAGCATATGTATTTCACCTGTTCATCTACTTCATTATTCAAAAAGCAGCTGAAGCCTGGTGAGAACCTGAAAAGTATGCTATTGAAAAATAAATTCTACCTTCTAGGGCAGAAACGTTTTGTTTCATTTTTCCTATCCATTATACAATTAATTACACTTATTAATTTGCAGTAGGCCTAACTGAAGTCAGGAATCTGTTGTGCTAGGAACTATCCACATTCAAAGCCCATAGGGCTAATCTCTTGGGAGCTTTTGATCTCTGCTTGAGTCAATGATATCAATCCTACTTAGAAAGACTGTTTTTCTATGCCTATGCCCATTATGGAGGTGGAGGACAAAACGCGACTGACCCAAGCCTTGTTGGAAATGGGTGTATAGCCACAAACTTGCTAGGATCTCGTGGTTACAGAGCCCTGGCAGATGAATTCCTGCTGCAACAGCATAAAGCAGCTAGAGCCTCTAGCTGGTTTGCTTCCTATCTGCCAAAGCTTCTCTCCACTCAGCTTAGTACTCCAGCCTCTTCTGCTCACAGGTCTGTATCTTGCAACACGTGGAGATGTTGGCTTTGAAGAAGGCTGCCAGAACTGGATTGAGTGCAACTGAGCTCCAGGTCCATGTTCCCCTCTGAGGAGGAGGCAACATCTTAAAGGACTGCAGCAACATTCACATAAATCCATCTTTCATGTACCTTTCTCTCCCGAAGATGCTGACTTAGGACATTGGGAGACATCCTGCTGAACAATGTATTATGAGCCTATTTTTTGCCATAGATATTAAGTTAGGTAAAGAGAAATGGACGGTGTTTTGTGACCTGCAGTATGTGGAACAGGTGCTTTGTGGGTCCTTCTGTGCTAGATTCCTTTTGTTGTCTGCATTTTCCTAAACAGAACTGAAAAATCATCCTTTGTGCAGAATTAAAGATATTTTCATGAATGGGATCTTGAAAATATTTTCCCTCCAGGTACTGAAAATTAGGCTTTGTGATACAAATGGACTCATTATGAGGAGGCACTGAGCTCTTGTAGCTTGAAGTCATTACCAGGCCATGTGCAACAGAGGTGGAAGCAGGTGAAAAGGCAGAGGCAAAGCTTGCAGTGCAAGATCAGTGGATCTGATTCAATCATCAGGGAGAATTTGAGATATTTTAAATAGAGCTATGGAAGGAAGCAATCTTGAAGGGATCCTTTACTTGAGAAGTATCTTTTCTGTAGTGCTGGGACATAGCCACCTAAATAGGGAAAAAAACAGGCAACCAACCGGCTTTTCTTTTTCCAGCCCATCACAAAAGCAACTTGGTCATATGTGTTTGGTCAGTGAATTGTGACTGGTAGCACTAGAGAATGGATGTTCAGCTCTGTGCTGGAACTGCCAGCTGTGCCCACTCCACATGAAAGCTCAGCAAAAGCAGAGTCAGCTCCATATTCCACCCTCTCCCCGTTTGTAAGCAGATGCTAGTAGTATATACACCTCTAAGGTACATCTTGGGGTGTCCTAACCCCTGAGCCTGCTCTGAAAAACTCATGCGCAGCTGCACGTCCAGAAATCCTCCCTTGACTCTGCAATGAGGTCTGATCCTGTAGATGCCGGCACAGGTGGAACCACCAGACAGCAAAGACCTCGACAGTAAATAATGGTGACTCGTGTCTTTGCCATTTATTTTGTCTGGCATCCAGAGTGGTTTACTGAGTTACACACTATTTCTGATGGCAATAAAATGAGTATTGTCTGAGTCTGAGAGTCTGTATCACCAGATCAAGCTGTACTCAAGCACGGCCCTCAGCAACAAATCCCTCCAAGGAAATGTCCTAAACTGACTAGGAAGTGACCTTTATGGCACAGAGACTCCTCTGCTGTGAAGCCTATCAGGACCTGCCAGCCACATCACTGAGGCTTATTAGAGAGGGAGACAATGCTCTCTTGGTCTGGTCCATCACTTGGTGCCACAGGAGTTCCAGGTGGCCTCAAATGTCTGCAACTGTCAGAGAAAAATAGAAAATTGTTCAATTGACTTGACGTTTAACTTTCCACAGCAGCAGCATGGGATGAAGGTAGAGAAAGAAAGAGAAAAGAGAAAGGCAGGGGAGGAAGGGCACAATTTGTTGAAAGATCTTTTTTGAAGGAAGAAGCAAAAAGCAAAATGAGGTGGCACCCACTCATGTTTACAATTATCTGCAGAAGCCTGGGTTCACGCACTCCAGTAATGATCATCGTATAAATGCAAAGACATCTCTGCCATTTAGCAGCTGTTTCCTAGATTTCAAGATAACTTGTTCTTATGGGCTAAGGACTGACAAGCTCTCGCAACAGAAAGTCATGCAAAAAGGCTTCTCCTTGGTCTCTGCCCATCTCCTGAGAGTTTTGCAGCCCTGCTAATTAGATTTGCATCCAGACTTCCAGCTCCAGGACTGCTCATGCTCAATGGCCAAGTCGAAAAAAGGAGTTTAGAGACACCTTAATACATTGGAAACACAACCTCTTCCAGATCTTCTCCTGGGAAACTAGCAGTGACAGCATTCTGCTTACCCAGAGAGGCCCTACTAACCTGCTACAGGCAGATGAATCCCCACTGTGACATCTCATGGAAGGGCAAAAGTATGCTCAGTACATTTCCTCCCCCAGTGTATGTGGCTTTATGTGTCCTGCTGTCTCTGATTAAAATTCAAAATTCCCAGTGATATCTTTCCCCTCCCATTAATTTCCTAATGTCCCAGCTCTTCCAGGATTATGCCCTGTCAGGACCAAGGGCTATTCTTGGACCACTCTGCTTATCACACCCAGTAACAGCAGCCTTCACTAACAGCTCCTACTGCTGCAAAGCAAGGAGGGCAGGAAGGAATGATTTCCCAAGCTAAGGCAAGGAGAGGAGAGCTGTGGCTCTATTCAGATGATCTCGCTCCAGAGAACAGCATCCAAGATACAGCAACAAAGCAGGGGAAGAGAGTTTGGAGCTTAACGCTTCTGAAGTTGAAATCACCAGCAGCTGAGAAATTGATGGAGCAGTGAAAAGTTGCTCGCTTCCAACTAGAAATAAGGAGAGTTTCAGGTGTGTGACAAGGTGGTCTTGACCACTTTGCATTCATTATTCATGCAAGGATCCTTTTAGTGACAAACTCACTCTGTTTAGGAAGGAACGTTTCCAGCCCATGCTAACAGGGCACCAATTTACTGTCCACTGGCACTGGTCGGGTGAAACCTTACTTCTAAAAGGAAAAAATAAAGTGGCATATAATGTAAAGAACAAAGTTGAGCATTGAAGGCTAGTGACTCAAACACGATATATATTCAAGTGTCATAACAGAGCAAGAGTGGAGCAAATTGCTACAAAATGCAGGACCTGGTAGGTAGCAGCAGGATATCTGAGACAAAGCTCACACAGTGATTTTAACAGGTTTTGAAACCTGCTGCCATAGTTTGTTTTTGATTGCTGTGATTTTATTTGGGTTCATTGAGGTGTCAGATACTGAGGCTCTTAGTGGAGGTGAGGGGTATATTCAGCTTATGCTCATCATACAACCAAACCAACAATAACCTAATAAATAATAACTAATAAAACCAGGGTTTAATTATGTGAAACCCCGAGCATGTTATGAAAACAGCAATCCTCCCAGGAGCAGAAGCAGCCAGAGGAAGGATGAAAGAAAAGGATCTGCAAGAAACTAGTGTTATAATAGCTGCTTTTGCTGCCATTTCATGGAGCTTCTTGGGGGAGAGGTGTCACGGTCAACTCGCACGTTACTTGGTACAAGACATTAAAAACACAAAACAATGCTTTAAAAATATCTGGAAGAGGATTACAGGTACACCAGAGAAAATGCAAATGAGTGCACCTCAATGCAGGGGAGCGTTTTTATTAAATCTAAGCACAGTTGGTCAAAAATCCTTGTGTAAGGGCTTTTCTCTTGTTTCCTAGCTCTAGGTAGGCTTGGATGCACAGCGGGAGGATATGTTTATTTTGCTGGAGGCACGCTCCAAGACAGAAAAGGGGATGTGATCAAATGCCTCCAAATCCTGGCCTTGGAACGTGCAATTCCCAGGCTTTGGTATTAGAATAGAGCTTAATATGCAGAAAATAATGTTTTGGGTTTTTTTTTAAAAAAAAGTAGGTCCTGACTGTAATTAAAACTGGACCTAATGTCAGGAGAAGATGAAACTAAAGTTACTGTGGGTGATCCTATTGCACATGGGATCAAGATTTTCTCTCCCACATGCCTCGTGCCATCAGTTGAGTTTTGCAGCTCTGTTTCTTGCATCATAGCAGCCAGGACGGCCAAGAGGTCCAGGTTCTGCCTGACCCTGCTGCTAAGCTTTGATGCAGGAAGGTAACATTTTTATTCCATGCCACTTTACCAGGCACGCTTTCAAACCTAATTAAGCTTAGCGTTATCATTGTTTTTATCACATTAAGATCCCACTTGGCTCTCAGCAGCGCAGACCACAAAGTCAACACTGCATCTTTAAACAGAAACAACAGATTTTGGTTCAATTAAAAATTCATTAAAATGTAAATTAGTTTGTAGGTTTTTTTTCCTTCTTATGCCTATTCAGTGTGGCACTCTAATGGTGCAAAGCATTAAGGAGAGGTTAACTCTGAGCACAGAGACAAATTGCTCTCCATATACTCTCCTACTTAAGTGATCTTTGAAAAGAATTTAACCCTTTTCCCTCATCCACTAGAGTTTCCATCTTATTCCAATTCTTTGTTATGATTTTTCTTTATCATGGTTTCTTAAGTTAATTCTTCTAAACTGAAGAATTGACCTTATCCTGCAGCTTTGCTTTCCCTTCTCCTTCGCAATCCTCCTACAGCTCTCAGGGAATTATTTTTCCCAACAAGACCTATCCTGAAAGCCAGTTGTTTCATCCCAGACCCTGTTAGTTGTGCCAGAATAAATTTCTTAGATGTTTCCCTTCCAGCTGCTGCACAAGATATGGTGATTTAACCACATATTTATTAAATCATTTGTCGTTTCTAATGTGCTATGAAACCACGTGTGAGCATTATTATTATTATTTTCCTTATCGTTGTAAACTCAGTTGCTATTGCAAGTTCATTAGGTGTCATTAATTGCTAGCAACACGTTCAGAACGTATGGTAAATGCAATTTAATTGAGAACTAATTAACTTGTTATAGTTATCTCATTACATGCCAATTAAACTTTTTAACATTCCTTTTCAGTAGATAAAGGAACAGTTAAAATCCCAGGGACAAAATTCAGAGCTGGTGTAAGTGGGGGGTGGCTTTGCTGCCTTCATCTGTAATGTGTTTGCTAACAAGGGGTTTGCTTTGCATCTTGCATTTTTGTAAGATTAAGGGAAGCCAAGGGAATTCAGGTTAATTTAGTGTGCCTCTGAAGAGGTTGAGAACTTGCAAAAAAAATTGCATCTGATGGTGGTTTTATGTTTCATGAGAGGAACTGAAGGACCAGGGCCAGGGTTTTCTGCTCTGCAGCTGAATCAATCTTCAGGTTTTGGTAAAGTAACTTCCATAATTTTCCCCACATCTGCAAATTATATTGGGGAATATTTACATACCATGCCCAACCCAGAGTCCTTGCAAAGGCATCCCTTGATCGTGGGCTTTGGATTGGCATCTTTGTGCTACATAATATCAGAGGACTCTCTCCAAACAAACTCCAGCTGATCGCACACAAGAGAGTTCAAGGCAGCATGATTGACTGTACCTGCCCCCTACCAGCTCTGTGATCAAATCACATTTGCTTAGTTTATGTTTCTCCCCTTTCTCTGCATGAAAGTGTCAAGCAAACAAAGGAGAGAGAAGTAACAGCGGGAAAAAAGCAAAGCCATGTGAGTGCTAAGTGCTTCCCAAAGACACAAAATAAGCAGCTGGGAAAAAAAACTGGGAACAATATTGCCTTTAATCTCTAGGATAACCAGGTTCAGTCATCTTAGATGTTACCGGTAACATCTTTGGCTTTAAAAAAAAAAAAAAAAGAAAAAAAAGAAAAATCAACCTGCAGCTGAACCATTAAGTTCACAATGTCACTATAATGTTGGCTTCAAAACCAAAACAAAATCTTTGAAAAAGAGAAGAATTCAAGAGGCTCTCATTAAAGTGAGAGGTAACTATTCTGGCACTATTGAAGTGAAGTATAAAGTTGCTAAAGGGATTGATGATTAATTTCTCATTTATTTGCTCATTGCAATAATTGTGTGAGAAACTAGGAAGATATGTGAAAGGACGAGGGGGCAGGTTCAGTGGCCAGCTACACAAGGCTTTAACCTAAGCAACTTTCACCACATAAAGGAGTGGCTGCTACATGGGTTGGGAAAAGAAGTCCAAGAGTGCCTCTATTCTGCCACTGGTATCTCAGTGCCGCCGAGCGATCTCACATAAATTAAAGCAGTTTGGGATGTAAAGCAGAGTCAGCATGGACCTACATCTTTTGTCAGGGGGCAGAGTCATCCTTTAGTCCAGGCGCTATTGCAGGCTCAGGGTGTTGATTCATCTACAGTGAGAGCAAACCATGCTCTGTAAGAGCAAGTTTATATGAAAAAGTGTCAGGATAAGGAAAACAAGCTAGAGTAGGGAGGCAGAGCAAGCTCTTTGTATCCTTTGAGGTAAAGCAAAGGAGCGCCTATGAAGATGAAACTTAATTTAAACCACAGTTAAGAGTATTAATATGATACCCATTTCACGCATTTTTACCAATAAGGGCTATAATACAAAAAAGTGGCTGAAGAGGCTTTTCTCTCAGAATTTCCTAACCAACTTTGTAAAGCCGAGAAGGCAAGAGTCTTCTGGAGACCTTTTCTGTTCTTAGTTTGCTGAATTCATATGTTTATGTACGTCTTCCACAACCATCATCATTTCAATAGATACCATTCCTGAAGTGGAAAGGGTGGGTGTGATGTAGTCTTACGGAGTACTAGTTACTAGTTACTAGTACATAGCAGAAGCCTCAAGAACTCTTTAGCAATTGTATCCAGGATGTGCTAAGATGGCAATACTTGCACGGTGAATGTGTTTTTACTATGTGCTTTTATGATGTTTTCATTATATGTTTTTATTATGTGGTTATAAGCTGCTAGAATGAAAGCAGGAGCGATAAAGCTTGATTGATTATTATATACCCATACATAACCGGAGATTATTTTTTTTCCATTAGGCATCTGTGAATGACAGACAAGTTTGATAGGGATATCAGTCCAAGCATTAAGTCCATTACTGGAGAAATTAAATCCAGTTCCTCAAGCCAAGTCAATGCTGATGCTTCTGAGACTTTTTCAAGTCACCAGCCCCTCAGCTTTGCACAGATGAAGAAGCAATTAAGAAACTTAGTGCCCTGTGTCCCAACAGATCCCAAGGAACAGGGGTTTACCCCTTTTGAAATCCTCAGACGTAAAGCAGCAACTAATTTCAGAAATAAAATGGGGTTGCCCAGGCTTTTGATTAAGATCTTGTTTTGGATGAGGACCAGTTTAGACATGAGAGTCGAGAACTCTCATGTGAGACTGTGTTTTCATTTAGGGCTTAATGTTTTGTGATCTGAAGGGTCTGATGAGTGCTAATGAGTACCCTGTGTTCCCTCTTGCTCTCCCCATGGCAGGGTGCAGCCTCCTGCTCCATTGCTGCAAGTCCTGCTGCACCATTCCAAAATGAAAGCGAACCACTTCAGTAGCATCTATTTATCGTGGCCAAGGTAACAGAGAGCTGCGGAGGCTCAGTACCTCACAGAATCAGGCCTTTCACTGAGTCTAGGCTTAATCTTTGTGCAGTTCCCTCGTGCAGTTGCCTCGTGCGATACTGTACTCCATAAACGTTTCCAGCTGCCAATGCAAGTATTCATCAGGTCGATGAACATTGCGACTTGCTTCAGCTGACGTAGATTCTGCCTTTTTTTGTGCTATATTGGAGACTTATTCTCTGCAATGCTTCTTTCATCGTTCACCTACCCTGGAGACAGCAGCTAGCTGAGAAATATATCTCCCAGGCATTTCAGTGCAAACGGAGCCTTTTCTCTAACAGACCTAAGATGGCCAGCAGTAACCAGAATACCCTGCACAGCCCCATGAAAGAAATGGCCAGACCAAAAGGAAAGCATGGTGTAGGTGTGCTCTGGGAGAGGAAACACCCTGGCTTTCAAGGAAATAAACCCTAGAATCTTCATGTAACTTATTTATAGAAATACACAAAGGAAACCTTTCTTGTTCCTCCAAATAAAACTCTCCAGTTCCTTGACTCTAATCATTCAATAACCTCACAGGGAGTGGAAGCATTTCCCCACGCTCTGCAGTTTTTGTGCCTTGTACTGTTGCTTCCTAAATATATGCCAGCATACCACTTACTGCAGCATGCAGGCTCATGATCTTTGCATGGCTTCTTCCCCTCTAGGAATGCCATAAATAATTCACTAGGTCAGGGAGGCTGTTACATGCCTGTGGTCTCTCTCCTACATGCTGGCTCTTTTTCTCTGTCTTACTCCTTCTGCATTTGTACAGAACACTTAAACCTGTCAGGAGTGTTACGTGCCATCTCCCCCTTCTGCTGGTATCACACTGTGCTAGGTGCAATCCGGCAGCAGATCAATCATTCATATTCCTCGCTACAGAGGACACTAATAATCTAAGATCAGAGCAAAAACCACATTTAGGCACAAGCTGCACTAAAATTTTCCTTCCCAAGGAACAGGCTCGCTGAACTGACAAATCAGGTTTCCAGAGAGGTGGGTTTTCGAGAGTGCAATGCTGCATAACCAGGATTGTGTGTTCAAAAACTTCCAATTTAGAATCCAGAAGGGGAGTACAATACTGAAAATATCCTGTTCTGGCTACTCCTAGTGTGACTGGGGTGTTTATAATGCCCTAAGAGCTTTTGGGATTGAATGTCGATGATTTTTTTCTTGGTGTTGGCCACCAAGAGGTGAGTTTTAGGCAAAATTCTGTTCTTGCTCCCACAGGAGGAGCTAATCTGGGAGCCATGCTCTCGCCTTAGCTTCTGGCTAGAGCTCTTTGGGGGAAATTTCTCTGCTCTAATTTACTCTTTCAAAATTCCCTTTATTTTGAAGCCTAAGCAAGTCACTCAAGCAGCTCTGCTCACCACAAAGGACACAAAGGACGAGAAATATTAGTATAAAAGAGGAGGGGAAAAAAAGCATTCATTATAGATGAGGGGCAAAACGACAGTCACTGTAGACAGAAATCAAGTGCCATTCTAGAGCTGAAATGAAGGCCTTTTCCATGGCAGTTTTTTAGCTTTAGCAAGAGATGGAGGGAAGAGAAAGTTACACTCTTTACATTGCCCCTTAAGATTTTGTCACTTTTGCTAAATGGAACATATTGTTGAAACTCATGTTTTCCTTGCAGAAAAGTTCTCATTTGCAAAAGACCATGTGTGCATGTGATATTTTTTTTTTCTTTTTTGTGGTTGTAATTACTGTTGTAATCTGCACATTTTGCAAAGATTTAGATCAAAATTTTCCCAAGGACCATAAGAAGATGAGGAAAAAGCAAGACAGCCTTCTTGTAGTTTTTCTCAGGTGTGCTCATCACTGAGGTGATAGATATTGGAGTGGTTAGCAGCACTGTCTTTTTATTTGGATGGCCTCAAAGGAGCATCATAAAGATTTCCTCTTCCTTATCTATTCTTGTGTAGTCTTCTCCAGGTCTTTTTTCACTTTATCTTCTTATAGGCAGGAACAGTCTGATATCTCAAGTTAATTTTGCAAGAAATCCCCTCCCACACTTCATGGTGCCCATACACAGCTTATTTCTTCTTCTCACACAGAGGATTGTTTATCCAAACTAGGCAGATTTACCTCTTTGACAGAGTTGTGCAGAGTAATTGGGTTTCTGTCAAATACAGGACAAGATTAATCAAACCAGCCATGTTGCAACTGGCCAAAACTAAAGTCAAATATGACCTCTGCTCTAAAGGTGATGAAACGCTGGCAGAATTACCATGATGAAGGTGTACTGCAGAAACAAACCTAAAAGAAATGCCACATCTTAGCTGCGTTGAACTAAGAGATATGATTCAAAACCAGATGAGGTTTCAATTTGTCATCTGAAGCCTAAATCTGTTTATCAAATGCTTAAAATCTACCATTGAAAATGAGAAATACTTAGCAGTTCAGAATTGTCTCAGGGAGATCTGTTGTTAAATTCAAAATATTGCTGACCATATGCAAGAAATGTGCATGCTTCATACATAACCAAGCACATGTGCATATTCTGAGTCACTGAAAATACAGCTTTGGCGATATTTCTTTATCGGGTGGGAAGAACAAGGGGAATGGCCTCAAGCTCCACCAGGGGAGATTTAGGCTAGACATTAGGAGGAAGTTTTTCACATAAAGGGTCATTGGGCATTGGATCAGGCTGCCCAGGGAGGTGGGTGAGTCACCTTCCCTGGAGGGGTTTAAGGCACGGGTGGACGGGGTCCTGAGGGACATGGTTTAGTGTTTGATAGGAATGGTTGGACTCGATGATCCGGTGGGTCTCTTCCAACCTGGTGATTCTATTCTAGGGTATAGGCTAGGGCAGATGCAGGGAACAGGGTGGGGAATTGGTACCTTTTTTTTGTTTCAGGACTGTAAGCAGAGGGTTGCTTTGTTCCTCTGATCACCGGGCAAGCCAAACCTTGCGAGTGCCTGTTTGCAGGTGAGGCTGGGGCAGCTTGGATCAGCCTGGAGTGCCAAATTGACCTTCTGGCACTCACACCTAGCAGTGAAGTTTCATACAGGTCGACGGAAACGCAGAAATCATCCACACTCTTCAAAGGTGGAACATCTTACAGCCCTTTCTCCTCCTGCTTTCTGCCTTGCGCACCACAGTGCAGCCTTCAGTGCATCAAGCATGAACAAAACACACCCAGGTCTGAGTGTCCCTCTCTCAAAAAAGTGGTGTCCCCCCAAAAAACGTGTGTGTGAGTGTGTTTACATATGTGCACACGCAGCACTGCCACCCAGTGGTTTGCTAACCACAAAGAGGGGGGGATGCAAACTGGTTTAGGGTTTTCTTTTCCCCAAAGAAAGTCATTAATGCGGTATAAAAACTTCCTACAAGGACATAGCTCTGCCTTCCCAAGATGGAGGTGTTTGGCTTGGAATGCATACACGGCCACGCTGTAAGATAGTGCCAGTTGTGCATCTGCAGATGGAAATACCAATATCTTAGCACTGGGTTCGGATAACAGGCAATTTGCAATTGTCACACATATTCCACCTTTTCCCTTGTTTCTACCTTTTCCTTTTTTGTGTGTATGTGGTTAATTGTGAGGGGGAGGACAGCAGACCTTATCTCTTGCGACTAGTGGTGGCAAAACTGAAAAATTGTTTTCATTACCAGGTGGAACGCTTTTCACATGCAAATTATCAATATCATGGTGAATGTGGCATTTTTATTAATGCAAACCAGCTTATCTGACCAAAAAGAGAGAAAGATCATTCTTGTTTTCTATCAAACACTTTGCTTTGACAATGGTGAGTTTTATTTGATGAAATGTTGCATGGATCACACCATTTTTGCAATTTACTGCAGGAGAGAAAGAAAGAGAAAGGATTAATGGATGGGGTTGGGTTTGTAGATTTTTGGGTGGGTTTGGAGTGGTTTTTTGTGGGTTTTTTTGGTTTTGCTCTTTTTCTTTTTAGGGCACTTCTCCTAAATGCCAGTCAAATGATGCCAGTTTACGTAAGCGTTTTAACTTCTCTTCTTCAACATCAAAGAAACTAATCTGATTTTATGATGTGAATATTTTTGTCTCTCTATTGTGCGCACTTCTCCTTCAGACACTGGGAAAATAAGGTCATGTTCCCTACTGAGTCCATCCTTTTCTATTGATTTTACTTTCTTAAAATACTAATAGACCTTGAAATTAATACAGTTCAATTTTCTTCTCCCTTCCTTGTGATCCACAAAAGCTTTTTTGTTGCTACTACGCTACTCTGTGTATAAAGAAGATGACAGACTTGGAGTTCTCCTTCCAATAACAAAAATCCCTGAGAAGAGAAACAATGAGGGTTTTGGTTGTTCCTCGAAGGAAAGCAAGGGCTCTCTCAGTCTAAGCGATGAGGATTAACGATGCTTCTTCAGTCAATTCAACGGAGAATGGGCTATAGGAAGTTATGGGCTCTTCTCACATGGCTAAATTCAAATTCACTGACATTAGGACACATCTAAATGCTTCTGCCATGTACTTCAGTGCTGTCTTCTTAAAAGCAAACATATTCACATCACTCTGCCTATAATGAACTTCGCCCAGCATTTGTGAGTCCTTTAGTAAGTCTCATAGCTCCTACAGGAGGCAGGTGAATGCACTTGAGCAATGGTCCTAGGTGCTTTGAGATCCAGCTGGAAGACTTATACTTGAGAGCAAACAAAGCCAGGTGAGGAACCTGACAGCTCTGGAAGCTCCTTGGTTATCACCAGTGGTTCTCTTTAATCCCTGAGCAAAATGGCTGTGAATTGCTGCTGAAGTGGTATTCTAGGATCCCTCACTTGTGCAGAGACCAGCAAGAGCATTCAGGAGAAGATGGGAAAGCATCAAACCTAGCGCATCAGCATCCCTCCCTCCTGCTAATGAACTTTCAGAGGAGGAAAAGAGACTTCATACCTCTCGGGAGTTGCCTGTCTTTTGCAGGAGGGACCAAGGGTTTCACTGGAGAAAGCACTAAGAGACAGGTTTGTTGCAAATAATGCAGCAATGAAACCTCGCGACCCTGGTTAATACAGGCTCTCATTTGTCATGCCCATTCATTACATCAGAGTACAGTTTAGTTGTATAAAATGGGCTGTAAACATTGTTCATTTTGGTTGACAGATATGATAAAAGTTATGTGCATTTTACAGCATTACAGATTTGATGGAGAAAGGTCCCCTGAGACCTCTTGCTGCACCAGGTCTTACCATTTGTGATAGCATGACAAAGACCTCATGGGTCATCTTCTCTGTCCTTTTGCTTGTTCAGGACCCACTACCTTCCTCAATGATGCTTCTCACATAGATTAAAAGCATTTTAAATATGTATTATTTTTGCACTCCCTGTGTATCTGCGCCTTTCATACCCACATCTTAAATTCATTGCCTTTCTGCCAGTTGTTTGTAAATGTCCCTAGGTGTTTAAGTCTTATTCTCTAAATCCTCTGAGCTATTGTTGGTGAATATGGCTATTACATATTCCTGATATTTCTCAAAGGTCAAAAGAAAATGTAAAAATGCCATTTCTTTTCTCTTTTCCCTTCAAAGCAGCAAAATGCAATATTGTTCTGGTGCAGTTCTTTTTGCTGTTATGCTAGGATTTTTTTTTTCTAAGTATACCTTATTGTAGTTACTGCAAATGTTCTGGATGCAGAATTATTTCCTCAAATTATTAGGAACTAGAAGATATAATAGCCTTTTATTCTGTTTCAGAACATATTACTCTACCACAACAGTCTATTTGTGACAGTTTGCTCTCATCTTCCTGCAACCCATCTTACAAATGAGACATAAAATTGAGGCTCTGGACGCTTATGGACCCAATCCTGCAACATTTATGCACCTGTTTAAGCTGAATCATGTGAGGATTCACAGAGAATTGAATGCACAGAACGACTAACACTTGAGGAACTATGGCAATTGCACCAAAGCAGTTTGCAGTTCTTCAGGATAATGAACAATGCATGAAACTAGGATGCTATTTCTTCCTACCCCAAATCTAGCCAGGAAGCTGTAAAGGATAGACTTATAGTGAATGCAGAGTAAAATGTCCTCTCCTGCAGTCAGTATCTATTATATTCATTTTTTTTCTGTCGCAATGGTGAGACTCTTGATTGTGCAGAATTTAGCTCTCAGCAGTGCAACAAGATCTCTAGTTTTTCATTGCAGAGTTGCACTTGGTGATGTTGGGCAGCCTTGTTAATTGATTATAAAATAATTCAGCAAACTGCACTGTTACTGCATCTTCTACATAGCTTGCTGCCTCCTCGTTCAGAACCAGCTGTACTTCAAGGTCCTGGTCCCTGTGTTTGAAGCCTGATCAGCTGAAGAATGACCTTTCTCTCCAACCTACATCCTTCAGAGGAATAAAGCAAATGACACCAAGTACAGGATTCACAGAGCTCTTTGTGCAAGCCCCAAGCACTGGAGCTTTCCAGTGAAGGGCATCAAGCTTAACTCTCAGCTCAACCTGCAAGGAGGGTTTGGTTTTTTTCATTTCAGTTAATAGCAGCATTTCCACTGGCCTATGCAGGAGCAGAGTCAAATCGCAGAATGTCTTTTCAGACAAGCTACTCTTTGGTAGAAGCAGCATTTCAGCAGATAGGACAACCCTGTCCCTGTGAGAGTTCTCATCCAGCCAAGCCAATTCTCACCACACACTGAATAATCCCCCCACTTATTGCTCACCCTCCATCGAGGTTTCTGTTCTTGCATGTTGCCAGTGTGATTGGCAACTGAAACAGAAAGATCAGACAAAAGAACCTGGAACACCACCTGGGATGGAGCTGAAAAAGATGCAGGAGCAGATATCTCCATCTGTACTCTCAAGGATGTGTAAATCAGAAGAAGCCAGATGCAGTGCGGTGCTCCCAAATCACAGGGGACTGGTGCTCTGCCCCACTGCATCTTGGGAAACCCGGATGTCAGTCCCTGAATCACCAAGGTCACCTCAAAGCTTGTTTTCTTATCCTCAGGCCAGTCACACTGCTGTGAAACTCCAGACTCAGGTGAGCAAAAGGAGTGCAAGAAGAATAAAACAGAAAGAAAACAAGGCTTTTCTCAGATTTACACGGAAGGTAAATTATGAGGCTACTTCCACCACCTAAAATCACTTTCTCTCCAGGGGCCCGAATATGCTCTATTATAAAAGCTGTATACGGGACTGTAAATGTGCCATACATACTAGAGTGTAATTGCACCAGACTGTATTTTTTACCTATAAATGTAATAGTGATTTGTTTGTCTCCTCTTTCTACAGGAGTTTCAGAACACCCAGGAAAGCTTGGCCATAAGGGGCTACTTTCTCCATGTAATCCAGAAAAAAAAGTCTTCCACTGAATACGCTTTCCCATTAACACAAACCTGGTGTTACATGCTCACTCTTGTGCAAAGCAGGGCAGGAATCACACAGCATTGACAGCGTATCATGCCCTGAGCAACGTACTTTTGTATTGATGCAAAAAGCGTGCACAGAAGGGGAAATGGCAGCTTTCCAAGTGGCCCCAGTTAATAGCTCTGTTTTGCTTAATGGTGCCTCCCATTTAGACTAAAGATGCTGTTTTAAATATGTAAGCAATTAGTATCTCTCTCTCTCAACACATCTGTGCTTCTTCTATCTGCTGCATTATAAATCCACTGCATCCCTCTCCAGCTCAGTAGTGCATATATCACCAGATATTCTGATTTTCAGCAACTTTCTGGTCCGAAAGAATTATGCTTGTATTTGGATATACTCTGCCAGGCTGGCCTTGCCTAACCCCCAGCACAGCCAGCCTCTCCTCTCCAGGGCTAGTACCGGAATAACAGATAAAAGGCATGTAGGGAAAAGACCTCTTGGGTCTTTTTTTTGGCTGCTCTTTGGTCCAGCCAGTCTCTTTTTCCATCTTCCCAACTTCTGGACATTTTAAGCTCCCTTTCTGGATAGAAAGCAACTCTTTCTCTCCATAACAAAACCTAAGAGTATTCCTGCAAGAGGTTGCTTGCCTTGGGAAAGGAGCACCTTGTAAGGTTTCTGCTAAATGAATTCTGCAGGTTCTAACTCCAATGAGATTTGGAGAGTCATGGCAGGACTGTGTAGTTATCCCAGTCACTACTGATAGTAGCGTAAAGAATTATTGTTGCCAAAAAGGGTATTAATAGTAATAGAGATAGGTGTGATTAGTTATTCATCACAGAGTCACAGAATTGTTTGGGTTGGAAGGGACCTTAAAGATCGTCCAGTTACAACCCTCTGCACTTCCAGGGAGGGGGCACCCACAGCATCCCTGGGCAACCTATGCCAGTGCCTCACCACCCTCATTGTGAAGAATTTCATCCTAATGTCTAGTCTAAGTACTCCCCCATACAATTTAAAGCCATTCCCCTTTGTACTGTCACTACAAGCCCTTGTAAAAAGTCCCTGCCCAGCCCCTTTCAATACTGGAAGGCTGCTTTAAGGTCTCCCTAGAGCATTCTCTTCTCCAGGCTGGACAATCCCAGCTCTCTCAGCCTGTCCTCGTTGGTAGAGGTGCTCCGGCCCTTCAGTGGCCCTCCTCTGGACCTATTCCAACAGTTCCATATCCTTCTTATGTTGGAAGTTTCAGAACTGGACACAATACTCCAGGTGGAGTCTCATGAGAGTAGAGGGGACCATCTTTGTTTACATCCCAGAAACATCTGCTCATTTGCAAGAGAGGGGAAATGTATGTCCACCACCATCGCCAAGAGTAGTTTGCTTTGCCTCATTTCATGACAGTTTTCCTCCCTGCCCATGGCACCCCTGCAGCCAGGATCAGCCCTGCCACACTGTGATTAGTTATTCACCATAGAATCCTAGAACGGTTCGGGTTGGAAGGGACCTTAAAGATCATCCAGTTCCAAGCCCTTGCCAGGGGCAGGGTCACCTCCCTGCCTGCCAGCTCTGCTCCCCAGCTCCCATCCCTGCTCCCTTCTCCGCAAACTCCTACTTCCCATTCCCTCTACTCATTCCCTCTCTCATTTTGTAGAACCATAGAATCACCAGGTTGGAAGAGACCCACCAGATCATCAAGTCCAACCATTCCTATCAAACACTAAACCATGTCCCTCAGCACCTCTACCACCTGTGCCTTAAACACCTCCAGAGAAGGTGAATCAACCACCTCCCTGGGCAGCCTCTGCCGGTGCCCAGTGACCCATTCNCCTGTCCCCTGTCACCTGGGAGAAGAGGCCAGCACCCTCCTCTCTACAACCTCCTTTCAGGTAATTGTAGACAGCAATGAGGTCTCCCCTCAGCCTCCTCCAGGCTAAACAACTCCAGCTCTCTCAGCCGTTCCTCATAAGGCCTGTTCTCCAGCCCCTTCACCAGCTTCATTGCTCTTCTCTGGACTCGCTCCAGAGCCTCAACATCCTTCTTGTGCTGAGGGGGCCCAGGACTGCACACAGGATTCAAGGAGCGGTCTCACCAGTGGATAGAATGGTTTGGGTTGAAAGGGACCAGTTCCAACCTCCTGCCACGGGCACCTCCCTGCCTGCCCGCTCTGCTCTCCGGCTCCCACCTTCGTCTCCCATTTCATGAAACCGCGGAACGGTTTGTGCCGCCAGGGACCCCGAATCCCGCTCAGTCCCACCCGCCGCCCCCTCCCAGCCGGCCAGGTGCTCGCAGGGGCGGGGACGCGGCGGCTCCCCCCGGGACGAGGCTCCGCAAACTTTGTGCGGGGGGCGGCGGGGGCAGAGCCCGCCCCCTCCCCTCTCCTCCCCTCTCCGGGCGGGGCGGGACGGGCGCTCGGCGGGCGCCGGGGGGCGGAGCGGCCCCGCCGGGCGGGCGGCGGCGGCGGCGGCGGGAGCTGAGCCGGGGCTGAGCCCGGGACACGGTGCCGCGCTCCGCACCCCGCGGAGCGGCCCCGGCCCCAGCCCCAGCCCCTCCCGGGAGCCATGCCGCTGCCGTGCCGGGGCTGGACGCTGGCGCTGCTCACGCTGCTCGTCGGCTTCCTCATCTTCGCCGATATCTCCGAGATCGAGGAGGAGAGCGGGTAAACGTCCCCTTCCCCGGCGCGGAGGGCAGGGATGCTGGAGGCGGAGGGCGAAGCGGCGGCGGCGGCGGAGGAGGCGGCGGGGGCGAGAGAAGGGGGGGGGGGGAGCGCCCGGACAGTTTCTTTGTCTCCGTCTCTCTCGGTTTCTTGCCGCGCTGAAGTGGGAACGGAGCTCGCTCCGCTCCCGCGCAGCCCCTGGCGGGACCGCCCTCCGCCGGGCACCGGGCAGCCGGACCGGGCAGGGATGCTGGAGCAGAACCGCCCCCCTCGGAAACACGGGGATGCTGGACCGGGCAGGGATGCTGGAGCAGAACCGCCCCCCTCTGAAACACGGGGATGCTGGACAGGGCAGGGGTGCTGGAGCAGAACCGCCCCCCTCGGAAACATGGGGATGCTGGACCGGGCTGGGATGCGGGAGGGGAACCCCTCAGGAACATGGGGATGCTGGACAGGGCAGGGGTGCTCCATCAGGCACAGGTCTGGGTAGGGATGCTGAAGCGGGTATGGGTCTGCTTAGAGGTGTTGGAGCAGATGCTGGTCTGGAGAGAGGGGTTTGGGCGCGAGTGGTGCTCAGATGTTGATGGACTGATGGAGCGGGTCCCTAAGAGGGATGTTGGTGCTGCTGGCTGGGGGGATGGTGGGACAAGTTGCAGCCCAGAGGGCTTGGGTGCCAGTGCAGGTGTGGTTGGGCATGGTGGAGAGGGCACCAGTCTGCAGAGGTGTCGGATAAGGGACCGGTCTGCAGGGTGGTAGAGCAAGGACTAGTCCATGGGGTGGGAGAGGTTGAGTAGGGACTAGCTGGGTGGGGGTGGAAGAGCTCAACCTACTCATCTGTCCCCACAGGCCGTGTCAGGAGCTTTGTGATCACCCCTACCTGATCCTTTCCAGGGTGGGTGTTTACCTGCAGGTGGCCTTAGTGGCAGGTGCTAAAGCAGCCCCAGAGTCTGCAGAGAGGAGTAATTCCCCACTCACCCCAAAAAATCCCATCTCTGAGGGCTGCTTGGAAACTTAGGGGATGAGAGGAACAAATGCAGAGAGGAGGGTTTGCATTAACTTGGGGAACTCGCTACAGTAAACAAATCAAATAATTCTAGTAATAAGGGGTTGCAGTCATAGTGCCCACATGGCAGCAGGTCTTTCTGTTTGGGGCTAGGTAGCATTGCCCCGCTGTGTTACGTGGAAACAAATACCTGGCACTTGGGGATGAAATTGTAAGTGACACGCATGGATGTTTGTCATTGTTTCATTGTTATATTATATTGGATGCCACAGGCAAGAAGTGCTTAAAGGTCAGTAGCCTTTTCCAGAAACATAATAACATCTATATAATAATAAAGGAAATGAAAGCTTTTGAAACATTCTCTCCATCGGACAGACTGCTCTGTTCCCCTTGCTTTCCTCCCATCTTCTTTTCCGGCTTCTATTCTTTCTTCTCTCTCCTTGTCTGTCTGCTAGATCTCTCTGCTAGAACTTGTCGTGCCCTTATTGAAAATCTATTTTCTTTTGTTACTTAGTTATCCTGTTTTTTCACCCTAGTTCATTAGGGATTCCCAGTGTTGTTTTGGATTTTTCTTCTCTCTTTTTTCCTTATTGTATGGAAATCGGATGTTTGCTGGCTGCTTATCTCCAAGCCCTGGCATCTGAGTTTGTTGCTCTAGTTCCTCCGAGGAAGTACTGCCAAGCAGTGCAGCGGCAGAGATGGCAACAGGGTCAGACGAGTTCTGTAGAAACAGTGAGCAACTTGTTTCGCACAGCATTTCAGAAATAATAGTGCAAAAGGTAGCCAGCAAAGCAGAGGAGCACCCTATGCCCCATGGAGTAAAAGAGGGGTCCTGCAGTCCCTGTGCCCTCTGGTATTCATTAGTCCTAGACCAGTTTTTCATAGATAAGCTCCCACATCAGCTGTGCTTCTGATAAAGAGATGGAGAGAGCAAAGGTGCTATATTAAGATGTCATCATGAAGCAGGGCAAACTGACCCTTTCTCTTGCTTCGCTTTCTCCCACCCACTACTTTTCACCATTGCATCGCAGAAGTGGTTCAGGTGTGGTGAACTCTTTCATCCCAAACACAGCAGGGGCCCAGACACTCGCACTCTTAAGTTCTTAGCACAGGAGTCTGGCATAAAAGGCTCTTCATCCCTGTGTAGTGTTGTGGTACCAGGATTGGTCAACACAATGCTCTGACCTGGCTGAAGCATTTTGATGGGGAGATGTGGAAGAGCCAAGTGCCTGATGTGCAGTTCAGGGAATAATAAAGGGTATTCATGTTTAAGGGCACGTGGTAGCAGCATCTTTTGCAAACAGATCATGTAGGTAAAGGCAACTGTGACAGCAAAAATGCACAACGATGTAGAGAAATAGACCCTTCCAAAGTTTTCCAGGAGCTCTCTGTGCATCCAGGAGGGAAGAGTTCCTTCCCACAAGAGATTGGGAGGTCTGGATTTTTATGCAGCCCTTCCTCAGGTCTGGAGTATTTGGCTGATGGATTATGTGGCTCAGCATCCTCCTCCACACCCCCACAGACCACCTTCGCTTTGGTCAATGTAGCCCAAGCATAAAGGAAAGCAAAGATCTGGCCAGGTATACCCCTGTCATGCTCACAGCAATGAGAAGGGCTGGGAAATGCAGGCAGGTGCAACTCTTTTCTTCTTTTTCCTTGGCATTGAAACACTCTCTAATTATTGTGAGGAGCGAACAGCTTGCCCACTTTTACACATACCCTGCCCCCGCCTGTGATTTGGATTGTCTTTATGAGAGTACGCCTCATATGGGTAAGAGCAGGGGGGAACGTGTTTCTCTCACCTATAAATACTGAGAAATTGCAGAAAGAAAGAACAAAATGTTCATTAGGTACAAAGTAAGAATGTAATGTTACTGGCAAAAGGGAAAAAAACCCAATTGTGCTGTTTTCACAGACAATCATTCCCAGCATCGCAGGTAAAGCGAAGTAGGAGCCAAGGGTGGCTGAAGCTGCTCTGCCTGTCAGAGGTTTCTGAGAAAGGTATTTGCTCTTGAGCAGTCCCATCTTCCTCCTCCAGTTATCCTTATACCACCTCCTGCAGACAGGAGATAGCGAAACAAAGAGGTGTCGGGACAGGGAAATTCAGCAGTTCTTTCTCTGAGTGCTGCGTTGCTCTCATTACCCTGTTCCTCGCTCCCTGCAGCCACCCCGAGGTGCAGGTTTTCATTCTGCTCCATCCCTGTCGCTATGTATACGTATCACCTATACACGCATCGCTTGAATTGTAGGCTCGGTGGTGCTGCGGGATGTCAGCGGGTGGGCAGGCGCCCTTGTACTGCTCACCGTGGGTCGCTCCTCGCCCTCACCGGTGTACGTTGTCGCGGTGAAGTCTTGCTGTCGCGAAGGTCTTGGCACTTCGCGAACAACCACCTGGTTCTGGGCTGCTGAACTTTTCCTGCAGCCCGGTGGCGCCTATGTTCCCCTCCATCGCTCCAGCTCCGGCTCTTTGTTTCACTGGAAGGAAACAAAAGACACATTCGCGTCTGTCTTGGGGAACACAAATGCAATCACAGCTATTTCTTCACCCGCCCCATGGTAGGGGAACGGGCCCAGACCTCTCACCGTGGAGTAAGACAAAGGACTTGGCATCATGTGGAATAATTATTGTGGGTTACAGGGAAGAAAATTCTGCTCCTTGGTGGCAGTTTAAAAGGATTCTTTGTTATTATGCATCAGCTGTAGCAGTTCTGCAGGGGTCCAGCTGTGTCCTGATTGTCTGTAGAGGGAGCTGCTGACCCGCTGCCACCAGGTGACTTCTCAAATTAGCATGTGAGCCATCTTAGGGAGCACTTGACACTTGGTAATGGGTTGGACTTGATATGAGTCAACCTTTTCTCTGCTAGTCCGGACCACATGCTTTTCTATCCTGATTACAAGAGGAATTATGTTCTGTTCTTTTTAAGTGATGAATTGAAGTATCTAATATTGCTGGCCTGCCTGGAAGCTTGTCAGTAATTGCCACTTTTTCCTCATGTGCCCTTTTCTAATGCTTGCCTTTCAAAGGCTCAGGAATGCCACAAAGAGATTTTGTGTCCTTAATGGTGGCTGATGTGCTTGCTCCAAGTGGTCTGTAGTGTGCTGTAGTCATAACACTTCTTGTCAGGGTTGGTCTGCAGAGTATGTGTGTCCCATTTAGGTCTTTTAGGCTGTGATTTACTGTGCTTGACCCAGAGTTAGTCTAAGATTTGCCCTCCGTCAGAAGGTTTTCTTGAAGAAGCGCTGTATTCTACCAACATACGCTTTTGTGTGCTCACACGGCAGGTGCACATGTGCCAACAATTATTTAGTCTGCTCTGAAGGAGTAATAGCTCTCTGCAGGATGGAAACCCACAAACACCCTGTAACTATTCATATAAAGCGAGTCAGTGGAGCTTGTTGCGTATGACAGGGATCTACCAAAAGCCCCATGACTCATTGGGCTGGAAAATAATAGCAACGTTGGAGCACTGATATAAGTAAGAAAATACTTGGTGTAAGTTTTGATTGCAACTCTTCTGACAACGACTTGAGCTCAAGCAGCCAATTTTAGATTAGCTGCAGAGCTCTCCTTACTCTTTGTAAAGCATCCCTGCATCTCCTGCTGCCCTGGCAGGGACAGGAGTAGCTACCACAAAAAATCATATCTAACAGCCCTGTGCTTCTGCCTAGGAAGGAAAAGTATCTCCATAGTTTTCCTTCTCTAAGTTGAGTTCTGAGGGAATGGTGGTGGTAGTGGGACCTGCCAGGAAACCGTGTCCAGGAGGAGGGCTGGGAGCAGAAGGATGGAAGGCACTAGAAGACCCCCGAGCAATCCAGTGGAACAAAAAGAAAACCTCGTGCCATGAATGTGACCAGTCCCTCTAAGGCCTTTCCAGTATAGTTGGTGAAAACTTACTCTTTGGTACAGTCCTGGTTGTCAGCAGCTTGCAAGACCCCCAAGGAGGGCATTTCTGAGCTTACCAGTGAAAAGGGCAGTAGCTGGGGTAGAGGATGCACTTCACCAACCAGCACTTCTTACATACCAAGTTGCCAAAGCCTTGGCCAGTCCCACCCCCAGTGACCAGAGCAATGAAGAGAGCAAAACAGCTCCCACAAGTGTTCTAAATTTCCCCTTTGCCCAGGTGGGCTTTTTGTTTCCCATCTCTTACCCTAAAAATGCACTATTCTAATCTGAAAAGCAAAGGAAAGGTTTTTGTCCCTGCGGAGGACAAGGAGTTGCAAATGTTGGTTCATTTAGCAAAGGCTTGTTTAGCAGCTAGCGGTGAGGTTAAGTGATTCAGCCGTCAGCAGCACAGTGCCCGCTCCATGCTACTGCTGTACTCATGGGCAGAGAGCGACGCCCTGGGACTGCAGCCAGCAGTGACACAGCAGATCCCGCTGCCACTGTGAGCCTCCTGGTCTCTCCTGGACATGTCTAAAGGGGTTGGGTTTGTTCTTATATTCTGTGCAGCAGGTGGGGTTATTCTGCTTGGATGTCTGTTCATTGGTGTCTACTTGCATGCCAGATGTGCTTTTCATCTTCCAGGAAAGTGTTTAACATGAGCTCCCTTGTTCTTCCTTGGGCGTTCAGGCTACAGGTATTTTATTTTTTCATCCCTGAGACCACCATTATTTAAACAGATCTACAGGTACAGTTGCTGTAGAAAACATTTGTTCCAAAGACAGGCTTCTAATTGCTTCCATCATTTGTTTTCCCTATGTCTGGGTCATCCTTGGCAGCAAGAAATAAGCCCAAATTACAATATTAGACAATAATTATTCTGCTATTTCTCTGGTTTCCATCCTTAGTTGCCTCTGGAAACAGGGGATTTTCCTGACACAGTAAATTCACTGGGAGCAGAGCCTCAGGTGTCCTTCAGCAAGCACAATGGCAGAGCAGGCTGGTGTCAGCAGCTCTTCCCCTTCCAATTCAATAGAAAAAAGGGGGAAGAGTGTCTTTACAGCTCCTTTTTCTTTGTGTTTCAATTGCAAATCAAAACACCTCCTTGTCTTGTCTGAGCAGGAACCTTGATGGTGGTGGTGACCTTTTTAGATGCATCCTCATCAACAGCAGCAGTCCTGTCTCCAACTGGGAAGTGAAAGACCGGATCCAGGGAGATGGTCACAGTCCTGTCAAAACCTGATGTGGTAGCGGTGATGAGATGGAGTTGAGAGGGCAGGCTGGGAGCAGGAAGGAGGCTGCAGAGGGGCACCTTATAGTAAAGATTCTCAGTGTGTAGCTGCTGGGACCAGAATGGTCCTGAAGCAGTAAGTGGTGCCACAGCACAAATACCGCATCCTCCCATCAAGTAACCCCGTTAGAAGAAGTCTCTGCATCAGCCCAGTAATGATCAACACACTCAGGGGTGACACTACAAGGAGAAATGCCATCAGCTTTAGGAATGCTTCCATCTGTCAGGCAGTCAGCAGCTTCATCACCCTGCTAACTCTACTGGCCCTGCTGTTGACCCTTCTGAGGCTCCTTGTTTGCACATTGTTTGATTCATTGAGCTGGCTACTCCTGCACTGGGTCAGCTCTTTTCATATTTAAGTGCTGTACTCTTTGTTATTACTACTGCAAATAAAGTTCTCATTATTGTATACGGAAATCATTACGGAAATCATAAACAAATATAAAAGAACCCTAGGCTGGCCATCTGCATGCTGAGCATGCCATCCCTCCCTGTCCGGCTCTAGCGGGCAGGCCTGCTTTTAAAAGCACATATTGTCACAGTTGCAGTTTTGAAGCACTTTCTCAAGACCTCCCTCAGTCAAACAGCATTGCAGTAGGTTCTAGGTGTCACCCATGTGTCTGGCAGCTCTGGAAGGATGATTCTTCCATTGCAACCTGTCACCTCCCAGCCCAGGCTTTGCTGGCATCCTCAGGAATATAATTCAGCTCTCAGCCAGCGATTATAACAGGGCACGTTTCCCCTGCAAAGGTTAAGCATTGTCATAAGGCTTCTCCAGCACTTTTTCAGGCAGCCAGAAACATACTTAACTATCAACCAGCAGCTTATTGGTTGGTAATTAAACTTCCTGCTGCCTGGATTTTTGTGGTGTAGCTTTATGAGCCAGGAGAAGGGAGAGGGGGCCAAATTCTGAAACCATTGTCAACTTTTCAATATTTGGCATCTGGACATTCTCATCTGGGGGCTAAGTCCCTGTGAAGATCATGGCTCCTGTTGCTGGCAAGTACCTGTGATGGTGGGCAAATAGCTCAGGCAGTTGCTGGTTGCAGAGTGCAGCTCTTACCTGGGTGCTTCCAGCACTCTGTGTGGCCACGTGATGTTATTTCAAGGATGCTCATGAAGAAGAACCACTCCAGGTTGATGTTACTGACCAGGAGAGGTCCTCAGCATCCACATCAACAGTGGCAGAAGAAACCACACGAGGCCTTGAGTATTCCAAGGGGTTGTGGAGAGCAGTAGGAGAACGAGGCAAAAGATGAGCGTAGGAGGATGAGACCAGGGACCCATAGCCCTTCAGATGCAATATCTTTTTATATTGCACTGTTCTCATTTCCCAAGATACGTAGCATCCAAGATGCTGCAGGAGCCACTGGGATTTCTGCCTTTTGGGACACAGATGCTCAGGGTGACAGGATCTGCTGCAAGACTGATACTCTGCTGTTTGCACTCCCTGATAGCTCTGCTCTGTTGGCTGAAAAAATTATCTCAAGAAAAATATATAGTATATACACGGTTTTTAAGCAATGAGGCTTTTGTCTCAGATCCTTTCTAGGTCTTTGCTGGATTCTTGGATTTTTTTTTCCTTCTGCCTTCCAGAAGGGTAAAACTAAATATACAAGCTAAATCCCGAGCCCCTGATGGTGTCCTTTTTGCCTGCTTCAATGACTTTTTCTTTGCTGGCTATTTCATTAACACAGCCAAAGAAACTGAGCTGGTGCCAGGAATAAGCTTCCAATGGAAGACGTAGGTGTGGGAAGGAATGAGGTCCTGCCAGCATGCAGGATGGGAGAGGTGAAGTGTGTTACATTTGAGCCCTGCAAGTTTATTAGTATTTTGTCTTTAGAACAGTGATAAAATGAGCATTCTGGGGTGACTGAGTCAGGCTGTGCTAATATTATGGTGCGTGTGTGTGGTTTTGAGATCTGACACTGCAGGTACAAGAGAGACTTCTCTGTCTCAGGGAAAGAGCATGCTGGCTTGAGGGCAGAGCCAGAAAGTCCTGGACTGTGGCTTTTTCACAGGTCACAGTAACCATCAGGCTGTTCCAGGTGTACTCCCGTCTCTTGCAGGTCCTTCAGACCCAATAGGTCAAGGCAGGGACAGGGATTTGTTTGTGGTGCTCTGGTTACGCCAGTGCAGAGTAATACCCAAGCAGTGTCCTAGTGGCAGGCTGCTGCAGGCATCCCTCCCGTTCTATTGTGTCCTTTGGTCATTGGACCTGTGCCATTTCTGGTGATTCTTCACCAGTTTTGTCACATAAGCATTTCAGCCTAATTGGTGTATTCCCTATTAGCAATAGGTATCTCTGTTTTGCAGATTCATGTGTCTTGATTCCTGTGTCCTCAGCTCGTGCTTGCAGTGATTATACGCAGTGATTTGTAGCCAGGCAGAGATCTCGAGGCCAACCCCTGCTCTCATTTATGTGGGAGCTGATTGAGCCACTGTTACCACCTGAGAGGTTGGGATGCTAAGTGTCTCTGACCTTCCCATCTTGTGGTGCCTGGGAAGGATCCTGCAGGATGAGTGACATGGGTGAGGTGGGATTGGGGCATGGGAAGGATTGAGCAAATTGGCAGATCTGGTTTGTATAAGACTGGCAGATCTGCCTTTCCCCATCCATGGCGAGTGATAGAAAGCATGATGAGCAACAGCAAGGCTGCTGGCTGGTGCTTTTACTCCGAGTCTCCTTGTCTTGCTGGATGATGCTGTGCTGCCAGCCAGGCTACGCAAGCACTGACCCCCACAGCTCAGAGCTGCATCGGAACCCCAGCAGAGTGAGGTGATTTTTCCTGAAAGCCATGATGTGGGCACGTTCACCCAAATGTGATCGTATGATTCGATAAAAAGAATGCCACTTGGAGCAGTAAAAATAGGACCTGATATTTAGGAAGTTTTTGACACTCAGGCTGCCAAGCTGTGACAATACGAACAAGTGAGATTTTAAACACATCGAAGTGTGATTTCAAACGTCTCATCAAGATGTACTGCAGGATCTTTCATCCTAGCAGACAAATGCTTTAGAAATGTCTTCCAAATTAATCCCTACAGAGAGAACCTTGCTCACCAGGCAAGTGCAGGTACATGGGCCTACCCAATGGCCACCACTTCTCTTAATTACAATCTGCTCCACACCCTATAATGAAAGCCTCAGAAGTGACTGGTGAAATATCTCAGGGAATGATCTGCAAGTGTCAGATGTCCTGGCTCCTCTTGGAGTGCTATGAAATGTGATACAGGGAGGTGAGATGAGAAACGAGCCTCTAAGAGCTGTGTTTCTGGATGGCAAAGACCGGTGTTAGGGGAAGTGTATACAGTTATGTTCAAGAACATGATCTCCAGGGTCAAAAATGTATCTCTGTTCCCAACATTTCTTGCCTGGCCTTGGCTTTTGTTTCTAACTGGGGAAGTATGGCTATAAAGCTGCCTGATGGAAGAGGACCCGGGGATGCTTGTCAGCAGCTGGCTGAACATGAGCCAACAGTGTGTCCAGGTGGACAAGAAGGCCAATAGCATCCTGGCTTATATAAAAAATGGTGTGGCCAGCAGAAATAGGGAAGTGGTCATGCCCATGTACGCTGCTGGTACACACTTGAATTCTCTGTTCAGTTTTGGGCCTCTTGCATCAAGAAAGACATTGAGGTGTTGGAGCATGTACAGAGAAAGGCAACAGAGCTCGTAAAGAATCTGGAGCACAAATGTTATGAGGAGCAGCTGAGGGAATGGGGGCTGTTTAGTCTACAGAAAAAGAGGCTGAGGGGAGACCTAATTGCTCTCTACAACTTCCTAAAAGGATATCTCCAAGTAACAAGTGATAGGATGAGAGGAAATGGTCTCAGGTTGCACCAGGTAAGTTTTAGATTGGATGTAGAAAAAAATTCTTTACCAGAAGAGTGATCAAGCATTGGAAAATGATGCCTAGGGAAGTGGTAAAGTCTCCTTCCCTGGAGGTGTTCAGAAAATGTGTGGACATGGTGCTTTGTGACATGGTTTAGTAGGCATGGTGGTGTTGGGATGATGATTGGGGTGGATGATCTTAGAGATTTTTTCCAACCTTAATGATTCTATGATTGTAATTTGCAAGTTGTTTTACTTGTGGGGCTTGCCAGCAGTGAAACCTTTCCTCTCCAAATGTTGTCTATTCTATGACAGCAGAACATTTTATGAATTTGAGTGGCTTTGACCTAAACCCCGCAGAAACAACTTGAATGTCTAGTGAGAAGCTCATGAGCAGACTTGCGAATGAATGTGAACTTCTTCCATCTTTCTAGTGAGACCCTGAAGTGCGGATGGAAAGTCACAATACAATTCCTGGGTAATCCCAGTTTCCAGCCTCTAGGTTTGGTTCCTGCTCAGTTTGGGCTCCTAGGACACCTTTACTCTTCTGCCCTGTGGGACAGACTGGACAGGTTGACACTTGGAAGCCAATTATTTCACTTCCATGGATAACTTGGAAAAGTGGCAATTCCCCCGAAAGACCTGGAGTTAATGACCGCACTGTTCTTAGTCAGCAAAATGTATTCACTTGTTTAATAGGGCGGTTGGTACATCCAAGCCCATCTCTAATGAGGTGGTGTGCAGGTACCAATGCGTTCCTGGCGTTGCAAGGTCTAGGTTATGCCCATGAACACACACAGGATTATATATCATTGCGAGCATCAGCAGGAGCAAGTCTATCAGGTTTGGGAGGAGGAGGGTGATCTATGTGTTTGTATTTCATCTTCAGTAGCTGAGCAGCTTCTCCCTTTCCCCAAAACTCTTAGTTACAGTGACTGAATCCATCTGGCCACAAAGCAGCATCCTGCTGATGGTCTGTGAGCATCCTGCTTGGCATCCCCTCCCCGTCCAGCTGCCTCGCAGAGAGCCCATGTGTTGTGGGGGGCGGTGATTTCGGGAGGATGGTCCCTGACCAGGCTTGGCATAACACTTGTTTGCTCTTCAGGCAGAAAACAGAAATTCTGCTCTTGACAATAACACCAGAGCAACCCTTAAAAAGCAAAGTAAATATAGCTATGATATATATATTTCTAATTGATATAGACTGCCTTATGGGTACAGCCTGCAGCCATTTCAGGAGGCCAATGACTGCATCTGCATTTCAGGCCAGTGAGAACTTTTCAGATCAATTCCTGTGGTCCTCTGGGTGACATGTCCTACCCTTTCAGTCAGCAAGAGCTGTACTCATTGTTGGTGAGTGAAGAGCAGCATTTCTGGGAGAACAGGTCTGCTGTAAGCCCATAGTGTCTTCTTCTGTCCTGGCTTGTAGGACAGTCATTTTTGGTGTTAGGGCCAAGCCACTGAACACACACTTCCCAGATGTAAAACAAGGATTGTAAAACGTGCCTAAGACAAAAGCAAGTTGTGAAAACGTAGTTGCTAAGTGTTAATCATTTGAACTCCTCATATAAAGACTGTGGCATTTTGAACTCTCTTTCTGAGGAATTCTGATGAATAAATTCTGTTTAGCAATTCCTCTAGGGGTTATGGAGATGTTATTGTCTGTCTTTTATGAGGAGGAGGGCAAAGAGGAGGCCGTGGGTTGCCCAAGGTCAGGAAGACACAGAAGTTTTGTTCCACCAGGTTCTGCAAATGTGCCTAAATGGGTGGCTGAAATTTCTGGGTAATTCATACTTCTCATACACGCTTCTCATTTGTATTGTCTGTCACAGATGCTGGGGGGAAGCGCGACTTGAAGGTGGGTATTGTAAAATATCCATGGAAAACACATTTTTGAATCTGTAAGCCTGAGAACGTGGATGCACAAAGCCTGCTCTTAGAGATCCGCTCACCCAAAGAGGCTGTGTGACCTACTTGTTCAGTCAAAGCAGCTTTGATTTCACATATCAAAATTGCTCGAAGCAAGACCGAACTGTACCTAGCAACAATTAAGAGAATCATTTAGGAAGTGGGAAACGATGAAAAGGGAAGCAAAACCCCTAAATAGCCCATTCATGGCCAGTGAATAGAAAAGTCTTTGCATACCTGATTTGTCAGAAATTATTCATCCAAGAAAATATGGACCTGAACCAGAAGACAGCTTTTCTTTCTTATCCTTTGATATATGAATGTGTCACTTTGCATCTGAGCGCAGAATGTTTTGACCTATATAATATCTCAGATTTGGAAATTCAGCTTGAAAATCTCAAAGCAAAAATGAGAAAGGGTGGCATAAGCCAGTAATATGGCATTAGCACATGTGGATCACATACAGATGTGACCACATATAGATATGACTTATCACTGGAAAGCATCCCAACAGAAGTAGAATAAGTGTTCTGTAAATAATTGGATTAGAAAGCAGGTTGGTACTTTGTGGACCTGGCTATACAATCAAACTGATAACAACTAGATTAATAAAGCAATTCAATTTAAACACATTGTAGCACTAGGAAGCTTTTCAAAATCAATGCCTGTCTGTGCAGTTTTAATAGAGGTTGGTCTTTGCCTTTTGAAGCCAAGAGATTTCAAACTCCAGGTCAGCAAGGTGTAATAAAATGGCCTGACTGGTTTTTTTTTGTAACATGTGCCTCTTAATTAGTGCCTCCAATTTCTTAATGTTTTCTTCTTCCCAGGTTGGGGAAGTGAAGCAATACAGTGATATTGGCTTGCCTGTGTTGGTAATGAAGTATGGCAGACGTTGGAAAATACCATGCTTGGTGTTTTGCCTGGGTGCTACCCACTAGCTGGATGGCTGGGCAGGGAAATACTTGCCATGGTGTTGCAATCACAGCAGATGTTGTCTTTGGCTGTACAAAGGGAGACTGTAGGGAGGGTGCCCACAAGTTAACAGTGTAGGACACAAAGGGCCAAAAGGCTCCTGGTTTTGATGTCACAGGAGCATTTTAGGATACATTAAACAGGCAGAGACCTTCAGGTGAGTATCGTGAACCAGCTTCAGACCATATTCACGGTAGAGAGAGCAATGTCTTTGGCAGCATCTCAGGTGTCCACCAAGAGCATCCTGGATGCCGCTGGGCTGTGTGCTGGCCTGCAGCAGTGGTTGTGGCCAGGGAGTAAGTCATGGGAAGATGGCTAGCAGAGCCCTGCTCTCCTCCACTGATGAGCCACCTCCTCCGTGCTCATATATGACAGCAGAACCTTTCTTGCTCTGTTTGCATTATAATGTTTTGAAAACTTGCTTTTCACAGTGTGGGTGTTGGGGGGTGTGTGTCCAAAGAGTAACCCCTGAAACAGTCTTTGAGGGGCTGCTCAGTGGTGGATCTGGGCAGCCTCCCTCCTTCCCCACCACCTCTGCACACAGCAAGCTGAGAGATGTGCTCTGAACTTGTCTTCCTCATGTCCAATATCTCCAGCCCCGATTTCTGCCTTAATTTTAGGAAGAGACATGCAGAGACCTGTCACTGGGGGCGTGTAAAGCTAGACTGGATAAATGCATTTGAATAATACATCGTGATGCTTCAGATCAGTCTTGCCGTGGCTGCAAACATGGATGAGGTAGAAGCTAACAGGTCTTCTCCTAATTTCTATGATTTTATTTTTTTTCTGCAAAGATTGTGAACCAGCACTTATTCAGAGAGCAGCATTTCTTTTTCTAAGCCTTTAATCCAGTCCCTATCTGTCTTACAACAAGTGTGAAGGAGTGTGAATCCCATTTGGAAAGCTCCTTCAGAGGAGAAGTCTCTGAAAGGATGCATGGTTTGCACACTAATCCAGTCTGCTCCCACACCCTGTGGTGAACCCCATTAAAGCAGAGGCTTGTTAAATGCCAGTAGGCTCTAGAAATAAGCTAGTCCTGCTGTTCCCTTGATGCACCAAAAAATGAAACAGCTCGCTGACTCGCAGGTTTGTCAAAGGAAAGAGGAGAGTGTCGGAGCAGGAATCGCTCTGACTTTTGACCAGAGATGATCTCCAGCAGGAGGGAGGAAAGGAACTGTCACTGCTTTTCCAAGGGTTTGATGTTCTGTGGTGCCGAGGGCTGTCTGTGCTCAGCCCAGCTAAGGAATTTACATCGTATCCAGCAAGTCTGAAAATCTTTTTGGATGGCACCAAACATCCATGCACTCTATTTCTTTTTCATTTATGTCTAATACATTCGGGATTTTTTTCAGGACTAGTAGAAATACGTGGTCCTGAGATACATTTTCATTAAGTTATGTATTTCCAGGTAAGAGTATTTCTGCTGGAAGAGAATTTGGTTTTCTTTATGAACTTGTTCATGTAGATATCTGTGCAAGGGAAACAATAAAACAGAACAGTGGTCACGTGGCATTTAGAATGTGTCTAACTCAGAGCCTGACTCCCACTGAGCATCACAGAAAATGTGCCACTTGTTCTTTATGACTCCTTTGAAAAGAGCAGTCTGAAGCAAGAAGGGGCTCTGCAGTAAACTAGATGCAGACCAATGTTAGTATGTAAGGATTTTTAACAGAACACTGATAGATCGTGAGTGCCATGGTTTCTGAAAGAGCTTGGACTCACTTGTTCTTGGTTATAGCACCAGTCTAGTGTCTGGTGCTGGAAACTTTGGCTGTCCATTCCCACAGGTATTGCTTGCTCAGGCAGGTCTGGCACCTGTCCTTGTGCAGAGGTATCAGGCCATGGGAGTGACAGGCATTTGGGGTCTCAGCTCCAGCATGTGAGTCACTGTGGTGAGTTGGCCTCATATCTTCAGCCAGCTTACCACAGTGGTGGAGACAAGGGGCTTCAGGGCACTTGTGGGATCGGAGAGGCTGGAATGGGGCCCTGGGAGCCAGGAGAAGTCACACTGTGAGGCTGAGCTCTCTCCACAAGTCACCCAGGAGGCTGGTGGCTCAATCTGGACAACATGGACATGTTAGGTGGTCTTAACTGAAAGCCCAAGATGAAGACAGCAGTGGGAATCCTGTCCGGATCATTCAGCTCAGTCCCCACATGAGAAGGACAGGGGAAGTCCCTTGGCAGCCTGGAGATAGAGGAGACCTCCATGCACCGCTGACTCCCGACTTGTAAAAAAATGTAGAGATGTATTTAATGCAACCTGTAGGCTGCATGCTGCTTTGATGACAGAGACCAGATGTCTTTGATGGCTGGTTAGATTGTGCAGGTATTCGTTAGAAGATTTTTTTGCCAGAATGGTTTTATAGTCGCAGTAGGGCAGCAGTGACGATGGATGTGAAAAACCCTTCACAAGCATCAGGACATCTCCCTTCTAGACAGGGTGGGATGTTGAATGGTGCAGCAGTGTCTCCATTCAGAGCCCTTCAGAGCAGGATCTCTTGACTGTTGAACAATGCTTGGCAAAGAGGAGCTGGGTTTATAAATAATGCATTTCCTTTGTCTTGCAGGAGTTCTGGAGGCAGAGGTACAATCAGATCAGCTGTGAACAGCTTACATAGCAAATCTAATAGGTTTGTAAATTAGATTTTGTGTTCATTTGTTTTTGCTGTAAGGCAGCTATTAATCTGCTTCTCCTCTTCACTGGATAGTGCTGTTCTTATTTAGCAAATGTATCTGTTTCTTTTCACTTCTGCTTTGCATTTTCTTAATCGTTTCTCCCCCTTCTTCCCCCAGCTCAGTGCAATAATCATTTGCAAATAACCAAGGATCTGCAAGTTGTGGTGATTGAGAGAATGAGAAAGAGAGAGTTACTTATTGTGAAAATAAGCCAATGATAGAGTTGCCATTTTCGTAGTTTTACTACGTGCTATTAGAAGAGCGATCGCTGTCTTTAACATCAGAACTTCATTTGGTTTTTATCGTAATGCACTTCAGTAACATTGCTCCAATGCGGAGTCGTTTCATGGCATCGCAGCTTCATTCACTGTCTCTCTGTGTTATTTTTACAATAATTTCATGTCAGCCTAGCATTACCAAGTGACATAGTAGCAAAGCTTAGTTACACCACACAAGGAGGAGTGATGTCATTTTGTTAAGATGATCACCACCCATGATCAAAGCACAGTAAATGGAGAAAAGCAAAAAAAAATTGTAGTTATTCCCGGGATTTCTTTAGCTTATTCCCTTTATGATTTTCACACCTTGTAAGAAAGTTATGGCATATGCAAACAAATTCAATAGCCTTGACTGGCAGCCTCTGGAGAGGTGCTGTACAAACACACACAAGTACACTGGTAGACAACATTTACAAACTCATTTCCTTGCCTTTCTGAAACATTACATGGTACAAACCACAGTGTGTCCTCTGGAGCCCCTTCCCTAGGCTGGAGATGTGCACCTAAGAGTTGGATGTTATCCATGAGCCTGGGCCGCCAGCTCTGCCTCATCTCTGACTCTTCCCCTTCTTTGGGGTTTACACATTTTTATAAATGTATTTATTTACAAACCATTTCCCAGCTGGAAAAAGCCCTTTGCACTGGAGGGGGAGATTCCCTATAGCTGATAGCAAGTGCTTTGGGTGTGTATTTTTCAGAGTGCTCTGAAGTGTGAAGGTTTTTTTGGGGCTGCAGACGTATGCACAGCTTCTTGATGAGATGCTTGGGTATTCTCTTTGGAGAGTGGCTGGCTGGAATCAAGTGGTCAGAGGCTCCCTTAATTCATGCCATTTGATGTTAATGGTACTGAAGTGCTGGGACTGATGCACTTCTTAGAACAAGGATTAAAAGCTGGGGGCTCCCAGTGACCATCTTCAAACCACAGCACCTTGCTGTCACCCATTACCTTGCTCATTTTTGGGTCTGGAGCTGGTGATACAGATGCTGAAATCTTCATGCTCTCTTCTAACAAGGAGAAAAGTTACCAGAAAGCCAACTTCCCCCTGTTTGGTATGGGATGTTTGTAACCCAATATCACAACCAGCACCGAGAAGCTCAGCTAAATTAATTTTTGCTTTGGATTAAGTGAGGGCTGCACTTCTCCGATGAGGATTTTAAGCGGCTGCTGGAGCTGAGCTGACTCCACTTTGGGGTGCTCATGTGTGACCACAAGGCAGCAGATTGGCAACCTTGGCTGCCCTTGTAGGAAATGTCTCTATGAATTATGGGGGCTCCCCAGGGCACTGGGGTGTCTTGTCTGTGAGTGTACATCTGCCAGCCTGTCTTTGCAGAGCCTGCTTGTGGTTTTATGTGCATGCATTTCAACAGCTAGATGTGTAAGATTGTGTTTTCTGTAGAGCAGTGCCTGGCTGTAAGTCTGTGTTCACTTAAGCAAGCAGGTATTTAAGAATTTGTGTCTGACTGCTTGAGTGTAGCAGAATACAATCAGGCTTCCAGTTCTTGTTTAGCTAATAACAATTTTGCTTTTCTGATGAAGTTTGAATTCCGGAAGCCAGAACCGAAGACAGTGATTAGAAGTGCTATTGGGATGCTAACAGATCCTGTCTCTTTCCCTCTCCCTGTATTTCTTTTCTCTAGAGCTGAAGTAGTAATAAATGACTCTTCGTCTCCAGCTGTTGTTGACAGAAGTAATGAAAGCATTAAGCACAACATTAAACCAGCCTCATCCAAATGGAGACACAACCAGACACTCTCTTTGAAGATCAGGTACTGGTAATTACCTATAGGACAAGAGACAGATTTGGTTCTCTCCAGTGCAAGCTGGCAAATTGCCTCTGTATATCATCTAAAGAAGTCAAGTAAGAAATAAAAGGCTTATCTCCTGCTGAGCTAGGCTTCATATCTGTAAGCGATCGCTTGGAAATGAATTCCCAGCTGAACCAGCTGGCCTTGCGACAACAAACAAGGAGCACTTGAGCCCTCATTTTCCAGGCCAGGTGGAATTAGCGTGTGTTGGCAGTGGGCTGTGGAGGCGGAAAGAAGACCCTCTGCCCAAGGTAAATGCAGGGATTCCCCCCACTAATGGCAGACTGACTGTGTGAACCTGCCCTGGGAAGGGATGGGTGGAGGAGGAGTGGGCATTAGGATGAAGATACCTGTTTGTAAGCTGTTCCCAGAGAGCTTCCATTAGATGTACTAGCCAGAGAAAGAGGGTAGCCAGGAGGCAAGTGTTCAGCTTATGTATGACCCAGGTTATCTCTGTACCTCACCTGATGGAGCTACTTTCTTTCTTCTACTTAGGAAACAGATATTGAAGTTCTTGGATGCGGAGAAGGACATTTCGGTGCTGAAAGGGACACTGAAGCCAGGGGACATCATCCACTATGTCTTTGACAGGGACAGCACAATGAACGTCTCACAGAACCTGTACGAGCTGCTGCCCCGCACCTCACCCCTCAAGGGCAAACAGTTCCCTACCTGCGCCATTGTGGGCAACTCGGGGGTCCTGCTCAGCAGCGGTTGTGGCCCTGAGATCGACGCACATAGCTTCGTGATAAGGTAGGGGCCCACACCCTGCTACATAATGGGGATAGAGAGCTTTTGGGGGTTTCGTGAAGTGGAAAGGGGCTGGAGTCCTGATCTGCATGGTGCAGTGCAGCTTTGCAGCCCTGTGTGCATGTGTAGAGTTCACCAATTTGAACATCCTGCTGGAAGGTCTTCTACTTACCACAAAGTACTCTCCCAGTGTCCTTGCAAATGCACTCCATGTGTTTTCATGGTTTACCATTACACCTCAGCACCTCCAGTCCCAAGCATTCCCTCCTTTCTTTCTCCACATACTTTCCCTCTTGCAAATAAACTTTATCTTGGACTCTCCCATGGGCACAAGCATGATTCTACACCAAACCATTCTGCCCTCAGGCACTAGGTGAACCATGCTTGTGCACATCTTCAGTAATGCTCCACTATGACCATTCCATCCCCAGCACTGATGTCTCTGCAGGTGCACTGTCCTATGGACCTGTGGTAGCAGATCCTGACCCCTGCTGGGACACACACTGAACTTGCTACAGAACATACTTGAAATGGAGAGGAGGAGCGCACCTGCCCTCCCATACCCATCACCTGTGTACATCTGTTAGCTGAGGGGTTGTAGGAGTCTGCTGATGATTTATGTATGTGCAGATATTTGCTTTCTGGCGGGTCTATTATGAAGGCAGCCCAATCCATCAGCAGCTCACAGAGGCAGTCCCAGCATGACATGGGAATGAGGATAATGTCACCCCTGCCCCCTTTGCAAACCTGGCAGCTCCAGACTGCCTGGCTGCAAGCAGCTCTGTCCTGTCCATGGGGGACAGGGCATTGTTGTTTGTGTCCTGAAGTGTAAACAGAGTGAGCAAAGTGTAAAAGTACTTATTGCTGTTCCAGCAAAGTTTAAGGAGAGGGTTTCGTGTGAGGCAGCAAAGTTTCAGGAGAAGAGCTTTTCTTGGTATAAGGATTGGGATTTTGAGTGACTTCTCCAGAGCTATGTATATTAGCGCAGGTCTGGCAACTGAAGGATATCTGAGCCACCACTTGAACCTGCATCTTCCTGAGGAAAGTTTCCTCCGCCCTGGCAGCCTTTTCAGCAGGGTTGGCAATGACCAGTGATGGGCTCTGTGTCCAGGATAGAGCTTTGCTCTTCAGATCCAATGTTTATTTTCAGCGATTTTATTCCTGCAATGAGTCGATCAGAAGAGCCTCATGTGCCAGTAGCTGGATTTTCTTCACACCATTCATTTAGTTTCCCCATCTGTAATTTGGAGAAAACGGTAGTAATGGCTAATTATCAAGGCAGATGGTTAAGATACAATTCCTACTTGTTAAATACTGTAACTTCTGTAGACGCTGCAGGAGAGCACACAGTGTGCAAACACATGGGTACCCTCTGGTTTTCACCATGCTGGGGGAGCATCTCTCTGTATCCTCCCCATCATCTGGTCCCCAGTAGCATTAACACAGTGCCACATGCATGGCACAGCCACAGCTTAATGGCTGCAGATCCCCCCTTGAGGAGCTGTAGGAAATCACCATATAATGAGGGTGGTTTGTTGGCAGTTTATCCCACAGCCTCTCAACCCTCATCTGTGGATACTCATGGCATGGGAGCTACCGGAGGAGCATGTGTGCTCATATCCACTTGCACAGCCTGAGAGGCACTGATTAATACTACAGAAAGATATTTTTTGAAAGTCACTGCCTCCAGACAGCCAAACCTTGTGGAAACCATGTCCTGGCATCCACCTCCTACTGGTGTCGTTATAGCTGCTGGTGCCACCAGGTCTGCTGTTATAGCAGAGGCTCGCCAAGATGAGAAAAGAGACTGGGGATCAGATTACCCCAGCAGGACTAGAGTTAAGAGGTGAGGGCTTTCCTTGCATGGGAAAGGCTGTTTCGTTTCAAGTCTGCTATGGCAGCAAAGGGAGGAGGTGTGTTGCTACATGCTATTTTTGAACCACACCAGAAGAGATAGCGATTCGTACAAACCCACCCACCAGACACCAAAGTTATGCCCGTTATTAGCATCGCCCTGGAGGAATGTTTGTACGCTTGCCAGCATGTTGAGGAATGATGACCTGATATTAGGATGGTTCATCATTACCAGGTCAGAGCCTCTCTGTTGCAGACACACATTCTCCTTCCTTCTCTTCCCAAAAGCAAGGGCAAATGGGTACATCTGTCACTGGTCCTGGGTTTTGGCATCAGACACCCCTCGTATTTGTCATTGTCCTTTCTCGTGTCCATTGTAAAGGGCTGTTCAGTGCTTCCCTTTGCAGGTGCAATCTGGCCCCTGTCCAAGAGTACTCACAAGATGTGGGCATGAAGACAGACCTGGTGACTATGAACCCCTCAGTCATCCAACGGGCCTTCGAGGACCTGGTGAATGAGACTTGGAGGGACAAGCTGCTGCAACGTCTCCACAGCCTCAATGGCAGCATTCTCTGGATCCCAGCATTCATGGCCAAGGGAGGCAAGGAACGTGTGGAGTGGGTGAATGAGCTCATCCTGAAGCACCACATCAACGTCAGGACTGCCTACCCCTCACTGCGCCTGCTGCATGCTGTCCGAGGGTGAGAGCATTTCTGATGTGTGTAGAGCAGTATTTTGTGAACTTCCTGAAGAGCAATTGATGGGTCTGTGCTGGAGGCAAACAGTGCAAGCTGTTTCTCTCTGCAGACCTTGAGGAGGATTCCATGGGCAGAGGCTGGTCCCTCGAAGAGAGCTGGGGACCACCTCCCAAGCAGGATTTCCCCGCCCTGCTTTATTGAGTGTGAGGTCTTTTAGCCGTGCAATAGAGGAAACCTAAGTCTTCCAGTGTTTTACTGGCTATAAGCTTGGATGTCGCTGTGATAACTCTCCAACCTATAGTTAGGGCTTCCTTGGAGAAATGTGTGCATGCTGGTTCACTGAGCTTGTTTGTTGTCTTGTGCTTGAGTGACACATGCAAGTCTTGCAAAACTCCTCAGATCAGAGAGGTTGTGGCTGCCTGGATGGGCTTGGCAGTAGCAAAGTACCAAAGCTGTTCATGAGTAGCCTGTGTGCTCCTGTAATGATGCCAATTACACTGCTCATCTGAAATGACCAACCGAGGCAAAGAAGGGACTGACATCATCTGATCTTGCTAATCAGTTAAATAGAGCCAGGTGGTAATGAGTGAATGTATATTGGGAGGGAAATAAGAGATCCTTCTGCTTTCTCATTGCAACTTCGTGTGTATGTGAGACTCGGGTACGATGGGGATGGGGAGTTTATAAAAGGAGTGCCATAGGGGTGAGACTTCCATCTAAATGGCTTAATGGGGTAAGCTCTTGGTTCCTTGCTTTATTTTTCTGTGGAGAGTCATGATTCAGTAGGTATTTAGAGTCTAAGCAGGCCATAACTTATGCTGGAGATGGCAGTAGCTGTCTTCTGATCTTGACTACACCCTGTTGATCTCACAGGATGTGAATTCACTTGGGTAACTGGTGCTTCCACTTCTAAGCCTCAGCATCAATGTTTGCTGATCGCTTTGAGCACTTCTTCCCCTGAACACCTCTGAGCCTGAGCTTTTCTGGTCAGTTTATCCATGCTGGGCATTGCTTTGTCCCAGCTTAGGTTGCATCCCAGTACAGGGAGTGGGCACAAGGCAGATTTGGGGGTAATTTCCTGCAAGAACAAACCTAGGTGAGTGCTCCAAGGAGAGGAGTGTGAAGGACAGCTCTGCAGTCAGTCCAGGCAGGCTGGGAGCAATGGAGGCTCTGGTGCTGCAATGCATTTTAGGCAGTAATAACAGGCAAGAAGAACCATCTCTGCCCCAAGTGCCTGTGTTTGAGGCTTCCCGGTGCCACAGAGGCATCTTACAGTAAAAGCTGGCTGTGAGGTAAAGAAAGGGAAGGAAGCAATACCACAATTCACAGAAGTTGCAGGGACGGGAAAGGGGGAAGCCACAACCCAAATTCTGAGCTATTTCTAGCAGTAATTGACTTACTTTCATCTGTCAAAATAGAATTAAGCTCCTGTAATAAGCTCTTTAAATCAACAGGCTGCTAATCCTGTGCTGGCAACCATTCCTGGTACCAGAAACTTCCCATAGGAAGCTTTACAGAGGGATTGGCAAGGACTGGGCATCACTTTCCCTCAGGAGGAGGATGCCATGATAAGCTCTGCTGCTGAGATTATCTTCTAGCTCTCAGCACCTCCCTGGTCCTCCTGTGCTGCAGCCCTGTGGTCCAGCCAGGTTGGCTGGCACTCCGGTTGTCCCTGTGTGTCTCCCACAGAGCAGTGTTGGAGCCCTAAGCACTGGCTGGCAGGTCTTGCCTGACTGATGGGGTTGCAGGGATTTTGACACAAGCCCCAGGGTGCGCTGCTGTCTCTCGGTGCACAGAGTGATGCCCCCATCTCCCCTGTGTCTTGGATTAGTGTCTTCTTTTTATTCATCAGCGTCGCCTTGGGTTTTAGTGGGGTCCCATGCAAGGAACATGGGTTTGAGCTTCTGAAAATGTACTGGGTCTCAGAGGGACGCAAGCGGTCAGACCAGTAAGCAAGTGCAGCAGCTGATGGTGGGTGCCGGGGATGACACATGGTCAGACCCTGGCTGATGCTGATGACAGTCTCTAAGTACCCAGTCTGAGCTACAGCTGAGACATCAATCCTTTGGGCCAGTCACTGTGCTGTGGGGTAATAGGGAAAGGTGGGTCATGGCTGCACTGAGGCAGCACTAATTCACTAATAACCATAGAAGCCAATGCTAATCCTCATCAGGGGTTGCTCTTTAAGCCAAGGGAGCTGCTGCCTGACCTGCCCTCCTGCTCTCACACTTATCAGCAGGAAAACAAGGTTGCCTACTAATTAACGATTCATATAATTAAAACTACAGCCCCCTCGGAAAGCCAGCATTAATGGGAGCACTTCAATGTCTACCCAGTATGCTATGTCCTGGCCAAGGAGCCATGCAGAGGGGCTGCCTAGAGCTGGGGGGCAAAGGACTGTGCTGTTCTGGGGGAAAGCTAAGAATCATTGTTAACCCTTTCCTTTGTGCAGCCTCCTGAGGTTTGGACATGAATGGACTTAAGGGCTATTCAGGCAGTATTGAACAAACTGGCCACTGCTGAGGGGAAGGGGTGTCTGCTGATGCTCTTGGTGCTGTATAGGAAGTCTCATGGGCACCTGTAGGATTGTCAATTACCCTTGCTCAGGGTAATTGATATATTGTAGTTTGGGATGAAGGAGGAGTCTTCCCTTAGGTCAAACTAACCAGTATCACTAGGATTTTACTTATTCATCTTCTGTGATACTGCCTGATTTCTATATTTTTATGTATGAGCTCCTTCCTGCGGCAGGGATATGGTCTCCAACTACTTCCCCTCTCTCCAGCTCTCTCTGTGGAACATGCTGGTTCATAGCATTAAACTTCCCTTTGACAGATCTGAGATCTGTGAAATTAATACGTTTTGTGGTGTGTAGCATGCAACAGAGAATTGATAATCCACAAAGGCCCACAAAACATCCCTCTGTTCTGCAGTGGGCCACAGTTGCAGAGATGTCCCATCTTATCTTTTGCTGGATAAAGCTGCTTTTCATATTTTATACTAAATTGGTTTGGAAATCACAAAGAAATGGGGCAAGTCTTTCAGCTAAGACACTCTCACATGTTTTTTTCTTTCCAAGCAATAGCACTTTCTACAAAGGCTAACTTCTCAGCCAACTTCAATTCAGCTACAAAACTTTTGCTTTTTCTCTTGCCTTCACTATCAGCAAAATACATTTCTGAGTTCTTGGCTCCTCCTTGAACCACAGTATTTATTGTCCTGCTCTGTTTTCCCCAGACCAGAATGCATTTCAGTGGCAATTGAGCATTTTTCCCTACAATTTTCAGTGCATTTTGGGCATGTGTAGAGTGTGTATTGCTGAGATAAGTAAAATGCATTGAGTTTTGTTGTCCTTCGCAGCATCATTTGCGACATCACCCTCCTAGCCGTGAAGGTGCCTTAAATGTTTGCTGATAGCATTCTGTGTTGATGATTCTGGATAATCTGTGCAATAAGATGGAAGCTTTTACACTTTTGAACTCACCGTCTTCATGCCAGGAGGGGACAGAGCCATGAGAATTTCGATGGAGGAGCTCAGAAGGATGCCAAGTCTCTACGTTAGGCTGAGGAGGAAAGCTGTGCTGTGGCGAGGGGCCAGCGTGTGGGAACAGGGACGGTGCCATGCGTTCTGGGGGTGTGTGACTCACTTCAGAGCACTTCTATAAAATGCCTCCCGAGCAATTCATCTGGCGAGTGCAGTGCTTGTCTGCTGGCTAGGAAGCAAGCAAGCCCCTTATAAGTCATCCGCTAGTGCCTCCAAAAAGCCTTGTAATCCCTATTGCCAATCAGCTTTTGTCAGAAATAACATGAAATGCACGAAGCAGGGGAAAATAATTGTGTCTGGAGGTTTGACTCTCACTCCTTGTGGAGAATTCGTGGACGTTATTTCAGTTTGTCTTGTATAATCTCGTCTAGCATCTCTCACTGTGTTCATCATGAGGGTCTCTTGGCAGTAACCAGTTCTGATACTATAAGAGTTTGTTCAGAGCTTCCTGGAAGAAAAAAAAAAATAAAAATCAATAAATCTTCCAGCTCCTTGGCTGGGTCTCCCATTAGGTTTAACATCAAAATAGCCATAGAATCACAGAATAACCAGGTTGGAAGAGACCCACCGGATCATCAAGTCCAACCATTCCCATCAAACACTAAACCATGTCCCTAAGCGCCTCATCCACCCATGCCTCAAACACCTCCAGGGAAGGTGAATCAACCACCAACCTGGGTAACCTGTTCCAGTGCCCAATGACCCTTTCTGTGACCAATGACCCTCCCCTGGCAGAGCTTGAGGCCATTTCCTCATCCTGTCCCCTGTCACTTGGGAGAAGAGGCCAGCTCCCTCCTCTCTACAACCTCCTTTCAGGTAGTAGTATACTATTTGTGCCCCAGAGCCCTCCATCATTTTCCCAATGGCCCTGAAGTCTTTCTTGATGGCTTTGGTCCTTCTGTTTATTAGATCATCATTACCAGCTTGGACTACTGTCAGAGGATAGTAGTCTGTCTCATGGACCAGGGAAGAAAATTTTCTAGCTACCTCCCTCACTGATGCCCCTGGTAAGCAGCAGACCTCTCTGTGGAGCAGGTCCGGTCTGCAAATGGGTCCCTCCTTTCCTTTGAGGAGGGAGTGCCCTGCAACAATCACCCTCCTCTTCTTCTTAATGGAGGATGTTTTTATCTTTTTCTGAGGATGTTGCAGCCTAGGGAAAGATTCCTGGCTGTAGGAGCCATCATCCTCATCCTCAGGATTGGATTCCACCTGCAGCACATATTTGTTTCAGTTAATGAGGAAGATGACTTTCAAAAGAAGGGGAGGGACATAGAAAGGAGAGGGGAAAGCAATAGAATAATCCCCTTCCCAGTTACATTTATCTTCTTCTGCTTGTTTGGAAATGCTTTAACTTGTGGGTGTTGAGTAACGTGTGTGTTTGAAAGGCCATCACAGAGCTCAAGACCTGGAGGGGAAGAGAATTGTTTATCTGTGACTCAGCATTTATTTTATTGTGCCAAGTCACCACAACCAGACCTAAGCCACACGGTACCGATCTAATCTGGATATAGAGGCTTGATTTGTTGTTTGGGCTTTCCCCAGCCCAAATCTGGGAATAAAGCCCATCTGTGACTCCAGATTTAGCTTTTGGACTCAGTGTCAGCATGAGTCTGGAGGAGGACCTGCCTATTCCTATCTGTCCAGCACAGATCTCATCACTGTATATGGCTCTCGGCTATTTTAGTGAAGATGACAGAGGAGACTTGGTCCACGGACAGAAAAGGGCTGGGGGAAACTGTATAGGGGAGAGTGGCTGTTCCCTTGGTTCCAGCACTTCATCTCCATCCACCCAGCAGCTGGGAAATGTCTGTGTGCTGCCAGCAGCAGCGGGTCCTGTCCTTGCCTGCACCAATATGAGTGTGGAGCACTGTTGGGGCACTCGCTCTTGTTATCTGTAGCTCTTTTTTCATGAGTATTAATGGAAGTAGGATGTGTGTGGCAGACTGATAACATGCTTCTGACAGTCAAGGACTAGCACCTCCACAACAGCTTGTGTTTGTATTACACTTTTATGAATAAGCTGTTTTTAAAGGGTCTGAAATTGCATTATTTCAGCTATTCTGATTTGTATCACTAAATAATGCAGCTGATAATGCTGAAACTTGATTTCTTCATTGACCCGAGTTTTTTATTCATTTAATCAGGGCGATGGTTTTTCTGTTCACTTTTATCCTGCGTGTTAACCCTTACATGGAGTGGACAGATTACTTTAGGGTTTTCTCAGACACATCAGAGGGTGATGGCTAAACACAGAGCAGGACCTTAACCTTGCTGCTAGTGGTCCTCAAACACTGCCTGCAGGGAGGAGTTTTACAGCCAGCATTTCAGGCTCTGCTCCCTGAATTTGGTGATGCTGAGGGAGGATGAGCACTGTCAGCACAGTGAGGTGTGTGCTCTAGATGTGTCATGTGGAGACTGCCACCTTCCTTGGCTCAGATGGAGGCTGTGGCTTACTAGGGGCAGTTTCAGAGCATTTTGTCTCCTGAAGGATTCCCACTGAGCTTCAAGGTCCAAATACAGTGGTTGCTTCCCCTCTGGCTGCAGTGCAGCCCCCTTGCAGGAGGCATGCACATGCGGTCAGGCAGCTGGCAGCACTGCTATGCAGTCCTGATTAGGAGGCTTCTTGAGTTTCTTGAAAACCTTTTGAAAAATTGTCATTGCTGAGGAGCAACCAGGACCACCTACCATCTAGGAAAATACTCTCTTAGCTACTTTTCTTGAAACCTCTGTCCTTGGCTACCATCAAGTATTAGTTCAACTAGATGCTAGAGGTTGTGTCTAGGCTGCCTCCTTACAAAAGACGTCCTTGAAGATTTGATAGCATTTTCCATCTGTCACTATCATGATCCAAAACAAGAGCTGTCTTGGACAATTTTTGCCTGCCAGCATCATAGTTCCTCTTCATAGCTACATCCCGCTTAGGCACCGGCCTATCTATATAGCTGCTTGCACCCCTGAGGGTTTAGTTACAGAAATGACACAGCTTCAGTCTTTGAGGGAGGTCCATGCTGTGAGAATTGCTCTGAGAAAGGAGGTATTGGGCTTCAGGACTGTTCTTTGCTCTTCTCTTTTAATTGCTGTCTCTTTCCATAAAATGTTGCAGTTAATGGTTATGTTGATTGGTGTAGCCAATTTGAAAAATAATTACTGCCTGCTTCAAGATTATCTTTCCTCCTAATTAAAATCCCGGACCTCACATATTAAAGGTGTGCTGTTGATACAGCATCCCATGTGCACCCAGACAACCTCATTTGGATTTATAGAATTAATTAGGTTTTATTTCCATTCCCAGCTATTCTCTCCTGCACCAGGAATGTGGCCACTGTTTCAGTGGTCAGTGATGGTAGAGATAAGAGAGAGATCTTCTTGCATAGGTCCCACACTCCCATCACGAACCAGTGATTAAAAAGTATTCCCCAGACCTCACTGGAAGATTTCCCACCTTCACTGTCCAGGAAACAAATTGCAAGCACTATAGCATAGCCTGTGATATGGTTTGGGCATTATATGTTATATATGTCATCTGTGTGGGTGAGCTGGGACAGCCTGGAGTCCATCACCGCCTCCCAAAGTTACAGCCACCAGCAAGAATTTGTGATGCTCTAGGAGCAAGGCTTGTCATCCTTCTTGTTTTTGCAATGCCAGACCTGCAGTAAGAGGGAAATATAGATTAAAGAGCCAGGTTTTTATTTTTTTATTATAAGAAAATGAATTTTCATTGTTCCCTACCCTGACATTATTGTGTGAGTCCTTATTAGCTTCATGTGCTGAGGCAACTACACTGTATTGGTTTCAGTGAGGCTGCTTTTGGGTTCTAGTTGTTCAAGCTTGTTGGTCTTGATAAGGCTCAGGGTGCATGCTGTGTTGCGGAGAATCATAGAATCATTACGTTGGAAAAGACATTTGAGATCATCAACTCCAACTGTACGTGTCCACTATTAAATCATATCCCCAAGCACCTCATCTACCCATCTCTTAAATACCTGCAGGGCTGGTGACACAGAGAATAGCATGTTTCTGTAGAGTACTTTTGTGTTTGACCCAGGTCACTATTGTTATTGTTAATATGCTTAAAACATTGGTGGTCACTTGAACTACCTGTATGCATGTGCAAGACTCACTTAATCATGCTTTTGAGGTTGTGGTATGTTCATAATGTTTTTACAGCCTCTCAAAGAACCCAAAAGTTAATGTTTTGGGCAGGCATAAGGTCACCAGTATCTTTCTGTGCTCCAGCTGGTAAATTGATGAAAGCAGAGTTTGAAGGCTAGAGCAGCTGCAGGACAAACCCAGACAACTGTCTTTGCCCAAAGCAAACGGGGCTTCAGAGTTCTTCACAAGTTGTTTCCCTGCTGCATGAAGATACCCTAATTCAAAGCGTTAAATGGTTGTGATAATCTCCCATTTCTCTCCAGGCACCAGGAGTCTAATGTGCTTACCTGTAGACTCATCAAGGAGGCTGTTTTATGTCTGTCTATGGGAGAAGATTGCCTTGCCACTACAGTGAGCTTTGCTGTGTCCCCATCACGCAGCACGTATGGCGAGGCAAGCCCAGAAATCGCTGATGCTGTGCCTCTGAGATGCTAGTCCTCACCACTTTTCCCTCCATGTCTTGCTCCTTTTTTGTGCTGGATGCCAAGGAGATAAGTTGGGCCAGGAGGACCTCCCCAAAACATCGTATTTGTCTTTTGCCAAAGCAACAGTTGCTTGGACCCCAGTTAAACCTGCCATGCCCTTCCCGCACATGCTGAGGCTCTGCTTCAAGAATTTGATTCACCAGAAAAGTCAATTTTTCTCTTATCTGGCTGAGAACAAGGAAGTACATTTTGTGCCTTGGTTACTAAATTTTAATGGCTTTTGTGAAAAGCTAATTTGCAGGATTAAGGCTCAGCTCTCCCAAGGGCTCCTGCTGTCTGAGCACCAGACCCTCAGGAACCTTGCAGAAAGTGCACATGAGGAGCAAGACACTTCCCATGGCTCCATGTGTGACAGCAGGACCCAGCTCAGGATCCCAGACCTCTGGGTAACAGCACAGAAATACAATGTGCTTTGCTCTTTTTCCACATGCTTTTTATCCAAAATGCTTCTAGTCACCTGCCTGAACTCAGGCCCTTTGAAATACCCATTAAAATAATCTGTGGGCTTGAACATGCTGCGACACAGTGGGGTGCATTGCCTGCACCATCCCTGCCTGCTATGGGGCAGCACCAGCATCGGATGTGCTGGGGTAGAAGGGAGTGCTCTTGGGGGAGGAGATCTTCTACCTCCCCCAAACCTTTTGCTTTTTGATTTTGCTCTTCTGACTGTTTTTCTGCTGAGGAAACCAGATAAATTGCCTGTGCAATAAACACTGGGTGCAGGAAGCATCTTCTTACATGATGTTGATGCTACAATAGCTTTTATTGGCAGCCCAAAATGCAACTGCTGATACTGTTTCCGCTCATGCATCACTACACAGTGTCTCCTTCCCCTTTTCTTTTTGCCATCCCTCATAAAAACTAACATATTTTTCAGCAGCAGGCACATATTGTATAGTTTATATTGCAATATGCCATGTTGTGTATCTCATGGACTGATGTTGTGGCGTGTGGTGATCTATTTTGTTCCAGGATCACAGTAGCAGTCACTGGTTGCAATGGGAACATAGCAGCATATGTTAGCCCTTTCAGCCTCATGACCCTTTATTCTGAGGCAAACATTTTTACAGCCCTGTTGCGTTTACTGTGTCAGAGTAAAACTCTTCATTCATCAATGAAAATCATCAGCTTGTGTGTGTGTGAGAGAGCGTGTCTGCTTCAAGAGGTTGCTGGAGTCTACTTGACATGTGGCTGGTTTGGTCCATGGTATTGATCTCCTAGGTAGATTGGAAGATAATTGTAGTCTGAAGTAGTGGAGGCCACCGTTGCAAGCAATTTGTTTTTCATAGAGGATTGCCAAGGCATGAGGTGCTTCAATGCCATAGCAACAAGTGTGATATAACGGCCAGATAGAGAGCAGGAGGATGCTTATTCATGAAGCAATCCCTAGAGACGCTTTTTCTTGGCACGGAACACTCTTGTGCTAGTCAGAAACCTCTCACTTTGAATTACCAATATATCTCAGTCAAATGCTAGAGAGAGAAAATGTGCAAGACACAAGCTTCTTGTGCATGGGGAATAACGTGCTTTACTCTCCCTTTGCAGGTACTGGTTAACAAACAAGGTGCACATCAAGCGACCTACCACTGGCCTCCTCATGTACACCTTAGCCACTCGGTTCTGCAACCAGATCTATCTCTACGGCTTCTGGCCCTTTCCTCTGGACCAGAACCAGAATCCAGTCAAGTACCACTACTACGACAGCCTGAAGTACGGCTACACCTCGCAGGCGAGCCCACACACCATGCCATTGGAGTTCAAAGCCTTAAAGACGCTGCACCAACAGGGAGCCTTGAAGCTGACAGTGGGGGAGTGCGACGGGGCCACGTAGGCTGGTCCCCGGCCGCGTTCCTGCACAGCCATGGGAAGAAGGGGAGGGGCAGAAAGGACAAGTGGTACCTGGTGGGGTTGGTTGTCTTTGTTAATGCGCAGAACAGCGACACAAATATCTATACGTGGTACCTATATATATTGACCTGAGTATTATAACTGTTTGGTGTTCACCAAGGAAGGAGCAGGAGAGATGCAGGAGCATCTGACATGACTGGCCTTGGCAAGACCCCTTGCTGTGGGCTTGCTGGGCTCGGAAGAGCATTTGACTTACATCCAAAGGGTGTGAAGGTGGCCTTGGTTTTTGAGGGTATGTTAGGTGATGGGTAAACGTTAAGCCGTTTGTCGTGACTGTTCCGAGGTTGGTAGTTAGTTTGTTTGGCCAAGGATGCCGGCGCTCTGCAGCAAGGCACGTTCTTGGCTCCGTGCTCGTGGCGGGGAGGGGCAGGGGCAGGGAGTGGGGTGGGCAGGGAAGGTTTGTTGGTGGCTTTCACAGCTGAGGGACTGCCTGTGGCACCAAGCAGGACCAGTCTCCTGCCTAGCAGGGACCAGTGCCTGACAGGGTCGCACACAGATCCATCCGAAACACGGATCGCCAGGCTTAGTGCAGCCTTAAGAGGGGTGAGGGAGTAGCCTCCTAGGCTGCAGCTTGGTCTACAGGAGGTGGTGGGGAGCTGTGCTAAGTGGGTCCTAGTGACATTTGTTCAGAGAGGAGATGTGAGGGTCTCCAGAGAACTGGCACATAAGAGCCGAGCCAGGCAGACAGTAAGGAGGATGCTGGGCATGTGTTTTCTCTTCCTTTCCTAAGGAGCAATTTAGAAAGGAGCAAAGATGCTGGAACGTGGCAGGATGGAGGTTTGCTGCTGCAAACCGGTAGTATTAGTATTAAGTGGCTTACTATGCCACAGTCAAAGACACTCAACATCTGTCAGGACTCGTGAAAACCATAAGTACATCTAGCTCTTTAATTCCCAAACGCTACCTGCTAAGCAGCCTGCTTTCTCTCTCCCTCCAGAAATAACCTCTGAAATATTGGTTATAGGCCTGAGAACCAGCCAAGCAGAGAGACTGCAGGACTTTGAGGAACTTTGTCAAGTCGAAGTAATTTATTTTCACTTTCTCCATAAAGAACCAGCATACAGTGGCAGTGCTGTGTTCCTGAAGTCCTGCTCTGTCCTTTCTTTCAAGCTCCAATTAACTCTTGTTCTGAATGGCTAAATAGGGTATCAGATGCATCTTGATGGGATGCTTGCCTAGTGATGAACGTCAAAGAAATGAAAATATAAAGAAGTTTTTATAACCCCATTTGCTTTCCTCTAAGTTTGGGGTTTTTGAGGGAAGCAACTAGATTGGTCTGATAAGCCTGTTTAATTTTCTGCTTGTTTAGCCTACTCCATTCGTCTCCTAATTAGCTCTCAGTTCCAAAACGTGTGTGAGTCCGAGGCTCATTGAGTGCAGTTTGGGTTTAATTTGAGGGGAGCAAGTAGTGCTACACAGCATCCTTATGAGACACACTGCAGTGCTTTCATGGTGGGGTATCATCACCTTTGTGCCTCATCCTGCTGCTGTGTTTAAGTTAGAAAGTGTACAGTTTGGGGCTGCAATATTTGACGTTGTCTCTTTAAAAGCTGAGCGCTTCAAGTGGTAAAAGGAAGAGCTCACTTTCATGCTTTGGGCCATAGAAGCTACTGTACCCTTAGGAGCCTCCAGCCTGCTAATTAGTGTCAGATGAAGATGCCTAAGATTAAGGTATACGAAACATTATAGCGGATAAATGTGAGCTAATCTGGCACCGAGGGGATGATGTTTCTTTCCAACTCCAGAAAATTATTTCTTTTATGTATCTTTTTTTTAAACCTAGCACTTTTTAAAAATCATTTTTACTTGAGTTTAGTTGCATCATAAAGCAAAACCTGGCTGTGAACCTCAGCTTAAGCTGTAGGGGTTTCCTGAGATAGTAGGAGACAGAGAGTAAAACTGCAAGGTGGAAGAAATCTGCAATCCCAAGGAGCTTCCCGTGATTCAGGAGTGGTTGCTAAAGCTGGATAATTCCCTGATTTGTCCCCGGCACGGAGGATGGACAGAGTGGGGAGGAAGTCGCAGGGACTGCTAAAGCCAGCATTGAGGGGCCTGGGCCACGGTACTGATTGCTGTTAGCAAACCTTCTTTTTAAATAAAAATACCAGAAATGAAATTAATGTCCAGGGGTTTTATTTTTGTTTATTTATTTATTTTCATGGACTAGAAGGGTAAGAAACAGGGCAAGACCGTAAAATACCATCCCAATTAAAAAGGGAGACCCTGTAATCTTCTTCACCAGTGAAGGAGAGAGGGGAAGGCTGGGCTTATTTTGCTTGTTTGGGGTGTGTGTCGGTACTTTGCTAAGGGGACATCTGAAGCCACCAGGGTGCCTTCACTGTGCCTGCAGAGATTGAGCTGAATCTGACAGCTGCACAGCAGGAGTGTGCTGAGGGGTGAAAAGGGGATGGGAGAAGGGATTTTTGGTGTCCTTGAAGCAGCTTCTGGATCAAAGCACAGGTAAGTACAAGTAAATTATTCCAGGAGATGAAATTGCTGGTGATATTTCCGTTCCCAGAATGTGTCCTGCTCACCCCAGTTTTAAAAATACATGAAACCAGGAGTAAAAGCCTGCAGCTATTGAAATCAATGGCTGAGCTCCCATTTCACCTCACCACCGTGTGGTTTGGGCCCTGCTGAGTTTATAGGCAAAAAAAAAAATCTAGAAATTTCCCAGTGTTTTAGAGGACTGTGTCAGGTCCTCCAGTCTGTTCCTCTGAACAGCTCCTCAGGTTGGAAGCATACTTTATCATCTCTGTTTCCAGCAAATTGCTGAGATCTTGCTTGCCCATGACCCAGCCGTTGCGACTTTAAGCTGGTAAAGCCCATGTGCTTTTCTGGAGCAGCAGGAGCAGGGGTTTGGGCTCACTGTCTGCTCCACACAGCGAGTGGTGCTGCTTGCAGTAGGTGGATGATATTTGAGCTATTTTGGGGCAGCCACCAGCCGTTGAGGAGCCGCAGGGCTGCAGCAAGGCAGCTGCCAGATGCTATGGGGACCCGTCAGCCACACTAGACTGCTGCTTGATGAATTTCTTCATGCCCAATTAAGGCTCTCCTGTCATCAAGAGTGAAACAAAAAAGAGTGTTCATGCTATTCAGGCAGGGATGCAGGTGCATGTGTTGCACTGTGAATGTACCTAACTGCCCTGAACAACAGCTGCAACTTCAGTCTTTGCTCCCACATCCCACCGCTCCCTCCAGCCCAAACTGGTGATGCTGGTGGCTCTGGAATGGGACGGTCCCTGTCCTGGATTAGACACATTTGTGCCAAAAAGTTTTTTGGATGGTATGAAGTGAGTTGAATTTGTAAAACCAAGGTAAACTTGAGTCTCCACTCAGCTAAACCCAGAGTCTGGGGCTGAGTTTCCCCGTGTGGCTTTTTGGGGCAATATTATACTGAATGCTTCTGGCCAAATCCAACACATTTTTCCTCACCATGTGCCTCTGGTGCATTTCCTTCTTACAAGAGCTTGTGGGGTAGGGCTCTTAGGCATACTGAGCTATGCTATGGCCAGAAGCACAGGTGCCTGAACTGCTTTTCTTTTCATTTGTTCATTTGATAACATCCTGGACTTCAGATCTGCCACGTGCTTCTTTGTGTCTCCAGTCAGCCCAGCCATGAAATGACACTGCAACCTCCACCGCTGCTGAGCATCACAGTGAGTACACACTCATGCCTGTTTTCCTCTCCCCTTGATTACTCCAGTGATTTTGGTCCCTGTTGAACAAAGCTCAAGGAGCAAACCTGTTACTACAGACCTGTCCAGAGTGAACAAGGATCCTTCAGACAAGAGGTTTAATTTGGCTCTTGCCGTGCTTGTTGCTCTGTGCCTGTGCTATAGAGCTGTGCAGAGGAGGAATGCACTAGCACAGCACTTCAATTCTTCCTATAGAAGTATACATACACCTGACAGGCAGAGACTTGGGCTTGTTTAGCCTAGAGGAATGAAGGCTCCAGGGAGACCTTGTAGCAGCCTTCCAGTACTGAAAGGGGCTACGGGAAAGCTGAGAAGGGGCTCCTGATCAGGGAGTGCAGTGACAGGATGAGGGGGAATGGTTTTAAGCTGAAAGAAGGGGGATTTATATTAGATCTTAGGAAGACTTTTTTTCACAGCGAGGATGATGAGGCACTGGCCCATGTTGCCCAGGGAAGTCGTGGCTGCCCCATCTCTGGAGTCGTTCCAGGCCAGGTTGGATGAGACTTTGAGCAACCTGGTCCAGTGGGAGTTGTCCCTGCCCATGGCAGCGGGGTTGGAACTGGATGGGCTTTAAGGTTCCTTTCAAGCCAAACCGTTCTATGATTCTATGAAATATAGTGATGTGGCTGTTGGTCTCACAGGGGAGATTTTGCCCATATCTTGCACTGGCACTGAGTGTGGTTCCTCTGGTCAAGCTGCAGAGTCCACAGGCTCCGCTCTGCCAAGATGCTTTATAATTAATTCCTTATTTAAAGCTGACTTGAGCGATTTGCAGCATCTCCTCTGAACCGCAGTGCAGGACCCCAGCTGCCTCCTGCACTCATCCAGGCAGGGCTGGCAGAGGCTCAGTATCCCTCCCAGCTGCCAAATGAGTGGGATGGAGGGTAGCCGATCACCTTCCCCTCAATGCTCCATCAGCCAGGGCTTAAGGCAGGGTCAATAACCAATCCTCTACTTCTGTCACAACCCAGGTAATTAGTGAACGAAGTACAAAGAGTCTTGTGAATCACATTACACATTTTTTAAAATAATTTTTTTCAAGCTGCATGAAGTGGTCTTTTAGTACTAAAAACAACTGTATCTTTTTTTTTTTTTTTTTTGAGATACCAATCTTGGAAACCAGAAAGACACAATATTTTGTTTTGAAGGTGTGATGAAAATTGTTTTCATTTTTACACTGCATTTTAGATACCACTTGGGAATAACACTAAACACTGTGAACTTCAGTCAGACTCACTTAAATGACATAAACGATTTCAGTTGTTCCCAATACAAATTGATTTTTAATTTTGTGCAAAGTAGTCTCAGAAAGGTTGCACCATCTACAGATCTTAGTATATAGATTTTTTTTTGATCATCACTCCTTTTTAAAATTTAAACACTGTAATTTCATGCTAGAAGGACTTGAAACCATGGGAATTAAAACTAAAATATTTGAGAGACCCACAGAGATGGCAGGGAAGTGGATTGCTCCAGAGTGCCCCTCAGTATCAGGAGGTAAAACCTGGAACATAACCACCATCTCCGATGTATTGCTCTGTTAAACTATGTATTCTTCAGCTCTTTCTGTGGTTTGGTTGAATACTCCCGGGAGAGCTGAGGAGCTACCATCTTAAAGGAGATACCAACTTCCTTTAAGATTGAACAGTGAAGGAATTGAGTTTTCCACTCACATGCTCAAAACAGGACTGAGCTGTATCTGTTGCATTGTATTGATAAGAAATACACAGAGTTTGAGCAAGGATTAGGTAGCAGGACAAACAGTGTCCTTGAATGCCAAAAAGCAGCTGTGACTGTTGTCCCTCACCAAAGTGCCTGGCCAGAACGAACCTGCCAGCCCTGCCGAAGGAGAGCAGCCAGCAATAAAAGTTAAGTCCCTCTGTTGAAATGGTGGCAGGCCATCTGATACTAATCCTGTGCCTCCAGCAAACAAAACCTCCCAGGCATTGTGAAATATCCGCTATTTGCTGGCTTGGTTGCCTAGAGAAATTCTTCCAGCAAGGGCCATGAAGCACTCCATGTTCTTGCACAACCCAGGCAGCAAAGGTTAAAGCACATTATAGGAATGTAATGGGTTTTTTAACTAGCACTCTGGAAAGCCTGACACACTGCTTTCTAGAAAATGTTGCAATTTAGGCTTTAGCAGGAACCACAGAGCAAGGAAAATATTGTGCTTGGACCATCAGCCTTGTAGTGTCTTGCTGCACAAGTTCCAGATGAACTTACTTAACTTGGCTTGTGTCTGACAAAGACTTTGGATTTGAGATTGCTAGAAAAGAGGAGAAGAGGCATGCTCTATTCCTGGACTGCATATTAGTGTTCCATATGGATGCAGAGCCAAAGCATATGGCCCTCCATCTGCTAGGCAGGCCTGGCCTGGCCCCATGGATGGTTTATAATGCGCATAGATTCATCCAGATTTGGGATTCCTCCAAAGCAAGAGGCGAGCCAATGACTCAAATATTGTGTAAAACCATTGAAACTAATGGCACCAAACAACAGTCATTTGTCTCCTGTTTGATTTTACTTGCTGTAAAATAATGAATTAGTTATGGGGGTGGATGAATGTTGTATTATGGATGGAAGCTTTGAAGGAAACATGGTTAAAAGAAAGCAAAACAAAAATATCATCCTAGTTATTCCGTATCAGCTTACTGCAATGTATTATTCCCCAGAATGTAAGATGTGTCCTTCAACTTCAATAACATGGCATTTATGCTCCATCTGTGATCAGATTTAAAGAGGTTTGCAAGCATAATTCGGGAAACTTTCAATGGCAAATTCAAGAAAGCTGGAGAAACGATTCTTTAAGTTCCTCCATAACTAAGACTACTCTAGGAAAAATGAAGTTTCATAGAATCATAGAATCATGGAACAACCAGGTTGGAAGACACCCACCGGATCATCGAGTCCAACCATTCCTATCAAACACTAAATCATGCCCCTCAGCACCCTGTCCACTCGTGCCTTAAACACTTCCAGGGAAGGCAACTCAACCACCTCCCTGGGCAGCCTCTGCCAGTGCCCAATGACCCTTTCTGTGAAAATTTTTTTCCTAATGTCTAGCCTGAACCTCCCCTGGTGGAGCTTGNCCTGCTGGTCACACCATTTCTGATACAAGCCAAGATGCCATTTGCCTTCTTGGCCACCTGGGCCACTGCTGGCTCCTGTTCAGTCACTGTCAACCAACACCACCAGGTCCCTCTCCTCCCGGTAGCTTTCTAGACAGACTTCTCCTAGTCTGTAGCTCTGCACAGGGTTGTTGTGCCCCAAGTGCAGGACCCGGCATTTGGCCTTTTTAAACCTCATGGCATTGGTCTCAGCCCAGTGGTCCAACCTGTTCCGATCCCTTTGCAGAGCCTCCCTACCCTCCAGCAGAGTGACACTTCCACCCAGCTTAGTGTCATCTGCAAACTTGCTAAGTTTTCTCCCATACGCTCTGTATTAACCACAAGCCCTGTGCTTGGATGTTTTCTTTAAAACAAATCATGAGCCCCAAAAGATTTCAGATCTTAGATGCAGTGCTGTTCCTTGCAATGAGATGCCAGTGTATGATGCGACACATCCTGACTTTGCTGAAGTTATGAGCTGCCTTCCACCGAGCACAGTGACACCACAATTTCATCCATTGCTTCAGAAGGTCACATCTCTGTTTCAAAGGATGGAACTCAGCAGTTCAATTTTGGGCACCACACTGGAAAAAAATCTGCTACATTTTTCTGCAGAATTGTGTGGGACACATGATTAAAGCCATGGGATGACCGCCAAAGAGATGGACTATTATGCTATCCCCCGGGAGAGTTCATAGCAGAAAAAATACTCTCTCCACTAAAAGAATTAATTACCATGCATGTTAGTTCTGTGGTTTGGGGAAAGTACTGTGGCCTGATTTCCTTCAGTGCTTTTATTCCTGGCTAGAGACCAGGGGAGTTGTTGAGGTTGCTGACTTAAGACACCGTAACAAATGCCTAGAAATGACTGGGCAGGCATTATGATTTGTAACCTATGTGTCTCACCTGCCTCGAGTGTGGACTTCATGGCAACTTTTCTCAGGATTTTATGGAAGGGGCTGATTTATAAGCACACCAGCGTGCTCCCAGGCTTTCCGAGAGAGACCAGGAGGGCATAAATTTCTTGGCTGAAAACTATCTGAGAAGCCACACAGCTCTGAACATCCTGTGGTTTATTTTTGGAAGAAGTAATTTTGGTAATTGCATGTGTTAAATGAAAAGCAATTAGGGATGGAGAAAAGGTGTTACATGTGTGTTGGATTAGGAGCCAGCACCTAACCAAAAGATCTGTTCAAAATGTGGACCCCTGAGAGTGCTGCAGGGCAAAGGGGACAGAGAGGAGGTGTTATAGGGGTGCACAGTTATTTATGAGTATTTAATGTGAAACAGGCTATGGAAACACTTGCATCTGTGATTTGTCTTTTACAGCCTTCCCAAGGTTTTAATTAAAAATGCAATAAAAGCACAACTATAGGAAACAAGGATGTTTAAAACATCATCTGCTATAAATTGCTTTTGGTGGGGTTATAGAAAATCAAAGAACAATTGTTTGTATAAAAGCAGTCAGGACACTGAGTTCACATGGAGATATGAACCCCCTGGGAAAGGTTTCCCTGTTAGGAAGCACGTGCTACATGAGACAATAAAGCGTAGGGGGGCTTCTGTGCCGCTGAGGGGATCCGCTAAGCGCCTGTTTCCCCATCTGGTTGCCAGAAAGGCGGCACACGCCAGAGGATGGAGAGCCACATGCCAGGAGGTGGAATGCAGATGACATGGGATTTGGGCTAGGATGATGTTTGGATGGCTCAGAGGGGTTTCGGCTGTAATTTCTGAGATGATACAGCACAACACATTTCCTGTGTGGTGACAGATGCCCTAAAAGCATTTTGTGCAGCACCTGTTGCCTCTGACAGAGGCCATGGGAGTGAAACACTGACGCATGATGGAAGGGAGTTAATGAGGCCTGGAGAGGCTGCTGCAGGGCATGCAGGCATCATCTCAGGCTGTTTTAAAGGGCCTATATAGGTTTGGGGTGGTTCATGGCCTTGGAAGGGATCAGAGGTTTGCTACCTACGACTGTGGGTGTCCGGCCCATCTGGAGATAAATGCAGTGAGCATTCCTGTGAGCTGGACCCCTTCCTCACGCCCCTCAGTATGCACATTTCTCAGTGGAGAAGGGAGCCCAGGGCTCACCCCCAGTGTACACCAAGCCTGCTGATCACCCCAGCCCTTTCTGGCTCTTTCTCCATAATTTGCTTCCATTTCTTTGGTGCCTTTAGGTCTTGGTTTTTACTGTATGTGTTACTTAGCTTTTCGTAAGAACTGCCTACACTCCAAAAAGGTCCTTGTTGCTCTTGCAGAAGCATCCTGGGTGGGTTTTGTCTCTGCCTTCCAGGTGAATTCAGTTAAAGCCCACAAAAGCCATGGCTCCAAGCAGCCCCCGTGGACCAAGTTTCCCTGAGCTTGTAGCTTAAATGGAGATTAGCTTCTAAAATTTAATGAGGATCTCTATGAAAACAGAGTAACAAGGATAAAACAACAACCAAAAAAAAGAAGCCCGTTGAATAACCATCCAATTAGGACTTCCAACTGATCCTCATTAAACAGCCGCTCCTGACATTTGACAGCGCAGTTTAGATTAGAGTGGTGAAAAATCCCCTTGAAAAGTCAGATTGACATTTTGCAGAGGAGTGTTTTCATAGAAATTCCAGTGGCTTTAAACCCCTAGCTTACCCTAACATGGCAAAAAAAAAAAAAAGGTTTGAGCTTCAGAAAGGGGTAAGGAACAGCCACGCTGACTGTCAGGGAAACTCCCAGTGACCAAACTCCTCGCCATGGTGAACACAGGCAACCCCAGGCCTTGGCTCTCCACCCAAAGGGTCCTTAAAAGACAGCATTTAATAAGATACAGAAGCTGGATTTTTTTTTTGGTTGAGCTGAATATGAAATCGCCATGGCAACCTTTATTCTGAGGTGATCCGAGTCAGGTTGCAACAGCAGAGATGAGTTAAAGGTCACCCCTGCAGAGCAAGATAGGCACCGATGAAGCACTTTAACAAGTCCCAGGAGAAGTGGCATTTAAGAGCCACGTGAAGGGCTCAGCCAGATCTGTAAAGGGAGAGAAATCTAAGCATCACAGTCATTTGGGATGCTCCTAGACAAGAAGCTGGCAGTGTTTAACGACTACTTAGCAGTGCTAGAGCTCACTCCCATGAGGGTACAAGGAGCCATGAGGTGTGGGTCCAGCCCCAGGTCTCCAGGACCTGGAGAAGGGCCTGCTGAGTGGCTGGGTAGGAGTTGGAAAAAACCTTTGCAAGCAAGTGCTTTTGCTCCAGAGTGAAAGCAAAAGCTATGTGCAAGGAACGAGACCTCGCACTCCTGTAGGGAGATACAGGGGGGAAATAATTTCAAAAATCATCTAAGACTAATTGCAAACTGATTTTCACTGGAACTTACACTTCCGAATGCCTGGGGTTCTTCAAGAAATAGCCATTCCTGCCTCAGACTAAGAGCTCAACACGATTTATAATGACGAGCCAATGCTATTATCCTCACTGAGAACACGGAGACGTGAAGGCTTTTACCATCGCCTCCACAGCAAAAGACAGGCACTTAAAAATATAGCTTGCTGTTCAGCAAAGGCAAATGCCCTGTATTTCTGCAAACCATTTAGCCAAGTGTTCACACACAGCATTTTGGGCATTAGGTCAGGGTAGCTTGATCAAAATGACCCAGTACAGATCAGGCAGCAAGTTAGTGGCAGAGCCAAAAGCAAAATCTCAGGTTTCCTGGCTCCTGGCTCTCTAAGCTGCCCCTCTTCTCATGCCAAAATACGCTTTCCGGGTGGCAATCCCTAGACAGAGGTGTGTGGCAAGTTAGCCCAGCCTCCACCAGACCTGCATGTGTGGCAGATCTGGAAACACTCACGTTCACCCTGTCTGGGAGCAGCTGGGTCCTCACCACTTGGAGCAGGAGGAGAAAGAACCCGGCCATTTGAGAACACTTCTCTCCCCTGGGAAGGAAGCACAAGATCTGGAGCTGCAAGTCCAGAGTTCAATCTTCCTCCCAAATCATAACATTTTTTTTAAGAGTAATACCTGTGGGAGTCTTTCTGTATACCATCTATTTTTAATTTTGCTGTGTTTCTCCGGCTTTCAGGATTTTTTTCCAAGCGTTTTCCCTGTAACCACGAGGGCTAGAAACTTGCAGCTTTTGTTGTATTAATGAAAGCTGAGCATCTCAAACAATCTCAAGTTCAAGAGCTGTGGCTTCAAAACCCCCGCGTATCGTATGACTAGTGAAAAAAAGTTGTGTGAGTTTACAGTGCTCCGCTTCCCCATCCCTGCAGAGCTCAGCTTTTACCCAGAGCTCACATCACACTCTCAAGCATAACTTACTTTCATCTCCTCCATCGCTGCAGCTCCTGGGTCAGGACATTTACTGTCAGAAATCAGGTAGGAAAGTCTCTTTGGAATAAGCTTGATGACTGGGAGAGAAACCAGAGGTTCAGGAGATCATAAGAGCTTGGTCTCATTTCTGTACTGCTGGGAGTAGAGACCTTGAGAGCCAGAGCCGCTCCATCAAGCCCCAAACAAAAAACTCCTACCATCTCAAGCACTGTCATCTTAAGCCCCTTTACTTGCACACATTTCAAATCCTGCCTGCACACATTACACCAGTGGATTTGTCTAATCTGATGTATATCTACATCCATCAAAAATGTCTCCCTAGCTCTATTCTGGAGCGAGGAGATCAAGAAGGAGGTGGATCTGAAATTAAGCCCAAAGAAAGGGCACTGGTGAGATCGTGGTCTGCAAAACCCTCCCCAGGCCCCAGGAGTTTGCTGGTTCTTGATGAGATTTCTGATTCTGTTACCAAAGCCACGTGCTTGTTGCTGGCCCTGGACCTCCCGGCTGCAAACCCATCTGAACACAGTGTTATACAACTGCTTTACATCTATTCCTCTTCTCAGAAATTGGAACAAAATAAACCATTCTTCTCCGCTTGTGTGAAGGGCCAGCCTGCACTCTCCTCAGCCGTGAGAAGCTGGAGTTGCCGTTTGACTTGTCATTTGACTTGTCATCAGAGGTGCTCTAATTTGAACTAATGACTGGGAAATTCATTGCTGATTACAGAGCTCTGCCAGGCTCTTAGTTGCTAGTGTGAAACTGCAACAAAAATACAACTCCCCCCCCCAACCTGGTAGGATATTTCATAGCGTCGCCTAAACGGACTTCAGCTATTTATTTTGACAGCTGTAGTTTTAATTATTTATTATAAGATTTTACAATGTGCTGCTAAGTGCAAGGCATTTCCTTAAAAAAAAGAAGTCGTCTTGCAGCAGGCTTGTCTCAGGGCTGTAATAAACCAGGAGGGACAGACGGGGAAAGGCTGTGCCAAAAGACCCAGACTAGCAATCTGCTACAGACTGCAAGGAAAAGCTGTTTCCTTTTGGGCACCTCAATAGTTACCATAAACCTGAGTGTGTGGACAGTTCAAAACTTCAAGGCAGGACACAAATTTGCTCTTTCTTTGCTCCCAGACTTGTTGCAGAAAGGAGGAGGACACGTGAGCATGAAAATCAGCGTGCTCCATCCTTCTGCAGATTTAATCCCATCCTAACCACCAGGCAGGAGAAGAACATTGCCACTGCCGTGTTTCAGCATTTGCTTTCTTGGGGAATGAAGTCAAAAGCCACTATTTTCCCAGAAGAGAAAGCTACACAAATGCCCATACGCAGCGATTGAGAAAGACTAGAAGCTTTTGAGCCTGCCCACCGTTCACCTGTGTTGCTGGAATGTCCTACTGCCATCCCAGTTTGGATATAATGTGCCCTGGTGCCCATCTCCTAACCAGAACACTTCACTGCTAGGTCCATGAGACATCTCATGGGCTGGATAAACAAACCTGAACTTTGCAGGTTGGATCGTCTTGACATGATTTGGATTTTGTCAGTGAAGAAAATCTGTAAATATCATGTTGTTCCCATGGAGAAATCATAGCATAGAGAATTGAAAATTTCATTAGAAGTGTATTTAATGGGAATGTTTTTTCTGGTTCTACTAGGTAAGCCTTAAAACATGTGAACTTGAGGAGATAATTCAGTTTCTCTGCTGCAGCTGTTTATTTTCTAAAGGAGGAGAGAAATGGTAGCCCACCTTGTTAAAGCTCTTGGAGATAGATTACTGGAGAATATTAAATAAAAGCTCACTGTTACTGTAATACCAGGGAGCATCCAAGGTTTTGCGTTTCTCTTACGAGGTTGAATTTGCACCATTACTGGTGCTAGATTAAACTGTGCCCATCACAAAGGTTGTCCCAGAGATACTGCAATCATTGCTTTAGTATTACTCTGAGAGGACCCATCACTTCAGAGATGTTTTTAAAGAGGAGCATAAAATGAGCTGAGATTTTACACCTGCACATCAAGAGAAGATAGATGTAAAAAATAAATCGGTAGCTCAGGCAGGGGGTCAGGCTAATCGCCTGCTGGTTCCGTTTGCTTGGGCGTGTTTTTAACAGAACAACTGGACTAGTTTTTGCCCACATTAAAAATAAAAGCAAGTTGATATGTCTGAATGAGACAGGATTCAGGAGAGACCCCTGCTCTGGCAAGTGCCTTCTGCCTTGATTTTCCTCATACGAGAGATCCCTTTGCATCAAGTCACAGCCGTGCCTTGTCTGTGCTGGAGGACAGCAGCTACACTCCAACTCTGAGCTGACCAAACTTCAGTACCTGGTTAAGAGATTCCTGAGCAGTGTGGACCCATCTCCACTGGCTTCCACCTTCTCTGGTCCCTTACAGCAGTTGGAAGTCCTGCCAGGTCATTCCCATGGTCACATTGAATTGATATAAATGACTGCAGAATATACAGGACAGAGGACTGAGTGTCCAGCGACCGGCAGAGTGTATTGCAAAGAGGGTTGGGAGCTGTAGGGGGATGATTACTATCATTAATGATGTCAGAAGGGAGGGAGCAGAGAATTCAGTATTTACTATTTTGACAAGAGCCACAGGGTCCAGATTTGCAAATTCCACAAAACATTCTGCACTGAAGTTTAAAAAAAACAAAGCAAAGTGTTTACTACACTAAAAATTCTTTAGTTGACGTCAAGACAGGTGAACAGGATATCTAACACTTGATCTCCTGCTAAGACTTTGGCAATTGCAAATGCTAAAAGGATGATGAGACTACACAGGTTGCACAGTGGTAGCAGCATGCAGGCTGCTGGGGATTCAAAAAGGGCTGCTAATTGCCCAAACCTGCCAAGAAACTGTTTGTGCCCTGGCTCTTGACCTCCACACAGCCTGAAATCCAGCAGGCTTCATCTCTCTGACATCAAACACGCACCCAGGAGGATGCTTGCCCAGCAGCTCCAGCTCTTGTGCAGCATGTGAGTGCGCCACAGCGACAACCTCAACATCACTGCAGAAAACTGTGATCCTCCACTGAACCTCAGACTGCTTCAAAGAGTGTTTGTTTTTTGGGGTTTTTTTTCTGCAGCAATAACTCCTGAATTTGAGTTCATGATCACTTTTTATTTTCAAATCCCCAACTAGAAGACCTTGCAGATGGCAGGGTGTGTGGAGAAGCGTGCAAACAGGAGTCTACTGAGACACAAATTAATTAGGAGGCAATCTTACATAAAACACGATAAACTACCGAGGAATAAATAAATAAGCTTAATTTTGGATCTTTTAAAATCCTTTCAAGCCAGCATTATGGCTTTTGGGTTCTTGAGCATCTGAGAAGGGGCAGGAGAGTAGTAGTGCAGAACGTGGATCTGGAGGTAATAGGTGGAAGGGAAGCTTAGAGCTGTGATTCAGAGAGGGGAGGAGGAACCATTGTTCCGTGCTCTCTAAAGAGCTTCTGATCCACTTTGCTCTGCTAAAATATGGCCTGCTTGACCTTGGGCAAGTCATTTCATTTCTTCCATAGTATTAAGCGTTGATTGTTGCTGAAAGGGTAAGAAGTGCATCTCTCACCAGCATCCCAGCCACTCTTGATTCCTTATAGCACAACCAGGCTGGTTTCCTGCATCTCAGGAACAGCAGCAGACAGTTGTGGGGCTTGACGACTGTTACTCTACTCTGCAATTTCAAACCTGGGAAATGTAGGTCGCTGATCTTCTGCATGTCCTACATTAACAGCTCCAAATAAGCCCCTTTTGCCAGCATTCATGTTTTCTAGGTTCAAGTTGAGTCTCAAATACACACATAAACACCTCACTTGGCCTGGGTATCCAAGGAGAGAAGTTATGATCCTGTTCAAGCAGATCATAACATGTGGCTGCAATGATGACCTGCCCAAGCCAAAGCAAACCTAGGTTCCCCATATAAAGCTACCTACTCTCAAAGGACTGTCTCTATATTCATCTTACAGGAGGAGAATGGATAACAATAGGAACTTTATCATTCCCATTGTCTTTCTAATCTGTTGAATGAGGCTGGCAGGAACAAAGGAAAGCACAGCAGCCCCTGGCATGGGCAGATTGCACCTGTGGCATCTACCAGCACCAATATCCTGGCTGCACTACCACTGGTGGCATTTCTCCCAGGTTTTCTTCACTCTATTTTTTTTTATTTTCTTGTATGGGGGAAGAAAAATAAAAAACAACTGGCAGTTACTTTTTGTGAATAAGGGAATTCTTCATATGCTTCATCCATCATTTACCAAAGTGCCAATTTCATTGATCCCTTCAGACGTCGTATTCATGCCATCCGTCATGTCATCTCAAAGCCTGTAATATCTTTAGTCTTGAGAAAATATGAGTAAAACTGACTGGATTTTGTGCACAGGGAAAGGTGAAAAGCTCTTACAAGGCTGCTACATTGCCCAGGTTTGGGAAGACATTTAAAATGATTCTGGAGTATCATTAGTAACTCGTTCCACATCTAAACAAGAAAGAAAAACCAAAACAGTCCAAAGGAAAAGGAACTGAGTGAAAAAAAAGAGGGAAAAGAGAAAAGGGGCCATCCTTGTATGATCTGGGGACAAGGCACAGAAAAAAAACGTAATTTCTGATGCCCACATACCCGGGAGATAGAAGCTAATAGCAGTCACTCAGCTGTGCTTGGTAGCCTTTGAATGAGATAGTGGTATCTGAAAAGACAACGATGTTCAACAAGGATGTCTCCAACCCAGGACAGCCTGGCATCAGCCCCAACTCTCTACCTAATTGTTTATATTTGAAGATGTACACACATTGGACAAATCACCCAGAGATACTCCTCTTACTGTGCTCGTCTTCCTGTCAACAGCTTTCTGAGACTTCCCAGGGAAAGCTGTATTTGTCACTGATCCATCTCGTTAATGGCTGATGGGAAACAGGTCAGGCACCTTGGTTTGATCTAGGACCAGCATACTTTGTGCATCACTGATCCCAGCACCAAGGGTCCAGCTCCGACCACTGTAGCCTTCCAGAGCCTCTTTGGGAACCACACACCACTCCAGCCGTTCCGCAGCTCTTCCATCATGTCTTATTTATGTTTGGTCCCATATATCATGTACAAATGTGGGTTACTGCAGAGACCTTATCTCAGCAAACTGTGAAATCTCAGCTTAGCCTTTTGTCTTATGTGCGTGAGGATTTTCTCACTTCTTGTTGCTCCAGGCTCCTGCTGCACTGAGTTCTTCCTTCTCTGTGCTTCCTGGCAAGTGTCAGGAAAATTCATTGCAGCAGCAATGGTAAACACCCTCTGACAGTGTAAACACACAGGCTGCAGACCTCCTCAGGAAGAAAGGGAGGTTGAATTGTGACAAACTCTAGCATCTCACATGAATACCTTTCACGCGACCACCAATCCCTCCATTTCCAACGCCATTAAAACAGCTCTTTAGCATGTCTCCCTTCTGTGCACTGGGGTGAAAAGAAAATCAGTCTGGCTTCTATACATGAGGCACTGATATTCTTGCAAGCAAGCAGCGGAATAACTCTACATTCGTGTTGGTGGCAGTGGGGGCAGGATTTGTCCTTCTGGCTTTACGCTGCTGGGAGGGCAGAGATGAAAAAGCAAAACAACATGTCCATGTACTGAGAACAACATAGGGGCCTGTGGACAGGCAGCACTTGAAATCTGCTTCTACAGTAGCACTTCAGCTGAACTGGCTGTATTCTTGGCAGGAGCCCTTCCTCCTTCTTTCTCTTGTGGTCAGCACACGCTTCACTCAAGCTTAATACAATCTGAGTGACACCAAGCTGTGAAAACCCCTGGGCACTCAGAAGTGCCACAGCGTATTTTCAAACACCCCACTGACAACAGCCAGCCAATAGGATGTGATGAAGAGATAGATGGAGCCATCAAGCGAGATAATTTAATATATTGGCATGTTAAACGTGTAGTACCGGGGTCTGAGCTGACCTCCACAACAGCCAAAGCAGCAGGAACAGGTTCTTCCCTCAGGTCCTCAAGCTATGCTGTGTCCCCTGTACCTTCATACTTCCATCTCAACAAGGCTTTTAAGCCAACAGGCTATGTTTTGCTCTGTGCTAAATAAAGGTAGCCCCTAACAAGGGTTTCTGGTCATTTTGGGGATGGTCAAAGACATGGGGTGCAAAAACTCAGCACAGCAGCACCACAATGACTAACACCTCACCTGCTAAAAACTCATTATTTGTATTCTACACATAGGTTTCCTCTGTTTGCACACATTATATTAGGCCTTAATGGGCTTCACTGAAGTATTTTCAAGTCAGTAGAAAAACAAAATGCCAAAGGAAGCCTAAAATGCTGGGTTCCCAATGTCCCTCCTCAGATCTAGACAGCACGTCAAAAAAAAGGAACATAATGAAGCTGCTATTATTACTAATGTTTTCCACATTATTCAAGTTGCAGGGAACAATTAAACTGCATAAATGACATGCTGCTACACTTGGGTACGCTGCCAAACTGTGGCTCGATTCACCTTCGCTCCTCTACTTCTGTTCTTCCACACCTGCTCCCCGTCAGAAGACACGGCTGGTTTGCTCAGCTTCCTCTGCAATTCAAATCAAAGGAAACTGCAAATGCTCCACATTCCTTTCAGAGAAATAAAATAAAATGAGTGCAGAATGTGTCACCTTCAAGAGGCTTTTGCCCCATACCAGTGGCAACCCCTTGATGCCTCCAGTGCCGGGCAAATTGCGCAGCAGCTCTCCATGTCAGGAGGAGACCCACCTTGCACCCGGCTGCCTGTTCTGCTGCTGAAGAGCCCAGCAGGTATTCTCAGTTCTCTGTCCAGGTTTTTATGAGCCAGACTCATTAATCACCTCTCCCTTACCAAAAGAAACCTCTCTACACACTCTCTGCTTGCCAGCTCTGTATCCAAAAGAGATGGATGTGGTTCCCAGGCTTTTGACCTGAGATTTTTTTTGAGCTTTAGATTTCACAGCCCTCTGCACAGGATGGTTATGTCCTGCCCACCCTGTGAAGCCCTAGTTAAGAGATGGAACTCTGTGAATTCTTTTCCATGGCTCAGGTTGCTCAGGTTGGCACAAGCTGCAAGCTCAGTCTTGCAGAAAACCAGCCGGCCGAGCAGCGGGTAGCGATGCCCAGCCCAGCCGCACAGTTAAATGGCTGAATAATGCTGCCCTGGCACAGGGGTGGGAAGTGTAATTCATTTTATGGCTGGAAGCAGCCAAGAGAAAGCATCTTCTAGGGCTAGAAAAGGCATGTAACACTACTAAAGCTGTTGGAGGGGTTTGCCTTATATTATTAAGCTCTGGACACACAGATTCGGAAAATGGTAGGTTCCGCCTGTGCCCTGGGGGAAGCAACGGCTGCAGTGCAAACACTGTGACAGCCTCAGCATCCTTGCTGTGATTTGGGGAATCTGCAGAACTCAGGAACTTTCAACTCACAATGTCTTTATTCAAGCTACTGACTCTGTTTTGGATCTGTAGCCTTGTGCCTTCTTCACTGGGCTTCGTCCTCTCCCTGGGTCTGACAGAGGAGGACTGGGGCAGGTGAGTACCCTTAGCAAGGGAGTCACCTGCCAAGCATTGGGTCATTTAATGATATGGCAGTGGTGTGGGGATGAGGGAGATAGGGCTGGGGGTGCAAAGGGGAAGGACCAGAAAATTATAAAGAGCACGAGTGGAGTAGTTGCTGCAAGCAGTACAAGGTATGTGGGAGATGCTTCATTAACAAAAATCTTGTGGAGGCCAGAGGAGTTTAGCACTCTTGATAAGGATCGATCTCCAAGGTTTTCCCAGTGACGGGTAAGGTAGAAAAAGGAGCTCAGAGGTTTTTTTTCCTCTGTGTACCTAGAAAGTGTTTTATTTTCCACTTTAAGTGGTGGGATCAGAAACCACATGTGCACATATACTTGTTTAATCCAGGCATCCATCTCTGAGGGGTTTGGCAATGCTCTGGATGGACAGGGGATGTCTGAGACACCCAACTGTGATATGGGTGGGTGAGTGGTCTGAGACATCCGACATTGATGGGGTGGGATGTGGGGAGGTGATGGGACAGCTGTATCTGGTCTTTATGCTTGAATCTACCGAGGAGGGCACCAGTGCTCTCTTCAAAACTTCTGAAGCAGTAATAGCAACTTGGAGAATGAGCACTGGGTGCATTGGACTTACAGGGCTGCACTAAGTTCTTGTGGGTTTGTAGTAAGCAGAGCAGGGAATTGATATGTCTTGAGCCTATTCTGTAGTTGACATCGGGGGGGTGAGGGGGTGGGTGTTGAGCCATCTTTTGTGTGTGTGTATTCATTCTTGCAAAGGGGTCTTGCCTGTTTGCTTTCACACTAATGAGATATTCTCACTCATTTCTTTGTTACGCCAGCTCTAATTTCCAACTCTTTGACACGAGCAACAATTTTTCTCTGAAAGGCTGAGATCACATGGCAGGATTATAAATTTACTCCTGAAATGCTCCATTAATAAATAATAAAGTGTTTATAAATATGCAAAATAGATTATTAGTCAATTCTACAAAATCTTGGCTACAGAAGCATAAAAGTGTGCCCTGCAGCTTGTATATCTATTATAAAAAAAGGAGAAGAAACTAAAAAGAAATTCAGATTCCCTTTTTAACTTCCAAGCAGCAAATGCTAAATAATTTACTTTGGATAGTGATTATGTTAAAAGCAAATCATTTGTTTCCTTTAACAGCAGCAAACAATGCACTGCATAGATCTGATTTTAAAAATATTACATATACGCAGAGGGGCAGAGTAAGTTGTTCATTTGAACAGCTCATTAAATAGAAGCAAAAACCTCACCCTGTCAGTAAGTATCCTGAGTGGTACTGTTGTTTTATTTAAGCTTAGTAAGCTTCAGGAATGCTAATACTGCTTAAATAGACCTGAATTTTAACTTGAGAAGCTCAGACTGGAAACTTGAATTAATTTACGTTGATATTTCCTCATTACCAAACAGTCCTGGCCCAAGTGTGGTCCACAATGGCCATTACCAAGCCAAAGGGTGGTGGTCCACAGCCAGAAAGAGAAGAAACCAGTGTCCTGTGTGACTCAGGGCCGTGCTCATCAGTGTGCACAGACACTGGTGAATGTCACCTCTGAGTATTTTCATTTACAGAGAAGCACAACCTCCACATCCCACACCTGCAAACCTTGAACCTGAGCTTATGGTGGTTTTAGGGCTGCAGTTAGAGCTGGAGCATCAAACAGCTGAGCTGCACCAGGAGACAGGTACTTGTTGCTGCTGTACAGGCTGGACGTGTAGCTCTCGTGAGTTTGTGTCGTTGAGTCAGCCTTGGGAAATCTTGGGTCCTGAGGATCTCAGCAGTATTCTGGATAACATCTGCTTTTCTAGCAAGGCATATCCTTATCAGTAGGCTTTTGCAGCCATGTCTTGCCTTGTTAGTCCAAAATTAAGACTTATTTCTCATTTGCCATAGCTCTATCCACAGGGCATTGTGAGTCTGTGACTGCAGGTAACCTGCAACAGTTGAAGATGGGAGTAAAGTAACTGGGAAGTTGGTGGCAGAAATATCAGGGGAAGCTGGATGGTAAATGTGGCATCAGGGACCAACGTATTTACTTCTGAGCTTTGATAGCATTGCTGCACCATCAGCAAGAGGAACTGATCTGACCCCAGAAAAATTTACCAGTTCAAGGAAAGGAAACTGGAGAAACTGCTAAAATAGACCAGCTATTCTGTTTACCTGACAACAATCTTGATGTGACTGAGATCTGTACAGTAGGAGTCCTTGTGCAAGGAGATGGAGAGAGCTCGGTAATTGCAGACACTGTCCTAAAGGTGCTGCTGAGAAAACTCTGCTGACAGCCAGGCAGAAATGAAGTGGGGAATGTTCTTGACCTGAGCTTAAACTTTCATGAATTGAGGGCAGGAGAAAAGTGTATGTAAAAAAGAGCTTGTCTTCAGCCTAACATGTTTGTATCAGGGCAGAGGCAGTCTGGAAGCTCAGGGGGAGGGAAGAACAGTGAGGGGAAGGCAAAGGACTTGGAAGTTATGCTTCAAGGAACTGATGATGATTCAGAGCTTTTTATTTTTGCTTGGCAGCAGAACAGTGATTATTCTGGGCTGGCATCAGAGCTGATGAGGACAAGCCACATCAACCCATGCCCCTTGTGTCCCTTTTACAGACTTGTTACCTGGCAAGAAATACGCATCTGAAACTCCCAGCTGAGGATTTACTGTGAGCAGGACCAGCAAGTCTGGAGAAGCAGGTTTGGCTTCTGTGATCCTATATCCCACCAATCACTCTCCTGCCTGTGTGTAAGTGCAAGTGCTGCCACAGCTATTTCACTGGCTTTTAGACCTGGCAGAGGAGTCCCCAAGGATGCTCTGTGCTGCCTGACACAGGTCAAAGAAGAGGGACAAACTAGCTCATTTGGGTTTTGGAGCTAGTAAAGGTCCTGAGCTGGTATCTGTTGCTAAACAGTTGCTAGGCCAGAATAACATGTGTATTGAATTAAATTATCCAGAAAGAACCAGCATGAGAAGCCCAGAGGAGCCAGGAAGAGCTTTAAGGAGATGCCATGTGTAGATGCTTCATATAAAAGCCTTGAAATAAATTGACCTGTCTGAAACGGTGCATTAGTTCATCTTATATTTATCCCTTCTCATCTTTCAAACCAATGGTCTCCCATCTGCGCACCACAATGATGAAACCCTGGGCACGGAATCCTAGTCCTTGCTTTGTGTGCAGATCTGTGGGTTCCCTTCATCATTGAAAGGGATGGAGGGGGCAGCTACAGGCAACAACTATGAATGTATTCTCAAACCAGGGCTGGCAGCCTTTGAAGGCTGGCAATTAACACTGCAATATCTTCCAAAGCAGAGATTAAACATGCTGGTTGAAGCTTTGAAGCACCTGTTTAAGCCCCTCAAGACCTGCCATCCTCTGCCTCATCTAGCTGCAGTCTAAGCAGATTCTCCCCCTGGAGCTGGGCTCCCCAGGGCTGCCAGTCCCACAATCTGGAGGGAAGCAACTGAACAAGATGGTTTATGAGAAACCAGCAGGAGGGGAGCAAAATGTCTAGAAACCATCTTTATGCCATTGAGAATTGCATCTGGATTTTTAAGACCCTTTGTTTCTTAGCTTTAAAAGCAAAGACCACCCCTTCCATAATGGTTGTACTACATGGGATAGAAGTGCTGGTTTGAATTATGTTCTGCTTATTTAACACACCATGAGCAAACAGTCACTAGAGAAGCAAGCCAACTGGGACCTTAGTTGGCTGGGCTCAGAGGAATAGATGTCTGTTATAGAAACCAGAGCTAGAACAGTCTCTTAGAAGTTGGTAATTGCCAGCTGATAAGGAGATGAACTATCTTCAATAATGTTTTTGTGCAGCCTAGTTACAGACTACTTGGTCCTGAGCAATTAGCACCATTTGGGCTTCATGTACTTAATAGAGCTCATTGTCAGGCATAATTTAAGTCATCTCAGCGTTAAGCTAACATCTCTGATAGCACTTGCCAAACATCACTGACAATACTGCAGTTATCAGTATCAAGGCAACCAAAGATCCCTGATGCTGAAGGACACAAGGAAGGCAACCCCTCCTTTCTCCAGGGTTATAAATGGTATTAAACAGCTGTGTTCTGCAACCCTGCTTTCACGCAGACTTACTAATAAGAGCAGCAGCTTGTACAAAGGTGGCAACAGCTGTGCACAGGAGAGAGGGGAAGTAGTGTTATACCATGGACCAACAAGAACTCTTCTAAACATGCAAGGGAGAAACAACCCTTTAATAGGTTCCATTTAAAAATCTATCCGAAGGCTTATCTGATAAAATCTTTGTTGTACAAGGACTTAGTTGTACCTTCAGGCTTCTCCCATGTCAAACTTCAGGAAGGACTAAACTGAGCCTTGTCCCTTCTGCTCAGAGCCCCACCTACAATCCCGTTTATCAAACTCTAGCTATTTCTTAGCTAATTTACACCAGATATTTGGTCATTTGCTCACCTTCCATGTGAGACCTCATGAGAAAGGCAAGTGCACCCAGAGACTGCAGCCACTACCCTTGCAGTACATGGCATCTTCACTTCTACCCCCTATGCTAAGAGCCTGTCCTTGTCAGCCACACCTCAGCGTGAGGTTGGTGCTCACTTTGATAGCTTCTTGAGCTCCCACACAAATTTTGCTGCACAACAGCTGGCTCAGAGCTGAGGCCCGATAGCATTTTGCTAAGTATTTTGAATTCTTGAACTTCACTGTCAGGACACAATGTAAAACACTGGCTGATGGCAGCTGCCTTCTATCTGCAGCACTGAATTGCTGAAGAGATTAAGACAGCGGGACAGGAGCAATCATGTGGTACATGGGAGAGGAGAGAGGCAAAGCTGACTCATACATGGAGTACTGGATCAGTCTGTCATGTAGCTGCTCCAGGGTCTAAGATTGTCTGTGACTCGCGTGAAAGTAGTGCAAGAGGGAAACAGTCTTCAGAGTACTGCTAAAATGTGCACAACAAACAAGCCTCAGATTGCTCTGTGCCTTATCTCTACCACTTCAGCATCTCACCACGCCCTGAAAGCCACAAGGCAAAGTTATCTCAGAGACAGGGAAGAAGCAAGACTGAAGCGGAAGAAAGTCTGCTTAATGGCTGGGGTGTAGCCCAACAACTGCAGAGAAGGGACATGGCTTGGGTTGCTCAGCTGGGCTTGGAGTTAGTGGGTTCCCAAGCACCAAACAAGGCTTCAGATGAAGGTACTAGACATTATCGCTGTTGCAGAGGTTTTTCCCTTTTGAAACCAGATATAGGTCTGGCTTATCAGTGGGGATTTTGTGTGATTTGTGTGATATTCCTCTTCCACGGTGCTAAAACCATTTTCCCCCTTGTCATGCTCTCACTCAAGATCCCAGGACAAAGGAATTTGCACTGCAGGGACTTGCAGCCTTCTAACGAGGGATCACACAAGGCTCTTGAATTCACTGAACCTCTCAACAAGCAACAGCCCCTTTCCCATTTGTTCCCTAAACATAACACACCACACAAAGGGGGATTTCAAGAACATGTTTAATGATGGCAGTTTCTACCAAAACATGAGAAGTCCATTTCTTACCATTTTTTCTTAAAAAGAAGCTTTGGTCACAATGACAAATTCTCTTAAACATTTTTTAAACAAAGCTCAAGCAATTGCACAAACAAAATGCACGGTCCTGACAAATCCTCACACAAAACCTGCAGCAGCAGAAACTCTTCTAACAGAAGAAAAAAACCTTAATGAAAACCATAACCTGCCACTGCCTGCAGAGATTATACTATGTACAGTGAATTAGAGGGAACAATAATGAACAAAATGTTCAAACGCATTAGTGCTTGTGTGTTCGACTTCTACAAGTCAGTTTGGGCTTAGGACAAGCATTACAACAGCACGAGTTAAGTGTGTTAAACAAGGGTTTGCAGTCATCTCCCTATCTTCTCGGGGGGAAGAAAACCCAAACAAACCACTAAATACAAAGCTACCTGGGCACTTGGAGTTAATTCAGCAGGCAAGCATGGCACAGCAGCTTCCGGCTGCTTTAATGTGATCTCTAGTGACAGGACTGTGGTTGGAGTAAAGAAGCTGCAATTCTCTGCAGGGTTTTTCTTCCACAGCACAGCATGTGCAAACAGAAAAGCCTCTAATTTGCTTTAGTAGCCTTTGCTATGAGTTGGTAGATTTTGCAAGCAGTGACTGAGCTACAGGCAGACATTTGTAGCAACACTGCTCTTTTCATTCTCTGTAACAAAAAAATACACCTTTCAAAATGCTCTTGAACAAAACATGTTTGACTATGCAACACAAAATAGCAGCAGATACCAAGACATATTACAGTCATAATCAGATTAAGTCTGCAATGTTAGGTACACAGAACATTAAATTTAAACATTCATGTAGTGGTTAATGGCTATTTCTTCTCCAATGAACTCCTAGAACTACCTGACCCAAACAGTTCAAATTATTAAAACTACATTTTAAACTAATGCCTACCATTAAAAAAATATTCATATATACTATTAGATGAGTCACATCAAGTGCTCTTAAAATCTTAACTAAATATAGCTATAGAATATTTAACCATACACTTTAAATCACATACAGCAACTTTTGTAGAGGTAAACATTGCCTCACATTTGCAATAGCAATCGAGTATCAAACAAAGCATTTGGATTATTTTCATGACCATGAGCAACTGTTGAGGTTGGCCTCTTACTTCCACCAAGCAGCTACTGCTTCCCTATAAATACTTTTTAGCTTATGGCACACAATTTGGATCTCCCTAAGGAGTAAGAGCATCCCAGTGGCAGTTGGGCACCTCCATCTTAAACACCTTAAATAACTGGTCCCTGTTCGTCACCGATATTCAGCCACATCATGGAAACAGTAGGATCTTTTAGCCATAAGCAAGGAAAGTGGATGGCTTTTGCCAGCCTCTCTCAGCAAGTGACCTGAAGTTGGTGGATAAACTCCTGCTTTCAACAACTGACTCACCCTTGGAAAGAAGTGCCCTTTATGCACCTTTACCTCTCATCTTTCTCCTACATAACTTGGTCTCTCCTTTCTTTTGTCAAAGAGGAAGTTTCATTCCCTCGCTACTGCTCTTCCAGAGTGCCTCATGCTTCACCTAATGAGTCTGGGAGAAGAGTGGACACAAACATGTCACCATGGTGTCTGCTTAGACACAGCAGGAGGTCACTCTGTCACCTCCTTCCGCAAATGCAAACAGAAGCTTTTAACCTCTTTCTCTCCTCTCAGCATCACCACTTCTCTGATTTCAAAAGGACTCTGGCTATGGAAGAAGTTCAATTCCTAGTCTGCAAAGTACTTTAGTCCTGAAGAAACACAGCATTTCCTTTGGAATCGCCTTAGTCTGAGACCTGTTTTACACAGGCAGGGAAAAAGCCCCAGATATTATCTCAAGCCACAGCGTTGTTCAACCTCATGGCCCCTGTGATTCCCACCAGCCAGAACACAGCCTGTTCACCCCTGTTCTCACCTCACAGGTGATGCATTAGATATTGCTTAGTAACAGTAATACGGAATGACTCAAACTCATTCCATGAATGAAAGTAACAGAGCACTTTTATATTGCCTTGATGACTAATGTTAACACAACAGTCTGCTGTGGGATTTTTCCATCCAGGCTAAGTGGGCTGTTTGCAAAGCCTTTGCTGAGTCACAGCTAGGGAAAGCAAGCTGTGTTACGTGAGCTTCTTTGATAAAAGCTCAAGGCTGCTGGAAAGGGAAAAGAAAATTCCCCTTCACCTCCTTTAACTGACTGCAGGGCCCAAGGGAATGGCGCAGAACTGGTGTAGGTCACAGTATCATGACAAAGCAGTTCAGTGTTTTCAGCAAGCCTCAAATCTCAATTGGCCTTCCAAAAAAAAAAAAAGAAAACCTCAAAACCGGCAGCTCGCTGCAAACACGGTGCTTTGCCAGACACTCTGCAGTCTCCTTGAGGGGTTGTAATTGCAGGAGGGTAGTAGAGGGTCAAGCAAACAGTGGGACAACACTAAAATAACTGTAAAACATGTGTTCCCCAAGAAAAGTGAGGTTCTAGCCAGCTTAAAAACCCAAAATAGAAGGTGTTATGGGGTGCAGTAAACAGAGAATGAACACGTCCAAGAGAAGCCTGAACTGCATCTGTGGTTACTTTAAAGGAAAACCACAAACTAAAGAAACTAAACCAGTTACTAGTTAGGTTTGCCCTTTCTAGTGAGGGCCTGGAAAGCGTACATGGTTGCGGTCTCCTAAACCAAATACATCCAGATGCAGCAATCTGATTCTCATAGTGTTATCCCACAGCCCTGACCTCTGCAGCACAAAGCACTGAAGGGCATGATGGTTAAAAACACATCCTTAAGTTAAATGGGATTTGTCAAGCAGGTGGCAGGGGAAAGCTTCCAGTTTAATACAGATTAAGATCACTTACATGAAGCTCCCGTGAAAAATAAGAAGTGTTCTTTCTGCAATCTAATCATTCCACGAGGACTTATTTTGCTTAGAAAAAGCAAATGATGAATTGTAGACAAGTTACAGTCAGCACAGGACACTACAAAACACTGGTTTTACTCCCTGTGGAAAGACAGAAAATTACAAAAATATATCTTCTTTAATCCAAGATTGTTGTAGTTTAGGGCATGCCTGATTCTTCCTATTTCCCCACGGTTTCAGGTACTGAAGTTGGGCAGATCAGAGCTCCTTGGGACAATGAGAATGTTATCACGAAAGCTTAGTGCAATTGTTGTTTCAAAATAAAAATCAGTAGCAAGTCAAAATTTTCCAAGAGTCAACCTCTCCCCATCCCCCCTCAAAATTCTAATCATAAGCTGTGGCATTTCAGCATAGCTTACATATTTACCACATGAAGTCATAAATCACTTCTGTAAGGCCCAGAAAAATACACTACTTGATTTTTTTTAAGTTTAACAGTGACTGAAGTATTGAATTAGAATTTTGGAAAATAAGTCCTTGGGCGGCTTGTTTCTATCTTCCTTCTGCAAAACTTATTTATACCACAACGAGCTGCAAGTCAGTACATAAGGTTGCTTCTTTTCATGCTTTAGTGACACCACAGCCCTCCAAAAGCAAGAGAGAATCAAGTTTGCAAAGAGGAAATCTGGTCACTCCAACACAGCAGAATGGAAACCAGGGAACCAAATGGTGATGTTCTGGTTAGAAGATCCGCAGCCTGCTGTACAAACAGCACCTCGAGGAGGTGAGGCTTGGTTTGGTTCTAACACTGCAGAGAAGAATGCCTCCCCTTTCACAGTTATGGCTTCAGCAGGTCCCTCGACAGCAGAATGACATCTTGCAGGACACCAACACTCCATGGAGCTGCTTTACCTGGAAAGCAGAAAGAATTAGTACAGCTATAGATTTGTAACTAAACAGCTCACAGCAGAGATGAGAACCCATATGCAAAGCGGAATAAAAACCAGAAAGCAACAAAGGGAAAAGCAGCATTATTCACCGTGACTGCCATCAGTTCCCTCCAGCAGTTATTTCCATGGTGACACTGGACCCTGATGTGATGTTAACACTGTGCCAGGAGAAGTTAGACCCAGCAAAGAAAAAAACAAAGAGTTATAGCAGACAAAAGCCAGATGCTGAAGGATCCTGTGACTGGCTACTGTACAGAACAAAGATGGGAGTGGGCACAGGCTGGGGCTGCTATTTCACTGCACATGAAACAGTACCTTGGACCTCACAGCTTTTTTTTTTAACACCAGTGCAGCCCCCTGTTACCCAACACACATAGACTGTTCTCCTTGCTATGGATTCTCCTCCCAACACCCTACCGCTTTAACTGCTTCAGGGTTCAACAAAATAATCTTAACAAGAACTTGTTATGTTCCATGAAAGAGGCAAGAGCCTTCCAGTAGAACTGCACTTCCAGTGTATCGACTGAACAGCAGAATGTGGTGTACTCTGTAACAACCATTACAGCCACATGAGGAAAGAACCTGGCTTTTTGACCATCACATTCCTAACCTGCTGTAAACCCATGGGAAATCCTTAACAGCAGCACGAAAGCTTTAGTGATTTGTTTTAGTTATAGTAAGTAGCTGACTGTGCTAGTGATTTGCACCCCCTTCAGATGAGGATAAATGATACCCCTCCATTTATACACAACTTGTCACTGCTGCCTGCTAGAAAAAAAAAGTAAATTAAGCTGCTACAAACCCCAGTGCAATTCACCTAGCATCATCCAGAATGGCCTGCGGCTTTTGCTGTCAAAAAAATCCATTAAAGCTGCTCCCTTGAGAGTCAACACCTTGCTGTAACAAGCAGACAATACCATGCTCCATTCAGAAATGCACACTCAGTTAGGATCTGGAAAGGATGTATTCAAAGAGAAGACACCGATAGCCTAATTCTCATATTTTAGAGACTCCAGCACATCTGAGCCCTGCAACTGTGAAGAAGCTGTTTCCACACAGGTCAATGCTATCAGCACCTGAAAAAGGGATGAATCCAGAATCCAGCTTTTAGATGTGGTGCATCTTTCCTCTAAACATCTGCAAGCTCTCAAAAGCCTTCTAGTTGTGTTATGGTTAAATAGATGTTCCTGTCCTCTTCACTCTGCCTGTCACCACTCCTTACACATAAGTCTTTCTGCTCTCCAGACCACTTTGGAAGATGCATTCCTAAAATGCTTCTGCATTTTGCTGGTGCTGCTGTTTGAGGAGAAAAAGACAATCCATGTGGAAAACAAACTGAGGAATTTCACTTAGCCAACAGGAAGGATGCAGGCTTCAATCCACCCCAAGAAAAACTTTCTTTCAGTACTTATTTTTTGGAGCCTGACTTTGGGGCTGGGACAATTCCTGCTTTGGCATTTAAATTCCAAGTTCTTCCTCAACTCTGGGCTCTCGTGCAGCATGTATCACCCAGACACAAAATGCTCTGTAGGGACAGTTGTGAAATTCATCCAGCTGGGCTCAGCAGGCATAGCAAGAGCAGAACGCACTGCCTCCAACAGCTGCAAGTCAGCAGGGAGAGGAGACACTGCTGATATCCCAGATTACTGAAGTGCTTTCAAAGCCTTTCATGTGCAAGGCACCACAGAATTTATTCAGCACTTGTTTTCAGTTTTCTATTGAAGCTGACAAGAAATCCCCTGATGAGCTACGCTAGAGTTAATAAGCTTTAATAAGCCAACAATTTTATTTACCTTTTCAGAAGCTGATTCTTTTTGCAGCTGTTTTATTTTCTTTTGTCCTACTACACAAAACAAGCAGAGTGCTCTGCGATGGGGGATGGACACTAACACCAGTTTGTTAGGGACATCAGCCTGTAATCTACTTCACTCCTCTCTTCTCAAGCATCACAGTGCTAACTGTCTGAAGAATCAATGGCTCAGCCCTGTAAAGTAGAAGATCACGAAATCCATGCAACTTTCCCCTGCCTTCTTGAAAATAAGTGCCAAAGGAGCAAAAAGAGGAGAGGGAAATCTTAAAATCAAGATCTATTGGTGGGTTGACATGAACACACTTGGAGCATGGGATTTAGCTTTCCATTAACTCATTTTCCAAGATGTGCAGCAAGTGTAATCCCATCATAAAACATGAAAAAACATCTGACATCTGGAAAATTATGACCAATACAGTTCATACAGTCACAAAATCAATTGGACAGGGATACTTCTCGGCCTTCAGCAGCACAGATTGAACTCATGATCAAGAAACAAACACCCTTTCCATGTTCAGTTTGCTTTCTTCGTGTGGCTCTATAATATTTGCAGAACAATTCCCGAACTTCTTATCCAAATGCCTCTTTCAATACCAGAGCAAATACAGACAGAAAGCCATATTAAAAACATGGTTCCCAAGAAGCTTTTCAAGGAGGCATTAATGTTTAAGTGATCTGGCATCTTCTCTGTGACAATCTTTGATTTACACTTTCAGCCTCCTGTCACACAGAAATTGTACATGCAGGATTAGAGAACCCATTGACAGAACCGCTTCACTGCTACTGAAATGAGATCGCAAAGGGGGCATCTAATCCAGTGCCAGCATGGCTCTGTATTTGTCAGAGGCAGGCAGTGGGTGGCTTTTGCATCCACATAAAGTACTGTGTTTGGTTAAGAGTTTGAAGTAGCCTCATTAGCCTGCTTTACTGGAGAAAGGGGGTTATTTCTTATTGCTCCACAGCCCAAGGGAAGTCACGGGTGGGATCTACCAGGAGCCCAAAACCTTAAAGCCTCCTGAAAAAAAAAAAAAAGTAAGAAAGAAAAGTAACAACCTTCATCCAACAGCCCAATTTCCACTGTCTGCTGTTTTTTCATGCCTCATGTAAGACTGGAAACAAATATACACAAGGACAAAGCATTAAAGGAAAGAAAATTAAATGCATGAGAACAATTGGAGAGGTATATGTCGTTTCTCCCCTGTTGCTGCTAGACAGCAACTGCCTTTTAATTAGAATGCTGTCTGCATTATGTGGGGGAGACAGCACAGAATCTCAATTATGCCCCGAAACACAGATGCAAGTGCCAGTACAGATCTTTCAATGACGGGAGGGGACCTCAAACAAACCAGCCTACACACATCATCCTTAGCAAAGATATATGCTACAAACCCAAACCAGGACTCAATTTATGACCTGCACGTCAGAGAAGGTTAATACTGAGGTAATGCCCATAGCATTATGCTCAGGAAGTACCTAATGTACCTGGCCAGCCCTTCAGACTTTTCCCTATTGCTGTGCTGGTGTTAACCCCAGAGATGTGAAAGCAAAGGATTGTCTTGCAGTATAGATAAGTAACACGTGAACTGAATAAAGCCTGTAGTCCATCACAGTCAATGTGTCCCTACTGTGCTGCTCTTTGGAAAACCCGTTCCCTTTCCACTCCATCCCATCTTTTCTCAAAAGCCTGTATTTTAAAAATACTTTTGGTACCTTTCTAGTGGAAAGTACAGAGCAAACACCACTGTAAATGATGACTTTACGGAGAATGGAGCATTTTCCTCATAGTTTCACAGCCTTTAAATAAAGAATGAACAGGACAAAAGATTCCAGCTAATTTAATGTGATATTCAGGAGCCAGGGAGACCGAAAATTCTAGGTTTAAACATCTATAGAAAGTTGGTTTCTGATGTAGATGCAGCAGCACAGTGTTACAACACTGAACGATGGGTGGTCCAGCCCTATGCCTATCTTTCACTACCAGCGTGTTGCAAAGAAATAACAAATTAAGGAAAATGGGACAATGACTTGTTAGCCATGGCACTGCACCAGTGGATCACGCTGCAGTATGGGGCTGCATGAGGTTTAGACTCTCTGAAAGCAACCCAAGTAAAGGTACAGTCACCAAGGCAGCACCTGGTCTAAATCCCCTTGTCAAGACTCAGTAGCACGGACAGGCCAGAAGTCTAAGGTGCTATAAACCAAGTAAACGCTGCTGTTAGGAGGCTGTTTGAGTAACCCAAGCAGTCACCACAACTGATACTGACTGCTAGTAAAGCCGTGACTTCATTTGAGTTAAGAAATAAATAGATAAAAAAATGAGTGCAGAACAGCCTAGCCTGTGGGTACTTGTCAGGAGACACCTGTCATTCCTCTGTCCCCTTCACAACTGCTTCCAGGTTGCTCCAACTCATGATGTGTTCCTTTAGTTGGCCAACAAGCTGAGACACCAGTATCATTCCATTCCTTATGCAACAACTGTAGTGACACCTCTACAGCTTCACCTGATGCATCTGGATAATTTATTTTAATTCTTGAGATAAGGAAGAGGGGAAGCAATTAACGAAGACTCTTTAAACTAAGCACTTGCTGAATATCCAAACAAATCTATCTCTCCAGTTATGTAGCTACCTGAAGGTAGCTTCTTACCTCTCACTAACAACAGAAAGGGATAAAGTTACCTTTCCTTATCCCGTCTTCCTGGAATCTGCACTCAACTGCAAAAAACAAAGGAAGCCTTAGATGGCACAAGTCAACTATTTCCTGAACTCCACCTTGGGGTGAGGGCAGGTGCTGGGAATGGAACTCCAACAGAAGATCTAGTAGAAGTTAGTTCACTGACTTACTGCAAACATGTCCAAGATGCTCTTTCTGCATTTCTAGCTGGTTAAAGGTTGATATCAATAGTCAAACTCAGCAATCCACATGTGCAAAGAAGTGTATTCAGTGATGACAGGAGATAGGAATGGTTTGGGGATGTAGTCTCCACACTGTGCAAAGGAATCAGAAGGTTTGATACCTTTTACAGCAAATGGATCCTCAAAGAAGCTTTCCCAAGATCAGTACTGCTGAGGGGTTGCCTGTAGGATGATCTCCCCTGCTAAACTGAGGTAGCTCTGTTTGAGCTAAACAAACTTATGTCTGAAACAGCAAGGATTTCAGAAAATGTGGAATTTAATAGCTGTTGCACTGTGGCAGAAAGGAGGAAACACAGCTGAAAAAAAGGACTGGTTGGCTAAGAACCAAAACCCCCACAGTCTCTGAGCAGAGCATCACACAAGGTGTGAAGAGCCGTTTGTACTGTGGAGGAACCCACGAACATCGAACAGTTTCTGCAAAAGCATCACACAGCATGTGCTCCAAGAAGCAACGTCAGACCACAGCTCTCATGAGTGAGATGGTTTCCAGCAAGCTCCCTTCTCTGTTCATCTAGCATTTTATTATTAGACATCTTATCCTGAAGCACTGCCATGACTGAGAATCTTCTGCTCTCACTCTTTGGAAAATCCCTCTGATCCAGCTACCAGAAGTTCACAGAAAAAGCACTCAGCTAAGAGGAAGAGGGGCAGGAGGTGTGGGTTGCTCAATTAGGCCATGGTGAGGCAGATCTCTGTACTCTGGGTTTAACAAAGCTCGGTCCCAAAGTTAAAACTGCACAAACCTGAAATTACTAAAGCAAACACAGGGCAGCCACAGAGGATGGCAAGGATTGATCAGAATCTTTTAATTCAAGAACTAGTTACTAACACATAAAGGCTCAACTCACACCCTTCACTGTTTCATGGCCTCCATCTATTGTCTGGCTTTTGTAGAGAAATAACGTGGTTATTTTGAGAACAACGAGCAGGATATGTGGTGGAACGTGTTTTAATATGCTAGTATGCATATATTTAGGAATAAATGTGTTGTTCCCCTCTTCCAAAGTTAGGGGATGGGCAACATGAATAAAATCTCCACTTAGGAACTGTCAAGATCTGTGTTTTTATAATTAGGAGAGCTTATTTCAGCCAAAGTGAGACATATTTTAGGGTAGGCCTTATTTGGATGAGAATGGAACTTGAATGCTGTGGATGGCTTGATGCAAGTAAAGATAAAAGATGCCAATACCCTGATGCCATAAATCAATGTGCAGCATCTTTATGTGCTGAGTGGTCGCTATAAATCTCCAGCCCAGAATAGGCACCAAAAGTTTTGGGTTGTCATACCGCTTCTATCTCAGGAAGGCAAACACATTTAATTAAAGTTTGTTGCTAAGGGATAACTGCTAGCAAGGGACCACAGTCCTTTCTTTGTCAAAGGACAAGAGAGCACTCCGGTACAAACCCAGAGGTTGGTGGACATTTGCCATCATTTCCCCCCTGGGGGCATGGCAATGTCTGGGAAAGCAGCTCTTAATGCACCTCCCTCCATCCAGTGTGTGCGAAGACACCGAGTGCACACAGGAACAACTGCCAACAGCTGCCCAAGAAGGTAAGTTTAGTCTGTTAAACTTTGTTAGCTATTTAGGGAACATGTATATCATTGTGCTGCTCTGCAGAGGAAAGAAGAGGGCAGACAGTCTAGAGGTAGAAATGCAGTTATTACAAGAGCAGGAGAGTAGAGAGCAATATGCGCTGCAAACAAGTAGAGAGGCTGAAAAGGAGAGTGATAACACCTGGGCAAAGTGAAAGGGAGACTGACACTGCCTCATCTCTGCCAAGCTGTCCCAGCAGACAAAAAAAAGAGCTGTCTTCACTAATAGGAGCTCATGAACAAGCCTAACCAACAGGCAGACAGCAGTACCTGTATTTCACATCAAACACTGTTGAGTCTTCATCCTCATCGTCTTCTTCGTTCAGAGGAGCCATTTCTACCCGCTCAGCTGGAGTGGTTATTATGTCGTACTTCCTGGTCTTCTTAATCCTCTTTCCAGACCTGAAACACAAGAAGGAGGGAAGCACCGTTTTTGTAAAGTATTCCTTGGAGACACTGAAGCTGTTCCCACCAACACCAAATCACTGCCCTTTTTGATTCAGACCTCCCTAGACACAAAGCCCATGGAGCCAGCCTGTATTCCTTCTTGCTGCCTTTCCAAGGCCACCATTTGTTCCCACCAGTGTAGAGCAGTTTCTCATCAACTGCAATCTAGATCAACATCAGACGTTTGAATGCTGACAAACCAGAGACCTTCTGGTGCCCAGGACAGGCACAAGAATCCAGCAAACCACCACGCCATCCTGCTGCCACCCTAAATAAATTAGACGTGAGCTTAATCAACAGAAGCAGCCAACGGTTTAGTGAATATGTTTAGATGAGAAAGTCTAAGTTAAGCCCTGCTGAGACAAGGGAATATTCTAGGCAGAATTATAAGGAGCAGAGGGGTGGTGATGTTTGGGTCCAAACAGCCTGCTCTCAATTTTCCTATCAGGCCAAGCTCAGGACACCCAGAGCAACAGCCCTGAGCCTTGTCTGAGATGTTTCATGCTCTACACCATGTATGTGCTATGAAAAATAATCAACTACTATTCGAAGCTAACTGTACCTACCACCTCTCCTCCTATAGACACCAGCCTTACTTTCTTTTTGAGATGGAGATGCTCACACACTCGCATGTCCCATGGTTTTGAGAGATCCTATTTTCTAGCAATTTATTTCCAATTAATACACAATTGGTGCCTGGCTTTTCAGCTAATTCTCTGCCTCTAACTTGAATTGCACGGGTCCTTTTTACTTCACCTACTGCTTTCATGCATATTAGAAGGGTCAAATTGCTCATGCATTAATCCAGTTTTGTGATTACATATTAAAGAAGGTGCTGATGTATATGGCTAGCCTTTGCAGAGAAAAGTGGGTGGTTCTGGTTAACAAACTGCAGAATTTTCCCTTTTATAAAACAAAACTGGCAACTGCCAAACATCGGAAAGGAATGGGTGCAGTCACAAGCAAGAAGCCCCCAGTTTTTGGTAATCACAGCTACAACTCCAAGCAGACATCACATCATGAATACACTTCCACCATCAAGTCATGCAAGGTGTGCCAGATTCAACAGCCATTTTTACATCAAGAACAGAAGCCTATTGAAGAGTTATACAGCAGCAAAAACCAAGCCGTGAGCATTACAGAGACTGGAACTCGAGGCCTGCATTTGCATCTCCACTGCAACCATCCCTTTCAGGCTTAAAGTAGAGGAAACTTAAATTGGTGATAAGCTACTATCTGGAAGTCTCAAGTGCCTCTGCCTAGCACTGCTTTTGGGCAGTAGTCCAAGGCTGAACAAACCGGTCCCAGCCCTTGGGATGGAGCAGTTTGCCTTTCCTCCCTGCTCTGAAGGCTAAGGTTGCACCATAAAGAAGAAGAAAGCCATCTCTTGTCATCTAATCTTTATAGAAATATGTGCCGCTGTGTCACGTAGAGCACAGGGTAGTTTGTTCTCTTACTGCTGCTGTTGAAACAAGCAATTTTATATCTAATACAGTAGGACTCTTAACCCAAACACTTGCAAATTCTTTTGAAAACACTTCTTTATTATTCTGCTTCTCAGCCAAGACCTAGCAGCAAAATGATACAGGGAGGTTGCATCTTACAAGCAATGCATTGTTTTCACAAGAAATATTTACTCACACTGTAAAGCCTAAACACAGAGCTAAACTAACCTGTGTCTACCTGTCAGAACAAACCAAGACAAAGCAGCTTCCACGTACAGTCCGCAGGGTGGGCCCGTAGGTTCACTCATTTAAAACCTCACCCGCACACCAGGGCCAATTTATTGAGACATATCCTCCCTTATTCCCTCCATTAGAAAATTTAACTTATTTTATGGAGCTCATCTTACAGCAGTTAATATTGGAGTGTTTGAAGCAATTACTGCAGAATGGATATTCTTAAAAATGGAAACCTGGAACCCTTTAGCCTCCAGCTACTAATTGGCCTATTTGGGCTACACTTTAAAGAGAACCTGGAATGGAACTTGCTGTACAGCCATCTATTAATTCTCCACAACCCGCACTTAACCACAGTGCTCATTTAGAAAAGTGAGGCAGCTTGGTGTGCTGCTGGTTTTTGCCTAAGCCACTACACTTAGTTGTTTGCCATTGGCAGGGGTGAAAGGGTCTTTCCTTGCCTCCTCTCCCTCAATTAATCCTACACGAGACTACTTAGCTAATTTCTCATTAATCTGCACTTTTAAGTGGTCCATTTTCTCACACTAGCTTATTTGAATGACACTCCTAGGCTTCATAAATACTAGAAGAATTACCCAAGCTAACTTTAAAAGCAAGCCTTGGGAGTGTCCCTGTACACACACAAAACAAGCCTGCCTGTCAGGAAACGGCTGCACATTAAAACTGCTGAACCTCAGTGGAATCCCTGCTACCATCAGTGACGACAATGTAAAAGGAAAAGCATTTTATCCGGCGGGTGGGACCAGGCAGCATCTTTTGTTTGCAGACAGACAGCAGAGTCAGCGGAGTAGCACAGGGCAGGAACTAGAGAATACAAATGCTTCATGAACTTTGCAGACAACCTGGATAGAATCAGGGCACATTAGCCCTCACAGCTAAAGAGAGGATCATCTTTCCAGAAACACTGTTTTTGTGAGGGCTTGGTCAGAGTCTGCCCCTTGCATAACGACAACCTGAAATACTCCCCAAGTGGTTTAGCTGAGGTAGAAGCAGTACTAGGTGGTGGTGAACTAGGTATTTCAGCANTGGAACAGGCTACCCACGGAGGTGGTTGATTCACGTTCTCTGGGGGGGTTTAAGGGACAGGTGGACAAGGCACTGAGGGACATGGTTTAGTGTTTGATGGGAATGGTTGGACTTGACGATCCAGTGGGTCTCTTCCAATCTGGTAATTCTATGATTCTATGAAACCGTCTTCCACTTAAAAAAAAATTCCCACGTTGCTCCTGCTGTCTGATTTCAGCCACCTACAGTAATTAGCAGCGGATGCTACAGGTCTTGCAAGGAATCATCACTAGGAGGAAAACAAAAAGTTAACCACAGCCAGGGACAATAACCTTTCACTTTAGGCCCAGCGCTGCTCCCACCAAAACCAGCTCACTGGTGTTAGCAGAAGGCAGGCGTAGTGAGCACAGTGCTCAACGGAGAGAAGATGAAGAACCATGCATGGAACATGGAAGGCAGTTTTAAGTTCCTCCTAAGCTGTTCGGCCACCGTGGTTTTCACACACGGGCACTGCCCTTGGGCTCAAGTGCCTGCAGCACCGCGCACCATGCCAGTGTTTGGTCCATCAGAAATCAAATGTATTCCCTCCACTCTGCTGCACAGTGCAGGGAGGGACAACATACTGAGATGGGCTGGAACAGAACACTGACTTAGTGTCTCTGTATTTTGACCAGGGGCTATTTTGACCAAGCACCAGTCACATGCAGCACTTCATCCTCCCTTCCAAGACATCATGCGGCTGAGTAAATGCTCAAGTCAACTCACTAGTTCATTGTATTATTTATGCCTCTAATCTATTTTAGTCAACAACTCTAATACTCAAAGATAATGCTTGTTTCAATCCAGAGAGAGAGGTCTGTACACTTCTAATCCAGCACTAAAACTTTGTTCCAAGCGATGCAAAGGGAAGGGACTATCCCTTGGAAAAAAAAACCCCAAACACCTTATCCCTTCTTGGCACCGTGCTTAGTGGAAGTTTGATCAAGCCAGCTACAACCTTTCTTCTAGAACTACAGCAATGTTATAACAGGAATAGAATTGGGACCAGTTTATTTGCTGTTAATTGGCTCCCCATGCAGTTTACAAAAAACATCATGGAAATATTAACCCAGGCGACCTCCAGGCTTACTACCAGCTGATGAATTAGATCAACAGGATTCTGTCTGGGTATCTTTGCTCTCTGAATGGTGCTGTATACAATGAAGTTAAACCATATTTTGGGGTCGGTTGTTTTGTTAAGGTTTTTTTCCTTCTCAATTTAAAGTCATTTTCATGGTGAGTTTTTCTTTCCTGTCTTTGCTGGAGTACTCTAACTGGTTATAACACAATTAATTTTAAATCAAAGTTTCTGGAGTTAAGTTTTGGATGTCCCAGAGCAATAGCCCAGCTCACAGAACAATGTATCCTGTGATCATATGCTTGAACCTCTGTTTCAGTAAATTATACCAGTTTTGCAAGTACTGGAAAACTAAGCTCAAAGTTATTTAAGGAAGAAATCAAAACTGAGTAACAAGCAAGGTAACAAAGCAATGACTTATAAAACGAGCAGGTAGCTTCTCTCTCAAATGAGTAGCAGCCTTTTCCAGCCTGGCTTCTGTTCACTGAAGGACAGGTCAAGACATGCAGCAAACACTTACAGCACAGTTTGCTGAAACTAAAGCTTTGGCTTGCTTTCAGCTGGCCCACTGGAGCAGAAGTAACTTACCCAGTTTCCCTAGAAGGCATACAGTCTACCAGCACAGATGGTCACATCTGAAAAATGATGTTTCCTGGGAGCTGACCCTAAGAATCATATTGGAATTAAATGACCTGAGCTGGAGAGAGAAATAGGGCAGAATATGGGGGTAGAAACAGATCAAAGGGTGAATTTAGATGCATGAACCATTCACAAGCTGTTGCAAGATCCTGCATTTCTTTGTAATGCAAACTACTCAGTTATTTGATTGAGAACAACATGGAATTTGGTCTGCTGTGGAAACAGTTTTGGTTTGAGAGCATGCAGTGCCCATGGGTATAGGAAAGAAAGCAAGCCTAGAACTGAGCTTGCAAAAATTATATATATTATAGCAAAATAGGCCTTGCCACACACAGACAAGTCTCAGCTGGCTTTTCCAGTCCCTAGCAGCCACAGAGAGAAAAGAAATTCAGAGCACCCTGGGTCATACCACATTCTGATGCCACAGGACCATCAGATGGATTCAGAACATAACATTCCTAAAAGGAATGAAAAGGCATTTCTGAGTGTTGCCTTAAAAACAGAGTCAGAAAGCTGGAGAAATTTATCTGTCCGAATTTATCAAACCGAAAAAGGAAAATAATACATACATAAAAATACATACAAATGAGATGTATAAAAAAATAAACCAAATGCCTGTGACAAGAATATCAGGCCACTCACGAGCTCATTTCATCTCTACAACCCATATCTAAAAGGATAATTTACTTCAAGCAACCCAGCACAATTTCACAGTGAAGGTTTAATCAAAGATTGGATTTCAGCAAAATCTCTTTAATAGGAATCCATGACACTTCAGAAAAAAAATCACAATGTTTTTTACTAAGTACGAACAAAGCTCCTACTCTGATGGAGAAAAGCTTTACATTTATTGTGGGTAAATCCCTTATCTCTTCAGCAACAGAATCTCCCCCAATCTATGCTGTCAGGTACAAGTGTTACACTGCACAAACATACCTGTTGTTATTCTTGTCTCATTTGCAACTGTTTGCAAACAAGTGCTCAGTCAGATAAAGAAACATTCTCAGAAGCTGAAAGCTTCGTCTTCCATTTCCCTTGCAGGTTCTGTTACAGATATAGAAGAGACCTCAGAGGGATTTTCTTTTTTACTTATCTAATGCTGTATTAACTCTGACTAGTTGCATAACAACATGGGAGAATTAATCCATCATTCCCAAGGTGACTTTAACCTGGACCTGATTATTGTATAGGGAAAGGTCTTTAAAGGATATCAGTTTGCTTTCTTTGGAGAGGTATGTTCAGCCTTACACCAGGTCTCCTTGACACAAAGTCTCACTTTATACCCAGAAGAAACTGAGGCAGAGGAAATAAACTCTCCAAGATCAGAGAACTACAAGTAAAAACTTAAGCTTTGTGCTCTGGACTTAGTTATAGACTTTCTTATTTCTAGCTCACATACCTACTATCAGTTTTGCTGTGTTTGTCCGTGACAACTTTACAACAGCTGCAAAGTGGTTATATTGATTTAAAAAATATCTCTTCAATATTTTACTGGGTTCTCCAAACCAACTCAGTTTAATGAGCAAATTTATTTGCATTGCCTTTTGCCAGCTGCTGCAGCAGGTAAGAAGAATTTAGCTAAATGTCAATTTCTTTAGAAAATATTGGTTCTTATTATTTTGGTCTTTATGACCACACTTTATAATACCACCATTGTGAACACCGCCCTTTCCACATGGAATTAATTCAGAAGCAGAGAAGCAAAGCATTCAGCTGCATACACTGTGTAAATACAAAGCAGCTGCCTGAAGACAGAACAAAGAAGAAATCGCCAACTGCACTTGTTGAACTCCTCTTGTTACCTGAGACTCAGTGCACACCTCCTCCGGACGCCAAGAACCTGCTGCTCCACTCTCCAGGCTCTTTCCTGCCAGAAGCCAGATGACTGCTAACTAATGAAAGTCTGCAATCTTCCTGGCAAAGCTGGGCTCAAACAGACAACAACTTTTTATTCGTAGACTGCACAAGACAGAGACAGGCTCCAGTGCACCGAGGAGAATCTTACGACTACCCCGAGGTAAGTAACCATTAACAGTAAAGGTACGAAATGGAGCTTTGAGATTGGCTTTCCTTCTGCTCTGGTAATAAGCCAAGATGAAGACTGGCTTTGTAAAGGGATTGAGTTTAATTTGCTCACATCTCTCCCAGTGGGAAATGCTATGAGAGTTTCAAGGGCTGCCTGCACCAGCACTAACCCACTTCAGCAGCATGAACTGGCCCATGCTGGTTATGCCACGCTAAATGGATGAGATCCAAACACCCAGCGGACAGAAACCTCTGCTTAACTTCCTACTGCCCACCTGCACTTCTCCCAGCTCGGTGAGCAACTTTTTCATTCCTTCTGTGCTGGGAGCAGGTTGCATTCACCAGCAATCTATCTGCCTGAAACATCAGGGTGTTTGATTATACAGCACAGCTCTAGTCAAAGCAGGGCAGTGGTCTAAAATAGCATCTACTTTTGGTTACACTGAACCTCCTCAAGACTATCTCCTTAAGCTTAACTAAAAGGAAAAAATTATTTGTCTTCTACACTCAGCATGAGTTACTACAGCAATGGCATCTGCACCATTCCATGGGTGCACACGACCACACGTGGCTGAAGCTGGTTGAAACCTCTCAAGACCAAGCAGGACCACCCAGAGCTGGCTATCTAGCTGGGCTTAAAGTACCTCCACAAATGGAGACACCATAACCTCCCTGAGCCACCTACTACAGCAATCCACCACCCTTACAGAGATAAAAACATGTATTCCTGTATGTTCAAGACGAAGCTTCTCATGCTGCAGCTTGTGCCCACTCCGGTCCCCAACCATTGCCATGGCCCAACACCTGACAAAAGCCACTCAAGACCCAACTCCTGCCCCATTTTTCTGCAGAATCACAGAATAGTTTAGGTTGGAAAACACCTTTAGGATCATCAAGTCCAAACATAAACCTAACACTGCCAAGTTCACCACTAAACCTTGGCCCTAAGCACCTCATCTACACATCTTTAAAAAATCTCCAGGGATGAGGACTCAACCACTTCCCTCGGCAGCCCGTTCCAACACTTGACAACCTTTTTGGCGAAGTAATATTTCCTAATATCCAGTCTAAACCTCCCCTGGTGCAATGTGAGGCCACTTCCTTTCATCTTGTCACTTGTTGCCTGGGAAGAGACCAACACCTGTGTCACCACAACCTCCTTTCGAGCAGTTCTCAAAAGCAATAAGGTCTCCACTCAGCCTCGTCTTCTCAGAGCAACCCCAGACCTCCTGTTGCTCCTACCCCAGTCCCCATGCCACTCCTGGAGAGGGTGACACGGTACCCCTTCAGCATCCACTTCTACAGGTTAAACAACCCCAGTGTTTTCAGCCACTCCTCATAACACTTGTTGCTTCAGCCCCTTCCCCAGCTCTCTTCCCCTTGCTTAGACACATTCCAGCCTCGACACCGTTCTTGCAGGGACAGGAGTTGGAATCGGTGATCCTTGCAGGTCCCTTCCAACTCAGGTCATTCTGTGATTCTTATACTGAGGGGTCCGAACCTGAACAAGGGGTTTGAAGTGTGGAAACAGAGGATGGGGGATAGGGGATCAGGATAGGGGATGGAGGACAGGGATGGGGACAGGGAATGAGGATAGGGGATAAGGGGTAGGGACAGGGGATGGGGGACAGGGGATGGGGATAGGAGACGGGGATGGGTATAGGGGGCAGGGATAGGGGATGGGGGATACGGGATCAGGATAGGGGATGAGGGACAGGGAGGATAGGAGACGGGGATGAGGACAGGGGATAAAGGGTAGGGATGGGGTGGCAGGGATGGGAGGAGGTGCCGGGTACCTGAAGACGCGGAGCAGGAGGCAGGCGATGAGCGCGGCCGTGAGCGCGCAGGCCCCGATGACGGCGGCCTTGAGCGCGGAGAGGTCGCGCAGCAGCGCGGGCACGGGGCGGAGCCGCGCTCCGCTGCGGTTGCCGGGCGGCTCGGCGGGCAGGCGGCTGCCGTTCAGCCCCGCCGCGGGCTCCTGGCTCCCCCGGGCCCCGGGCGGCACGGGCAGTAGCAGCGGCAGCAGCAGCCAGGCCGAGAGCAGCAGCAGCGGCCCCGCAGAGCACATCCTGCACCGCAGCCGCGCTGCCGGGGCCCGCACCGACCGCCCCGGGGCGGGGACAGGGGCGGGGAAGGGAGGGGAGAGGGGTGGGGAGAGGGGATGGGAGAGAGCAGATGGGGATGGGAGGGGAGAGGGTATAGGGAGAGGGGATAGAGAAGGAGGGGGAATGGCAAGAGGGAGAGGGGATGGGGAGAGAGCGGGACCAGAGAGGGGGTGGGAGAGCAGAGGGGAATGGAGAGAGGGGATGGGATGGGATGGGAGAGGGGATGCGAGAGAATGGGAGAGGAGAGGGTAGAGGGAGAGAGGATGGAGAGAGGGAGGGAGAGGGGATGGGGAGAAGGGAAGTGAGAAGATGGGAGAGGAGAGGGTAGGAGAGGGGATGGGGATGGCAGAGGGCATGGGGAGAGGGGATGTCAGAGGATGGGAGAGGGGAGGGGAGGTAGGGTGGGAGAGCAGATGAGGATGGGGAGAGGGGATGAGAGAATGGGAGAGGGAGAGGGGATGAGGAAAGGGAAGAGGGGATGGGGAAAAGGGAGAGGGGAGGGGAAGGGAAGGGGAGAGAAGAGTGGGGAAAGGGGACAGGATGGGGATGGAGAGGAGAGGGTGTGGATCTAGGAGGGGAGCTGGGAGAGGGAATGGGAAGAGAGAATGGGAATGGGAGAGGGGAGAGAGGAAAGAGAATGGGAGGGGAGAGAGGACAGAGGATAGGGGTGGAAAGGAGAGAAGTGGAGAGTGGATGGGGATGGGAGGGGCGGGGAGGGAGTGAGAGGTGAGCATGGCAGGATATCATCTACAGGAACATGTGACTAAATGGTGAAAATTATTACAGAGATATATTCCTGCTGGCAGTGTCCTGTAGGAAAGGTGGCAGTGAAATAATTTGTGGTTCATCAACTTTCCCAGCCAATGCTTTATTAAATGCCACCCACTTGGTAATAAAAGCATCCTGTGTTTTTGCAGGAAGGTCATTGGGATGAGGAAATTTTGATGTGGACAATGTGCAGAAGGCCCCCTAAACTGTCTGAATTGGGCATTGTTCCAGCTTTATTTTTATTACTTGCTTTTTGTGTAGTTTCCAATATGGGGCCACTGTTTAGTTCTGTTCAGGAAGGAAAAAAAATATTCCAACTAGGCAGGAGGTCAGACTGGTGATGCAGACTCTTGCCCACACATTGGTGTGAGTCCTGCTTACATGATTTGTTATTTGTAAACACTGACCCTGCCTGTTGGAAGATGTTTGCCAGCTGCTGCTTAGCCTCTATCAGGTTTCACTTAGTTGTATTCTGCCATTCTTCTTGCAGTGCAGTGCTTCTCCGTAGGATGGAATCATAAAATCACAGAATGGTTTGGCTTGGAAGGGACCTTAAAGCCTATCCAGTTCCAACCCCACTGCCATGGGTAGGGACACCTCCCACTGGATCATATTGCTCAAAGCCTCAATGCAACCTGACCTTGAACACCTCCAGCGATGGGGCAGCTATGACTCCTCTGGGCAATCTGTGCCATTGCCCCACCACCAGGGTAGGGAGGCTCTGCAAAGGGATCTGAACAGTCTGGACCGCTGGGCAGGGTCCAATGCCATGAGGTTTAACAAGGCCAAATGCCAGGTCCTGCACTTGGGGCACAACAACCCTATGCAGAGCTACAGACTAGGAGAAGTCTGTCTAGAAAGCTGCCTGGAGGAGAGGGACCTGGGGGTGTTGGTTGACAGTAACTGAACATGAGGCAGCAGTGTGCCCAGGTGGCCAAGAAGGCCAATGGCATC